>CM048821.1:32964913-33564913 GCA_026586065.1 Dioscorea zingiberensis | reverse complement strand
CAGATGACCGAGATGAGAGCTGTCCAGGACACGATCCTAGCGGAGCAGCGACGGCTCGGGGAGCAGTTTTCTGAGCTCTCGCTCTTTATCCGTGGACACGCCGCATTTGCACCTCCTCCACCTCCAGCACCAGCAGACGACGAGCCAGCACAGGACACTTGACGCATTACTTTTCTATTGCATCTATCTTCATCTGGAACTTTATTACTTTCACTTGTTATTATTTACCTTAGCGCATTATGACACTGAGCAAGGGCATCGCCCTGCTACCCTATGTTTTGCTTTCGTTATGTGGATTTTCCTGTTTTGCATGCTATTGGGTTTGATTCTTCTCTCTATGTTCGCAGAGTCAACAAGGGATTCACGACCCTCGAAAATCAAGCAATCCTCCACTCCCACAAACAACATTCGACAGCTATTTAGGGGAGTTTCGTTCATCTTTTTCCCACTAATTCCTTGCGCTGAATTTAATTTTCGTGCATTGAGGACAATGCAAATTTCTAGAGTGGGGGTGGGTGCTACCTAGCTCCTCTTAGGGTTATTGCAAACTTTTAAGTGTGGAGATAGGTAGCCATCATGATTATTTATTGTAGATATTTTTGTAATAATTATGTCGGATATGTATGACAACCTGGGCGATAGATAAATTTGACATGAATTCCTTCTCTAAGCACACCATTTGTGATTTGAAATGCTCCCGATTGAAACACCATGGGCATGTAGAGATATTTTTGTGACAATTATGATTGTGAAAGACAATAGATAACCCATTGCCATGTTCTTTTGACTTTAATAGCTAAGTATTGCTTTCAATGGCTCCAAGAAATTTCGTGGCATTAGTTCAAATTTATTAGCCCCTCATAATATACATAGTGGACAAGTACAATGAAAATAAAATAGTTTTGCACAATAGTTGTCAATTAATAAAGACAGTGTTCCGATGCTTTTGGAGACAAAGTAGGTTGGGGTCCCGGCTCCTAATCAGAGTGTTCCTCAATTCGAAAAGTCATTACTTAGCATGAACACCCATGGGTAAAGTTGTAACCACCCAAGTAGCTAAGGGTTCGGGTGCCTAATCAGCATGGATTCTTTGCAAAAGGGAGGAACTACACTCTACCTTGATCTTTAGTACGGGAAAGTCGGATCCAAGAGATGCCCTACCCGAATAAATAAAAAAAAAAAAAGAGAGTAGCTTCTTGAGTATTTGTTCACCATTCATCTAATAGGGGGTAATTCTTTTGTTTTTAAGGCCTCAAGGACCTTCTAGAGCCCATTGAGAGCACGCTTATCTTGTTAAGACTTTAAAACATGGCATGTGGAGTGAATAAGCTTTGTCTAGGGCTATATCGAAATGTCACGGGATCAATCTAAGCCTTGGTATGGAAATAGGAGAACATATTGTAATGGTGAACTTGGAATAGAATTCATGTATAATTTTTATAGCCCAAGGTTGAACACTTATCTTCTTTTGTTGATTTCTTCTCTTTGCTTGGGGACAAGCAAACCTTTAAGTGTGGAGATATGTGATAAGTGTTCAAATGAGCATCAATTATACATGAAATTCATGCATATTATCTTATGTTTTGGAGGAATATTGGCTGTAGGTGCTCAAAAAGGCTTTGTTTTTGTAAACAGGCGTAAAACAGAATCCCAAGAGAAAGGAAGCGTTTTAGAAAACGCTGGCCAAAAGTAAGCGAAACGGAATGGAAGAAAGTCCATACGGAGTCTCATACGGACCCAGTATGGACCCGAGATTCATACGGACTCATGAACGGTGACTGACAGACCCCGCATTACACGAGGACACGAGATATACGACTCCGTACAACACTCCGTATGGTGGTCCGTATAAGGGATATACGGGGTCGTATGAAATACATACTGGGTCGTATATCATAAAACTGCAGCTGCGATTTCGGCCGAACCGAGGGCAAAGTCGGGAAATACACCCAAAACCCTAGAGGGGGGTATAAATAGAGATGTAAAAGAGGGTTTTGGGGCATCTTGGAGGGAGATTAGAGCCAAAGCTTCAAGGAGGGAGAAGCCATCATCATCTTCTCTATCATCTTGGAGGAGATTGAAGAAGAGAAGAGAAGGCTCAAGAGGGCTAGAGAGAAGAAGTAAGGGCTAAAGAGAAAGGGGAAATCTACAAACGGTCATCATCAAGGGTTTGCTTCATGACTCTTGTGTTTGATTTCTTCTTTGACATTGATTGTAACTCTCCATTGATGGAGAGCTAAACTTTTGATACTTGGGTGTTGATGAACCTTTGGATTATGGTTAATTGATATTGTCTCTTCTATGTTGATTGATTGGTTGAATGCATCATGGTCTATTGAATGTATTGTGTAGTGAAAGCATTAACCTCTCTACGCTAAGAGCCCTGAGAGGTTTCTCTAGTCCATGTGGGGAAGAAGCGGCGCACTCCCAAGTGTAGACAAACTTCAATAGAGAGGACTAGGAGTACACCGAGCCCGGGTACTAAAGGCGAGCTACTCCTTTAAATGTCTTATTCCCTTAGTCCTTCCAAGAGATAGGTTCCCTAGAGCTTAACTAGTGAGGGTACTAGGTTGAGTAATCACCCTCGGCGAGGGATGAAATCGTATTAGGAACCCTTGGCCAATGATTCACCAAGATTCAACATAGAGAGCATTATCCACATCTAAGGAAATCCAAAGGGGATTCAATCACCCAAGTATCCCCCTTCATCGATTGACATCTTCAAGATCAATTGCAATTGTTAATTTGCTTTATTAGCCTTAGAATTAGATTTAGTATCATCAACCCGAATTGATTGACTAGATAATAGACAATTAATTAGTACTAGTATTTTCTTTCTCCCTGAGGATTCGATACCCGACTTTTCAATAGTCCACTTTACTACTTGATTCGACCCGTACACTTGCGGTTAGAACGCATCACCGGTCGGAGGCGGTGGTAGTTGGATTAGGTTTGGCAATTCGAGGTTCCTGTTTGAAATCAGGGGGGATGTTAAGTATCGGGTGCGGATCCACCCGGTAGTCAGTGGTTAATAACTGGTTTTAAGTTTTTTATTAGTATTTTAATATGAGATAACGCCACGCCAGCGGCTTATAACGGAAAAGCGGACATCCGTCATAGGGAGGGACTTAAAATGCACAAACGTGAAATTAAAGGGACCAAAAAGGCACGTTTTATATTAGAGGGACCTAAAGGGACAAAACTTAATAATAGAGGGACTAAATTGGGTATTTGACCAACCCTAAATTGATAAATTAAAGTGTAACCTATATAACATCAAGCGTAAATATAATGAGAAAAATGAGAAAGAAAAACAAAAAAAAACATAAAGAAAAAGGAAGATAAAACAAGATCTACATAAGAGAAAATGTTGATAAAATAATAGGGCAATCAAAAAGTCTATGAACAAACAAGAGACTCGCTCATGTGAAACAAATCATCCAATCCAACAACCCAAACACAAAAACACACACAAACATCATAGATCTCTCTACCACTCTCTACCACTCAAACATCATTGATCAGGTTCTAAGATTCCGGACCTTGTACCATCCATTCTTGCAAGACTGGCCAACAACCTTGATCCTTTTCTTCAAGAGATACTTTAGCTCCTTTGCCTTATTCTTCACCTGCTGCTGAAATGCTAGGGTAGGCGATTGCTAGAGGAGGGAGAGCGTGTGGAGATCTGGAAGGCGAGAGAGGCTCAGGCTTGAGTTTGGGCGGCCGGAGAGAGGATGGAGTGGCAGTGGATTAGGGCATCGTTGAGAGAGAAAGGAACAGCGAGAGAGACATTTGGAACCCTAGCGTTTGGTTTGATCAAGGGTAGAAATGTATTTTCCCAATTAGGGAATGCCCCACGTGGAATGCCACTCATGCCAGTCGAGGAATGCCATTCATTGATTGAACCCTTATCATTCCCATTCCTACAATCCAAACGACGGAATACTTTGCATAAGGAATGAAACCCATTCCGATTGCTACCAACCAAACGCACCATAATAGCGTTGATTGAGAAGTTGATATTTCGGGTTGCGAACAGTTGTCAACTAACAGGGTCAGAAGGTAATTTCACCATCCACTCACGGGTTAGCTTACTTTTGGACTCAAAAGTAACTTCTTTAAAAGAAATGATTATTTAGAATGTTATAAAATTTGAGAAATTTATTGTGAGTTGAAAATTCTTAAAGATATCATGTTATTTTCCTTTAATTTGCTATTTTTATTCTAAAAAAATGAGATTTTGAAAAAAAAAATTAATTGCAAAATTTTTAGAATTTTTTTTTGACAAATGTGACAAGCGCTCTTTAAAGAAAGTTAAGGATTGGCAGTAGGTGCGGAACCCATTCAACACAACTAAACCCACACCTTACAAAAGGAGGTGATCGATGATCTGTCTAGAATTTTTAGTCAAACCTTTATTCATATTTTAAAATTTAAGATGACATAACAAGTTAAAATCATAAAAAACTTACATTTAATCACCGGTGAGATTCTTAATTAATTTATAAATGGAGTTATTTTACTTCATATGTATTTTTAAATTGCAATCATAAGATCATGTTGTTGTGTGAAAAACGTGGAAAAAGGCTAAAGAGTTTTGCCCCACGGACAGAACCAGCACACGCTATGTATAGATTTTGCCCTGATACCATATCATCCAACGAAGTGTCATGGAGATTAAGGACGACCAAAATTGATTGAAAATATTGGAGTAATTTGGACGGCTACGATCATAAGATCACGGGATAAAACAGGTAACTTATGTTACTGTGTACCCGCACAAACCGAACGACGCCCCCTGCTCCTAAAATCAAAAAGACTTGTTGAAAAACAGAAAAAAGAAAAGAAAAAAAAAAAAGACAAATGAGCATTTGGTTCCCGATGTCCATAAGCGGCACTCCTCCAACTCAAGCATGTGGAACCTTCTTCGTATAGAAGCCATGGAGATTGTTCGTGTACTCCTCTCAGGTTGCAGATCTGCTTTGCAGACTTTGTCAGGTACTTTGATTTTGATTCCTTCGGTGGTTTTACAGAATGATCTTATTAGAGTGTCAAAGATTTTGTAAGAAGAGGAAATCAATTTGTTGTTTCTTCTATCTTCTTTGTTAAAATTCACATTTTTTGTGCGTTGATTGTTTGCACCCTTGAGTTGTGGTGTTATTCTTAATAATATTATTTCTCTTTTCGCGTCCGGCTTTCTTTTATTCCTCCGAAAAAAGAGCTCCTTTTTGCTCAGTTTGAGGTCTTGAGATTTGAATTTTGGATGAGCTTTCCTGTGTATTTCACATGGCCCTTTTTTATTGGGCGTGTTGGAATTGATGAAACCTTTCATCCCTTTTTCAGTATTTCTTGTTTGTGTTGGACTTGATGGGGGATTCTTTCAGTTTCAGCGTGCTTTTGATAGGATTGGGTTTGTTTTATATTTATGCTTTTTCTTTGTGGCATGCCCCTTTTTAATTTTGCAGGCTGATAGCCTGGATTTGTGCTTCCGTTTGATTGGAAATTTATCAGGGAAGAAAGAGATTAAATTAATTCTAGGGTTTTCAAGGTTAGAAATTTGTTTGGATTTGAGGTGGGGGGAGTTCGGTGGATGGGGATTCAGACAATGGCGTCTGACGGCTTAGGCGGTAGCGGGGCACAGCAATCTCAGATTCAGAACATGGCCAGGCAAGGATCTCAGCAATTGCAAATTCAGAACTTGGCCAGGCAAGGCTCTCTGTACAGTCTCACCCTCAATGAGGTCCAGAGCCACTTGGGAGAGCCCTTAAACAGTATGAATCTTGATGAGCTCCTCAAGAGTGTCTTTCCAGGTGACATTAACCCAGCCATGCCGATGGAGGTAGAGGGAACTGCAGGCAATTATGCTTCTGGCTCTGGTCTCCAGAGTCAAGGGAGCATAACCATGCCACGGGCTTTTAGCAAGATGACTGTAGATCAAGTGTGGAAGGAAATCCAGGAGGGGAAGACTAAGAATAATGGGGAACGTAGGGCAGCCGGCCATGACAGACAGCCAACTCTTGGGGAGATTACCCTTGAGGATTTTCTGGAGAAGGCTGGGGTAATTACAGAAGGGTCCACAAAGAAAAGATGTGATCCAGTTGGAAATGTTGATCCTATGTCAGGGACACATGATTTTGTGCAGGGTGCACATTGGTTGCCACAATATCAGCAGATGCCTGTTGTGCAGCCGCAACAGGCTCATCAGAATTTGATGGGTGCTTATGCCATGTATGCTGATGGACAAATGAGCCTTTCTTCCCCAACAATCGGCACTTTGTCCGATTCACAGACGCCTGGACGGAAGCGGGCAGCTCAGGATGAGATGACAGATAAGATTGTGGAGAGACGACAAAAGCGGATGATTAAGAACAGGGAATCTGCCGCGCGTTCACGAGCTAGGAAGCAGGTGTTGCACTCAACTGTACTCACACCTAATAAACTATTTATATATTCTCGTATTCAGTATGTTGTGATCTTATTTGTCGTTTCTCTTTGTTAGTTTCATTTATGTACAGTTTTTAATGTGGTAAAGGGATATTATTTTTTCATAATTTCAGGCTTACACTAATGAACTAGAGAATAAGGTTTCCCGCTTGGAAGAGGAGAATGAGAGGCTTAAGAAACAGAAGGTAGGTTCTTTTTGTATTGATTTTAGATAAATTCTGCTTCCTATCCCATTGCTTGTCATGTAAATTATTAGTTGCCAAAATTACTAGTGAAGTTTGGTACATCTTAATGGTCTGAGTAAATTTTAAATGATTGACCGGGGGTTATGGTTGGCAATGTGGTACACATATTAAGGTCTTATAAGGGCATGAATACAATTATGAACATTGCCGGGGTTATATGCAGTTGGGCAATATTTTAGGGAATTGATATACATGGACATGATAAATAATTAATTTCAAATGTCTATTGTATTCAATATTTTATACGTGGTTGGGCAAATTTTAGGGAATTGATATACATAGACATGATAAATAATTAATTTCATTTAGTTTTGATGCCAAAATGCCTATATTGTATTAAATATTGGCCCCCCATATTTGTTTTTTCTTTGTAGATTATTAATTTCTAATGTTTATGCTTGTCATATGTTCCCATTAGCAGCTGGCCAATTAAGTAAAGCTTTTTTTTATTTAATCATTCATTCTTGTATTTATGGTTTTTCTTCTTTTACATGTAAAGCTTTTTATGTAGCAATATGCTGACTTGATCAAATGCAAACATGAGTTCTAATTATACATTATAATTGTAGAGTTATAGATACTATCAGGTGCCTATTGCCCAAATAAAATTTGGAGTTCATGTTATCTATTAACCATCCTTGGCCTCCACAAACCGGACCATCTGTGAAGCCATGAATGTTAGCTAAACTAACTTAATCTATTTGTGTACTTTGCAAAAGTTTTGCTTGTGTCAATTCCATATTATAATAGTTATACTTGTTGATTATGTATTCTGTACTTTGGCTGGTTATATTGTAAGAAACTAAGAACTAGAATTCTTAATTATTTACTGAGCAAATTACTGATACTTGTTGCTTATATGTGGTTTGCTGTCTCACATAAAATACAGTTGAATGGATTAACTAGTGTTTTTTTTTTCTCATTTATTTCTTTGTGGCTTCTGCATTCCTGTAATAAATTAAAAATTTATTGTCCAAAGTAAAGTTCTTTGTTGCATCGTTGTTGATATGCCTTTAGAATCATAGCTTCCTTTCTTTTTCTTTTTTCTTTATTGTTGTTACATTTATGATACATTGACCTACAATAAAATTAACCTGCATTTATATAACCCAAGATAGATCTGCATTGACATTACATGGTTCTTTGCAAGATGAAATGAAGAATTACTTTGTTACTTGAATGTAAACAAAACTTAATAAAATAGAATCCTATCATGTGGGTATAGAATACTATTTGTTGGGATGGAAAGACTTTTGAGCTGTAATGTTTTGTATTTGTCTTACTATATACAATCTTTTCAAAGTCAAATAAACTTGATTTAGTTATGATATCAGGATTCTAAGTCATGTATCAATTGGTTGTTTATGTTTCATTTTACTTCTACAGGTGGGCTACCTTCAAAATGTTAATAGCACATTTACTATTCCATTCTATGTCCTCTCTACTCTTGACCGATTAAAAAGTATTGTATGACATTCCCATGATACATATACATGTATATTGACTCGAGCAAATATTCATATAGGAACACAAATTAGTGCACTATATCTTTTGTTTGAGCGCCACCCATTTTATTTCAGGATATTTCTGTTGTTTACTGTTTCTCTGTTGCTCTTTCTATGTAGTTGTTTAATGTTGTCATAGTGATTACTCCAAACCATTCACCCTTAATGCCCTATTCCACTTATATTCTTTCTTTGGGTTGTCCAACCAATGACAGTTTCTATTTCTCTTTCTGTTCCATAGGATCAACTCCAAATCTACATTGCTTAGCCAAAATTAAGCAACATGATATCCTTCCGCGGATATAAGTCTTAATTGTTGTGTTCACAAGCATTAAATAACCAATGGTTTTCAAGAATGTTTAACAAAAAATGATACGAGCGGAACCCCACCCACCTTAAACTTCCTATCCCTCATTTCCCTTGGCCCATCTGTTTTTTCTATTGCTTTTTCTTTGTTCATAGAATTCTAACATGTCTACTCAATCTTGATGCTCTTTGGGTGAGTTTGATGTAGTTTCTACTCAAAATGGCATGCATTTTAAGTCTCACTTTGTTATGGAGGCCTTGCGTCTCCGTTCTGTAGACATGTTTTGCTGTACCATGTTCTCAACTATGTATGTAATTTGCATACTATGTGCTCTATTTTTGTTTACTTGATTTTTTTTCCCGAATCCTTTTCTTGTTTTCAGTTTCTCAACTTAATTTCCATGTACATTAAGTATATGGCATAGGAAAGTTTCTTTTATGATTTTTTAGAAAACAAAAATTTGACCAAGCGAGCTTTTCTCATGTTGGCTATCCTGTGATGTTATCCCACAAACTTGGGTATGCATTGAACCAATACTGGTCCATATTACTGAATGAACCTGATTTCTATGTTACTGGCACTTGGTGTGAAAATAAAAAACTCCATGCTCGTATTTTCTGTGTGTGGGCATTATTCGTTTCTCAATCAAGTATTTGTCAGTGAATAATCAAATGCTTGAGGACAATGGATCATCTGTGGAAACTGCAAACCAAACAGCAATACCTTTTCCTTGAACCTTTTTGAAGGCAGGTTTAGGATCTCATTTTCTCCATTCTGAATGATGGGCCAAAACATGGCATAGTAATTGTAATTTATCTTCAAATTTTATTTGGCCTTTTCAGAAAGCCTATGCCTGGCTTCAGAAGCTAAATGAACCTGATTTCTATGTTACTGGCACTTGGTGTGAAAATAAAAAACTCCATGCTCATATTTTCTTTGTGTGGGTATCATTTGTTTCTCAATTGAGTATTTGGAAGTGAATAACCAAATGCTTGAGGACAATGGATCATTTGTGGAAACTGCAAACTAAGCAGCAAACCTTTTCCTTCAACCTTTTGAAAAGTTAGGTTTAGGATCTCATTTTCTCCATTCTAAGAGATGGGCCAAAACACGGCATAGTAATTATAATTTATCTTCAAAATTTATTTGGTGTTTTCAGAAAGCCTATGCTTGGCTTCAGAAGCTGATTTGTTTGTTTTCTTCATTTGTCTTACAGGAGTTGGAGAAGTTACTATCGCTACCACCACCAGAACCAAGGTATCAGCTAAGAAGAACAAGTTCAGCCTCTTTCTAACCATGTTGATATTTTAAGTTTTGTAGATTTGTGTGGAGGTTTACCTTTGAATTTTGCATCAATATATTGGATTGGCTGGGTTTCGGTTTCCTCTGTGTTCCCAATTTATAAAAAGAAAACATGAAAGTAATGAAGAAAAAACTTGGGAAGAACCTGGACATGCACTGATGAGGTCTTTACCAGTGTAAGTCCACCTATGCCATACTTTTCTGGAGCATACCGAGCTCTCTAATTGCTTCTCTCATGAATAGTGGTTCATTTTTCATGTAGTTTATGAATTAATGTACTGGAGCTGAGAGTATGGCATGTAGGTTCTAAACATTGCCCGCTGCTCTTTTGCTTTTGGCTCAGTGTAAGTTTGGCCATGAAGGTTTTCAGAGTGAATGCGGCAGGTTGTTTTGCCCTGAATCATCAGGTCATAATGGTCTCAACATAGCCGTGTATTACCAGAATCTGGATACATAAATGTATTGCATTTGCAACATTACCAGAATCTACAGAAGAATCACAGCGTTCTGTGCAGCATAAATCACCAAAACTCAGACAATCATAGATGATTCTGATGTTAACGGCCGGCCCGCTATGTGAGACAACTTAGCAGGGCCGGGCCTGGGCAGCCTAAGACCCGGTCTGATCATATAATTACATAGTGAGCCGGCCGCTAGACCTGTCAAGACGGGCCAGCGGGGCGGGCCGGCCTGCCAAATGGCGGGCTGGGGAAATCCCGACCCTACCCGCCATGGGCTGCGGGCTGGGCGGGCGGCCCGCCATAAAACTAAAAAAACTCAGGTTTAATTTTTTTAAATATTGGGTTGTTTTGAGATGGCCCACGGGCCATGCCATGAATTTTGGAGGCTAATTCAGGTTGAACATAGTGCTAATTCATGAATTTTGGAGCCATTACTTAGTGCTACTATGTAATGTAACTATGTTTGATTCAAATCCTTTCATCTTTCTTTCAATAATGATAATAATACTAATATTAATAATAATAATTATTATTATAATAATAACATTATTAATAACTAATAAGAAAAAGAAACTTAGAAAAGAACTCCAATGAAGGATTTCAACTTTTCAAGTTTCAACATACAAATCTGAAATCTTTGCAGTAACTACTAACTATTAACTAAGTCAAATCCTGCATTTCTCAATTCTCACCAAAAGGACAACCCAATTACCCAATATAGTTGTTTGTCCAACAAACATCCAACAAACATTTTATCAAAAAAAAAAAAAAATCCAACAAACATTAAAATTTAAAAGCAGAAATGTCAACAGCTGAACTACTTAGAAAAACACATTAAAAGCATGAATTTCAAGTTTTCAACACAACAGTCAACATAATATGGTTTAAAATTCAAGAAGGAACTAGGAAGCAATAATGCAAATAAACAACCCCATTCAAACACACAATCTCAGTATCTGTATCTGACAATCATCACAAACCAAACAAGTGAAGTTCATTAAAAATTTAAAATTCATCAAGCATCACATCATTAAAATCTTCTTTTCCCCCATCCTTCTTCCCTTTTATCTTCATCAATAACCTCAAGAATGTTTGATCCCTCCCGGATATAGTTGTTTTAATATTTGCTCCATCTTCATTATCTACATAAAAAAAAACCACAAATGTAAAGTAAAGATTAGTTAAAAATCAGATTTATATAAACCATTATTTCAAGATTTCAACTAAGTAAAAACATAAATTAATGATTTGTAAGTGAAATTACCAATGTTATAACCATGCAACCAATTACGGGTGCAAATGAGAGCTTGTACTTTTTCGGGAACGGTACAACTTCTATACTTGTTGAGCACACGAGCACCAATAGAGAAAGCCGATTCTGATGCAACCGTTGTTATTGGGATAGCCAAAACATCACTTGCCATTAATGGAAGGATTGGGAACCTATACTTATGATTCTTCCAATACTCCAAAACATCCAAATCTTCGTAAAATGCAATTCAAGCTTTGACTCCTCCAAATAAAGATCCAATTGAGATTTCCCCGCACTTGTAATTGATTGGCTCTCAAATTCTTTAATTTCCTACAATTAATAATTAGGACATTTTATCATAAGAAAATATAAACATATTAGAGAAATAGAATTTATGAAAAAATAAAGAAAGAAAGAAAGTGCTAAAACACTTACATCAAAGATTCTGTTGCCCTTATTTTTAATTCCTCCACTAGTTTGTGTAGATGTAGGTGCCATGATAGAAGAAGATTGTGGACCATGTGGTTGTGAAGGACTTGACTTATTAGCATTAGAATAATGCTCAAAAAGCTTGTAAAGCTTTGTCCTCACAAGCGACATCTTCTGTTGGCGTTTAGTAGGATCACTCTCAACCTTTCCATAAAAATAGTCCAACATTGACACCTTAATTTGTGGGTCAAGTATAGCCCCAGATGCAAGCACCATACTATATTGTCTCCAATACTTATCAAACTTTTCATTCATCCTTCTACACATGTCACTTATCACCACATCTTCACTTGACAAGTTTTCTTTTAATAAAACTTCAATCTTCCAAACTTGCATAAAATACAAGTTTGATGTCGGATAAGAAGAACCGGAGATCAAGTTGGTAGTATCATAAAATGGCTCCAAGAACTCATATAATTTCTCTCCTCTTTTCCATTCTTCATTTGAAGGACAATACTTGTAGTTTCTATCATTCAATTAAAGAGAAGCAAAAGCCCTTTTATATTTAATGACACTATCCAACATCAAATATGTCGAATTCCAACGGGTAGACACATCTAATCGCAAGCCAATACTAGTGTCAATGTTGCCAACCACTCTAACACATTCTTCAAATTTTTTCATTCGACCCTCTGAACCTTTCACATATTTGACAGATTCTCTGATTTTATGCAAAGCATCACTAGCTACCTTCAAACCTTCTTGCACAATGAGATTCAATATATGAGCAGAACAACGAACATGGAAAAATTCACCATCACAACAAACCATCATGCAAAGAGAGCTGCTCTTTCAGAATATCTTGCATATTATCATTGTTGGAGGCATTATCCAATGTCAAAGAAAACACCTTTTTTTCAATTCCCCATTCTTTCAAAAATTCAAATAACTTTCCAGCCAATTCAACTCCTAAGTGTAGAGGAGGCATTTCAGCAAAATTAAGAATTTTACTGTTCAATTTCCAATTTTCATCAACAAAATGTGCAGTCAAGTAAATGTAGCCCTCACTAGTGCATGCAGTCCACACATCTGAAGTTAAGCAAATTCTATTTTGAATATTACCCAAAACATGCTTAAGTTTCTCTTTCTCCCTCATATAAATTCTTGTAATGTCAAAAACAAGAGTATTCCTAGAAATGCAAGCACCATCAGGATTTACACATTTCATCCAATCTCTAATACCATCATATTCAACAAATGAAAATGGCAAATCATGCTTTATAACTGCAGCAGCTAATAAATCACGTGCAATCTTTTGGTCTATTTTCTTAGTCCTTATCTTCCCTTTATGATCAAGAAACATCTGTCCTATATCATTGAACTTTAACAATTTGCAATTATCCCTGTGGAGCCTCAATGTAGAAGTCCCATATTTTTTACCCCCACATTTATACTCTTTCTTACAACCCTTGCATTCTGCTATTTGTATGCCATCTTCACCGACCCCTTTCTTTATAAAGAAACTCCAAACATCAGAAAATTCTTTTGAAGTTTTAGGCTCCTTACTAGATTTAGTGTTTTCCAATTCTTCTTCATCTAAGTTAATACTTTGATTCAAAGAAATGGATTCCATGATTTGTTTTGTTCTGCAAATATGTATGTAAAACATAAGAAAGAGCATACTTTCATGAAATTTATGAATAATGACAAAATTTCTAAATATGATCAGAAATAGTTAAGTTTATAGCAATTCATTTGCACTATCACCACCCCACACAACAACACAAAAAAGTATATCAGAACTGATTCAGAACAACATTACAACAATTTGAAAAGAAAATAAGAATCGATGCGCAGAGCTCCAAACGATGATAAAAAATAGGGATTCAAGCATATCTGAAACTAACTCTAAAAAACAGAACAGGTGCTCTTTGTTGTGCGGCAGTGCGGCGGTGCTTAGTTTTCGTCGGCTCGTCGCTTCCCGAAGCTCCCAATGTGGCAGACCAACAATGTCTTTCCCAGTTTCCCCTGCGATTCAACAACGAGAAGCAATGAAGCATATCAACATTCAAGACTTTGGGATTCAATAGAGAATTCCAATATGCTAAGCAATAAAATTGGTTTGTTAGAAATTCATGAAATTTTCAGCAATTTGCATAACCACTTATATATGAAACAATATAAATAGGCAATAATGCAGTTATTTACAAATACTTACGGGAATTGATCATCACAAAAATGGTATACATATGGATTAAAGGTGAATATGATGATTCTGGATGACACAGATTTTCAACAATGCCAAGGAACAATCATTTTCTGCAGGGGATTTTAAAGTTTATCTCTTCAATCATAATTCAAATCATATAACAAAAGCATTAAAAATAAGAAGTGGAAAAAAACCCTTCATATCTACAACAAAAATAACACAGGTCTATTACCATCTAAATGGTTGTCTTGAAGATTGGTGTATGTGATGCCTGCTCACATGTATCACATACAGACTTCAAAATACAAAGGCATTAGCTCTCATAGATCATCATTTTATAGAACAAAAACACATTGTTTCTTTCTTACACTAACTATTCTTTAACTCTCCTCACTCTTCTTCTACAAACACATCATGACAATCATCTTTTAAAAGAAAAGCCTTTGGCAATAGTCTATTACGCCAATGCATAAGATATAATGGATGGAAATAAATTAGAGATTGAGAGATCAAGCCATCTGGGGTATGAGGGTTCCAAGAAATCGATCAAATTTACCGTATGGAGGCGCTGCAGCAGTGAAGACCACGGAAAATCCTCGGAATGTCGTCCACTCTCGTCCTGCGGTGATGCACAAGCACTGAAGTCGTAAGGGCGAGAACTCACGACGCGCGTTAGAAGACGACGGAGGGATTCAATCTACCAGTCGTCCTGCGACTCCTGCCGCCCTGCGGCTGTGGTGAAGCACTGGAGAAGAAGGCGAGAACTCACGCGCGCGCTAGAAGAAGAAGAAAGTGAGAACTCACGACTATGGTGAAGTACTGGACTGGAGAAGAAATTAGGGATTCGAAATTGAATTAGAGATTTTGTTTTAATTTTAACTTTTTAGATTTTATTATTTTTTTTTAATAAATTATGGGCGGGCTGGCCCGTCCAAAGCCCGCCCCGCCCCGCCCAAAGCCCGCCCGGCTGCGGGTTGGCCCATTTAGGCCCGCTCCCAGGCGGGCCAACAAAAGGCCAACCCAACCCACCCTTTTTCTATGGCGGGGCGGGCCGACCCGGCGGGCTGGACCCGAATTGACAGGTCTATCGGCCGCAAGTGTGGACAGCCTCACACTAACATGATATATATATATATATATATATATATATATATATATATATATATATATATATATAATTTTGATATAGTTAGGCTAGCCGCATCACTGTGCAAATAAGGTCGCTTCATTTTGAGGCATTTGGAGAGTATTTTTTTTTCTTCAAATTCAACCGTATAGATGGAGAGAACATCGAAAAATAAGATAACATATCGATTTTCATACAATTTGGTGAGGTGATGAGTATTCATCTTAAATGGTGAAATTTTATAAAAATGTTATCGGTTCAGAATTTCACCATTTAAGATATGATCATTACATATCCAAATTGTATGAAAATCGACATGTTATCTTATTTTTCGATGTTCTTTCCATCCATACGGTTGGATTTGAAAAGAAATACTCTCCAAATGCTTCAAAATGAGGCGACCGTAAATAAATAGTGATAAGGGTGATCGGACTGTATCATGACTATATATATATATATATATATATATATATATATATATATATATATATATATATACGGGCATGCTACTATGCGGCCGGCCTTATCACTGTGCAAGTGCGGTCACCTCCATTTGACCCACTTGCACAATGTTTTGAGGAAATCCAACCATATGGATGGAAAGAACATCGAAAAATAAGCTAGCATATCAATTTTCATACAATTTGGGAACTTGTAGGGTCTTCATCTTAACGGGTGAAATTCTGAACCTGTAGGATTTCTATAAATTTTCACCTGTTAAGATGAAGACCCTACAAGTTCCTAAATTGTATGAAAATTGACATGCTAGCTAATTTTTCGATGTTCTTTCCATCCATACGTTAGAAATCCTTAAAACATGCTCCAAGGACCAAAATGGGAGGCGACCTTATCGAAATAGTGTTCCGGCCAGCCTTATAATAGCATGCCTATATATATATATATATATATATATATATATATATATATATATATATAACAAAGCCAAAATAAGAATGAATAAGATCTAGATGAGATGAGTACTATGCCATGCTTACACGTCTCTCAAGCTTGAGCATGATACACAATAGCGAGTTAATTAAGGGGGTGTTTGGTTCACAAGATTTCAAAACCTCATGTAACTCAAAATACATCCAATGTGGATTTAGTTATTACATTACTTCATAAGTTCATCACATGATGACATGTGACCATCTAAAGAAAGAAAATAATTGATAATTAATAATTTGATAAATATAATAAAATTATTCAATATAATTAATAATTAATAATTAATAAATATAATAAAATTTTGATAAATCTAATAATAAATATAATAAATATAATAAACAAATCTAATAAATATAATAAAGGGTTAAAGCCATTTTTGGTCCCTGAAAACAGGACCAATGTTCATTTCCATCCCAAAATTCAAAATTTGTTCAATATGGTCCCTATGTATTGCATATTTTGACATTTTGGGTCCTTATATATTCCGTACTTTGGCATTTTTGGTCCCTATTGCTGACGTGACGATCATGTGGAATTCCAATGAAATGCATATAATCTTTTTATTATTATGTTTAGGTCGTTATTTTGTTGATGTAGAGTAATAAGTGGCAGTATATGTTGATGTTGACCGTATTGAACAAATTTTAAATTTTTGGGATGGAAATGAACATTGGCACTGTTTTCAGGGACCAAAAATGGCTTTAACCCTATAATAAATAAAATAAAAATTTTATAAATATAGTAATAAATTTAATAAATACAATAATAAATTTAATAAATTTAATAAATTTAATAATAAATTTCAATTACATCTAACCAAACACTAAATTTAATTACACTGTATTTTAAAATTCATATATTTATAATTACATTGTAACTGGAAATCTACATTTACATTCAACCAGACGCCCTAATTGTTACATAAAATCAATTATTTCAGTTTGGTTCATATGGATTTATGTAAAACCAATTAAAATTTTGTTCAGTTTGTGTATTAAGAACCCAAATCAAAATCAGACTTTTAAAAAAATAATTATATTTTAATATTTTAAAAAAACATTCAAAAATTCTTGGCCGTTTAATTCTTGTTTTAATCTTTTTAAGCCTTTCTTGTTAATTTAAAAAGTTACCTCTAACTTAATGTTTTTTGAAAAACATTACTTCACCACCTTCAAAAAACATTACTTCACCACCTTTAGAATAAAAACCACAACCGTCCCATCGTTTGTATTGGATTAAGTGATATATTTGGGTCATTTAGCCAATTTAATTGTTTATTTATTTATTTATTTATTAGCCCTCAGACTATTTAATTTATCAAAATGGCCCTGGGGCTATCTAGTTAGCATCCAAGGTGCTGATTGAATACTACCAAAGATTAAAATTAATATTTAAATTTTTTGGGTATTAATGAAAAATAATACTTTACAATTAACCCCTTCTTTTTGTGAAATACCGTAGGGCTAAACGACTTTTAAAGGTATTTAGCTATCAAGATTGTTTTGGGTTACACTTTGGAGCTAAATGAACTTTGAAAAACCATTCAGATCTAGTGACAATGTTGTGTTGCTTTTTTTAGTTAAACAACATTTCATAGCCCGTTTAGTTCCAGAGATAGGGTTCCTAGAGCTAAACAACCTTTGAAAGACCACTTTTTTTTTTAATGAAAACCCTCTAAAAATTTTAATTATATTTTTAATTCTAATGCTGACTAGGCATTCATAGGGTCATTTTGACAAATAAAATGACATGGGCTTGAAAAACTATATATATATATATATATATATATATATATATATAGAGAGAGAGAGAGAGAGAGAGAGAGAGAGAGAGAGAGAGTTAGGATCAAGCCGGCCGTACAATTACTATAATATAGTAAATATATATATATAAAACTATATTATATTTTTATAATGTATTTAGATATATATTGATTTATCTATATATTTTAAATAATATATAGATATGTATATATACTTTTTAATTTATCTTATCTTCTGAATACATGTATATATGTACATATAAATTTAAAAATTATATATATATATATATATATATATATATATATATATATATATATATATATAATAGATGTTACAATCAGGTGGCCGGACATCCGGCCGGCCTGATTGTAACATTTATATATATATATCTATATATATATATATATATATATGTGTGTGTGTGTGTGTGTACATAGCCTTTCTCAATGTAGAGGACCTCATGATCTGCACTCCACTCAAAGAACAATTGAGGAAAGTATGGAACAAGGGGGAATGATCGGGATCGTGAGCATGTTGATAGGTTCTAGTGTTCGTTGAGGCAGAGAAGCAACTGAGCCTTGGCGGCGGGGACTCCTTTCCTGCAAGGGAAGTTCGAGGTCTTCTCCCCGGACCATCTGAGGATCAAGTTAGAGGAGTATAGTCGGAGGGAAAAAATGGAAGAGGAAAAAGAAGAAGAGATCAATGGAGGGAAGGAAGAAGGAGGAGAGTATGAGTTCCTAAGAAGGATCGGTCTCCGAACATGAAGCTGGTCCTCTCCTTACCCGTGCCCCTCTCTTATACCTTGCAAACAGCCTTTTTGGTAGTTAGTCATGGGACGCTTTCCTCTGGCACGAGGATAGGGTCCTCCCCTAAGATCCCTCTGCCTGGTTGCGGGTCTTGCCCCTATTTTGTACGGGCGCGCGTCTCACCCCAGGTGGGGTGTCGTCTCTAACATTGGTGCAGACAGAACATCCCTATGTCAGGGAATCGCTACGTGGTCTCTCAAGGGAAAGCTGGGCTGTTAGGATGGTCTTGCGTCTTTACTATTGACCGGATGATGCCATGTGTCCGACCAATTTTCCCCTGTAACACTTGCCCCCAACTACTTAGACCAGCAGGCTCCCAGTCGAGATCAGCTTAGGGAGTTTGATATTTGGTAGATGCCTATGATATGACGGGATAAGACGTTCTCTTCTAGCGGCTTCGTCTCTTATATTCGATTGGTTTTATAGATTGGATGACGATCCCATTCCTTGTACGGCCTCCATTGGGTACTAGTATGTCCCCTGGCATTTGCCGCCCTCCTCAATTATCAAATTAGGTGCCAGGTCGACCTCCTGAATATCGAGCCTCCTAGCATAGGTGATGTTGTATCTCTTCCGCAAGCGTACGTGGTCAATCAAGTAATATAGTACCCCAAGGTAAGATAGTTGAACTGATGCAGGAGGCTCGAGTTAGTTGGTGCTGAGTTGGTGGATCAACGTAAAGACTGGAAGTAATCGAGCCAATTCCGTGACTGGAATAGTTTTGGGGGTTGTTCTGTATTTTGGCCATAACTTTGGCTATAGATGTTGGAATCACACGTTTGAATCAATCCGGAAAGCTCATTTCGGCGTGCACCATGTGGTCCCCTAGATTGATTGACTCGGTGGCCATCATTTTCAAATTCAAATTCTGTTGTTTTCCCTAGATATTTTTGCTATTTTTAGTATTAAATTATTTATCAAATTAGGATAGGATTTGAATCCAATTTGATCTCAGATTTTTAGGATTTATCTCATTTGTTTATAGTTTTAAATTTAGATAAGTTTTAGTTTTGAAAAATAATTTGTCGATTTTGGCAATTTAGATAAGATGATAGGGTTTCTAGGTTATTCTTTTGAAGCTATTTAACCCGGCTTGTGGGTTGGTCTTAGATTATTGAATTTTGAATAAAAATATTTTCTTTGAAATTTCTGAGACTTTCTTCTCTGTTTTGTCATCCCCCATGCTTGCTTTCTTGGCAATTCCACTGGTTGTCGTAACCCGCAGGTTAATCACTATCTTGATCAGCGTCAGTTGGTATTAGAGCTTCAATGTATTCATGGGAGAGTCATCAGCTTCAATGGATGGTGGAGGTCGTGGTCGTGGTCGTTGTGGGCGGGTTCCAAAAGAGGAGGTCTAGTACCATGATCGTGACATGCAGGAGATGATGATTGTGGATTTGCAGAGGCAAGTCGCAGAGTTAACTCGACGTTTGATGATTAAGGATTTATAGAGGCAAGTCACGAAATTATCAAGGCATCTGGCGGCGATTGATTACGATCGTGGTTGTTGTGGGCAAGTTCCGAACGAGGACGTCCAACACCATGATCATAGCCACCAGAAAGGGTTTGGCCAACCCATCTATGATGATTACGAGGAGACCTCACCCATCTACGATGATTACGAGGAGATCTCGCCCATCAACGATGATTACGCGAAGGAGATCTTGTCTATTTATGACAATTACGAGAAGAAGATTGGACCAAGCTTGAAGTCTTCAGATGATTCTAAAGACGTTGTTTTGAACTCGAGGATGGATTCTTTCTAACTCGGGGTGACTGATGCATGAGGCTTGGGTCAATTGGTGCAGAGTTGGCTGATCAATGTAAAAACTAGAAGTGATTAAGCCAATTCCGTGATTGGAACAGTTTGGGGGTTGTTCTGTATTTTGGCCATAACTTTGGCTACAAATGTCGGAATCACGCATTTGAACCTAATCCGGAAAGCTTGTTTCGGTGCGCACCACGTGGTCAACTAGATCGATTCGGTAGGCATCATTTTCGAATTCAAATTCTGTTGTTTTCCCGCCATATCACTATTTAGATATTTTTGCTCTTTTTAGTATTAAATTATTTATCAAATTAGGATAGGATTTGAATCTGATTTGACCTCGGATTTTTAGGATTATATAATTTTTTAAAATTTTTCAATTTAGATAAGTTTTAGTTTTGAATAATAATTTGCCAATTTTGGCAATTTAAATAAGATGATAGGGTTTCTAGGTTATTCGTTTGAAGCTATTTAACCCGGCTTGTGAGTTGGTCTTAGATTATTGAGTTTTGAATTAAAGTATTTTCTTTGAAGTTTCATAGACTTTCTTCACTGTTTTGTCTTCCCCCTTGCTTGCTTTCTTGGCAATCCACTGGTTGCCGTCGCCCGTACACTATCATCCCTGGCGTCACGAACTCACAGGGACCGACGCTCCTAGTACTAATTCGCCTTCTATTATCTAACCTAAAAATATGGGTAATGGTTTATTCTAACTAAGATATCTAAAGAAGTACTAAAGAGAGCAATTTGCAATTCTAGGGTAAATCATGAAGAGATTATGGTACCCCGGATTTCTATCCCTCTGAAATTCCCTTGAAACTAATTTCCTAATATTGGCTATTTAATTGATATGTTCTTGGACGGTGAGGAACGCTAATTAGTTTGACCCTTATCTCTAGGTGGCCAAACCCTAATCCCATATGAAAACAACAATCACCCTACGGTTACACTAGATTCTGTGATTCCCATTATTAGGTTTTTCCTAATTCAGAGAGAGTGACACCATACACCCTCTCCCTAAGCATGTACTTACCCCCTATCATCTATGCCCAGATCTAGCATAACCGAGTTCTCACTACAAAGCAAGTAATTCAGATATACAAATTGGGGCACTCGTATTAGCTATTGCAAGAATTAAGCATACATAGATGGTTCACAAAAACACTCAAAGCCTATATATTAAAAAGGAAAATAGTCACAACTTCATCCCAATTTTCTAGAATCCGAGACACCAATCAAGCTTTAGCCTCTCATAATATAGAGATACATCATAAAATCCAAAGAAGAAGATATTAACAGTAATACTAATGAAAACAAAGAAGTCTCCATCAATGCTTCTCTTCTCCCAAACGATGGACTCCTTGGATTGATGTCTCTTTGGCTTTCAATCTGCTACCCCGGGGGTCGATCTACTTGCCTTAACGCATCCTTGAGCGGCAGCCTTCGATCTCCTCTGAAACTTTAGCCGTCAATGGAAGAATCAGCAAAGATCCCCTAATAAGTTGTGTAAAATCCAAGATTTTAGTAGCAAAATAAAGGATTTAAAATTTCCCTAAGTTTTTGCTTATTTAAACTTTTCCTCTAAATTAATAAAATTAATTAAATTAATTTGCCAAAGGGGCATTTTGGGGATTTACAAGCTCCAGGGGGCATTTTGGTAAAATGGATATGAGGGAGATTAAATAAGGAGTTAATAAATTATGTAATAATTTATTAAAGAAAATTAGAGGATTATTTAATTAAATTTGGAAGTGACCAAATTAATCAAATTAGGAAACCCTCTAATTGATCATGATTGGGACTTAGAAGGAAAGGGAAATAGTTGATTAAATCAATTATTAAAAGGAATGTCCTAAGTTTGGTATGGTTGGGGAAACAAATTGTTTGAATAGTTCAAAATTAATATTTTGAATTTTATTTGGCTGCTAAGGACTAAATAGGAGTTTTATAAAGTTGCAAGGACTGCAAAGTAAAGGTTTTTGTCTCAGAAGAAGGACCTCGTAGTAATTTAAAAGAAATAGGAGGACTGGAGAGAAATATCACATCTCTCACAAAAGGAGGACCTAGACGTAAAAATAAAAAGAACAAGGATTAAAGGAGAATTGCCCTCTCTCTCACGGTTCAGGGATCAAAAGGTAAAACTGGAAAATAGAAGGGCCTTAACGCAAATATCCACAGAGAAGTTGAATAAGAAAGGAACAAACGGCCAGGATCTGACGATCCGTGTTGATCCGATCTCGAGGCGCAAATCCAACCATTCAAATCCCTCGTAAGGAATAACCCGGTACTCACGCGACTCACCATGCGGTTCAATGATGAATTGCAATCACGAGACAAGCTTTCATTGTCTTCCTTCCTCCCGGCCACATCAAGGCTACCATAGTTGCCAAAACCGGATGCATTGATTGAGACGGAAAAGGAAAGCTTGGGGGTATTTTTGGCGTGCAATCCTCACCAAGATGCAAAATCTCGCAGAGCCTTCCTGCATTCTATAAAAGGTGGCTGCGTGCAATCTCCTCACCACCGGGTCCTCCACCGCGACCGCAAGAGAGAGATAGTGGCGTGGAGGGAGTCCCGGCGTGCGGTCGGAGACCGTAGAAAGAAACCCTGCGGTGATCCCCGCTGACCGACGCGGGCGACCGCCTCCAAGGGAGCTTCTACGACGAGCCAGGGCTTCAATGTACCGCCTCCTCCCGGTGAGTTTTTCCCCTTCCGGCTATTTCTCGTAGTGTCTTCCCTACATGCATGCACACGTAAGAATCGGTGGCCGCCGAACGCCACCAACTGTCGGCCGAGTCCCGGTTCGGAGGAAGAAGACGATAGATAAAATGGATTTTTATTGTTTTAAATTTTTATGATTATTTATTCGTTTGAAGAGGTATAGTCTTATATTAATATATATATTTAACAGATTAAAGAGATTAGTTGGTTTAATTAACAGGAATAATTTAATTAAATTAATTAGTTTCCTGACAATCAATGGGTTGGTAAGTTAGTTAAGATCTAATTAATTGATTAATTAATCAATGAATGAGATATAGTTTAATTAATCAATTAGTAATGATAGCTGATTGAGATTAATCAACCAAAAACAGATCTAAATGAATTGAGGAGAAGAGTTTGGTTTTGAAACAGATAAGCAAGCTAATAAGCTGTTGGTTTTAACCAAGTTGAGGTTGGTTGGGCCCTAATAACTTGATTTACAAGTAGCTTTGATTAATAGACTAATCAAATTAAAAAGGTGAGGTCATGTATGGTGGGAATTAATTAAAAAGAGATAAATTCTATGTACCATCAAACGGATTAATTAATTAACTAATTAATCAACAACTTACTTAGTTGGAGGAACTAACTAATAATTAATTGGGAGATTAATTAATAAAAATGGTTGAGCCGCACCATTAAAGAAGATTGAGTCCAACCAATCTAAGGAGATTAATTAATTAGTTAAACTAATAACTAATCAAGGGACCAAATTTTAAAAGTCAATAGTAGATTAATTAACTTGGTAAGTTAATTAAATGGCTAATTGAATTAATTGAGAAGATGAAATGATAAATCAAGAAGATGAACTCAAGGCTGGTTCAATCAAGTTAAAAGGATCGAACCAAAGCTGGTATGTGACATAGAACGTTGGTAGAGAAGGCCCACAAGTCGGACTTGGGCCCGCTAGGAGTACGCATAGTAGTTTTATTGCTCATAGACCTATAGCTTATTGAGAATAGGATTATCTTACCGTGATATTGACCTGATACGAGGAGTCCCTGCGGAGCAATTAGACTTTGCGATTTAGGTAAGTACTTCGCCTAGTACCTTTACTCTTTGATGAGTATTCTTGACCTTGTTATCGCATGTTGATCATGCCTTTGCTCCTCCCTTCCTGATTTTATTTTTATATCTTTGTTGTGACATATTAGTTCATACATGCTTCCATGAATTTTGTTGAAATCCATATATAGCATGTTTGATTGTTTTGGGGATGTTGGGATCCCTACTTGCATCGCTCTTCATCCCGATTGGAGCATGTGGGCTCCGCATTTTGCGAGAGCCGCTGGGACGGACACCGACGCTCCTAAGACTCCCAGCCGTAGGGAGAGTGTTCGTTGTCCCTCAAGTGGGTCATCACCCACCATGTCGACATGAGACAAAGCGGCGCTTACCGGCTATGACCCGGAGGGCCGAGCGATGTAATCGGACGGTCGCTTTCTCTCGCAGGTTCACATGGTACCGACCGGGAGACGCTTGTGGAGCTTCCGTTGGAACTCTAGCTAGGAGTCATTATCTTGTTTATTTTTGTGATAGACCTCTAGGGCTTGCTTGTGGGCATGCCCCGAAGTTTGCTTTGATATTCATTTTGTTGATATCATATTTTGAACTCCCAGGTGGTACTACCGAAGCTTCCATTCAAAGCTCATGCACTTGTTTTCTTCCCGCTTACGCATCCCCGGCGTATGTGAGAGGACACTAGTAAATGCTGGTGAGCCGATCGTGGGTCGGGTGATTTGCAGAGGTCCCCAGGACCTTGTCTATCTTTTGTTTTTGAGCGATATTATGTTTTGTAGGTCCCCTTAGGGCTCGCATCTCAGAGGGTACCAACCCTTGTTATTTATTTTCCACAACTCAGCTTTTATTTTGAATAAATTAAGTTGTTTATTTTGCATTATCTCGCTACACACTTAGGCCTCAGATCCCGGCCTCGCTTCTACTCTGCTACGTACGGTCAAGACATCGCGTCTGCAGGTCCCGGATCGGGTCGGGGCGTTACAAAGTTGCATCTGTAGGGGTTGTATAGACATGAAAATTACGAAGCACAGGCGTGCTTAGGCCGTTTTTAGCCTGTGCTTATCTCTAGAATCTTTGCAACTTGATTCAGAATGTTTTCAGAAATCATGAGATCAACACGGCCTCAACACGAGAAGAGCACGCCTATGCTCTTTGGTAGCACGGTCGTGCTCTAGGCAAACCGATCATGCTCGAGCTGTGATCTAGAAAATCATCAACAACATCAGTGGGATCAGCACACCTTGACCACGCCCGTGCTTGGGCCGTGCTCTTTTCTGAAATATATCTTTTCAGCTCTATTTGCTCTGAATTGATTCGATTTTCGCTTCATTTGTCCTGGTAACCTATTTACATGTTCAATAACAACAAAATAACCAACAGAGCACAAAAATAAAGGAATCTAGGCACAAAAAAAAAGAAAAGTGCATGTAAATATAGTATGGAAATATGTATGATCATATACTTATCAATAGGCGTGGTACACATCCAAGCCGAGATAGACATATGGGACAGGGCTAGGTTTCCCAATTCGTGCTTCATCTCCTTTAATGGAAGACGACAAAAAGGTATGATAAACACTAATCCCCAGACGGAGTTCCCGAGGGACCGGGAAGACCGAAGCCTATGCATCGGTCATTGGACGGACACTTTTTGGCGGAATAATGCAGCCCGTCAGATTTTTGCCGTGAGGTTAAAGCGATAATATGTCTGTCATACTTGCTTCCTTTTCCCCTTTTTTAGTCTTTTTCAGTCCGCATACCGATCCTTGAAGTCTCTTCTTCTAGAAATCCTTTCGTTGTGCCTTCAGAGAGCCCTTTTCTCATGGCGGAATCTTTCCCCATTAAGGTTACGGACCTAGTAGGGGACTTTGGTGTTCACCGTCCCTTCGAGCTTAGGCCTCCTCTTCTTTCCGAGAGGGCTAATCGCCCCCGTCTAAGAGAGATTGTCGTATACTTAGAGTCTTTTGGAGCGGGTCTCTGTTTTCCTTTCTACTATTTCTTTTGTACCCAGCCTGATGCAGGAGAGCCCGAATCAGACGATGTCGAGCTGTCTGATTGCACCATTAGAGCTTTGGCATACCACGACTTGGCAGACCGACGTAAAGGCGGAAGGTGATCGAGCCAAGTCCGGAATTGGGGAGCACTTTGGACATGTTTTAGTATTTTGGTCATAACTTTGGCTACCGATATCGGATTCGCGCGCTCAACACTAATTCGGAAAGCTCGTCTTGACGCGTACGTGGGGTCCATCCAGCTTTGCTCGATGGACCCTTCCTTCACCCTCAAATTTCACTGTTTTCCCCGTCGTTTTTTCGTTTCTCGGTATTTTTTTTTTCTATTTTTGGTAATATTTCATATGCCAAATTAGGATAGGATTTAAATCCGATTTAATCTCGGATTTTTAGGAGTTATCTGATTTGTTTGGATTTTTAAATTTAGGTAAGTTTAGTTTTAAATAATAATTTGTAACAAATTTAGATTAGATGATAAGGTTTCTAGGTTAATCTTTGAGGCTATTTAACCCAGCTTGTGTGTTATTTTTTTATTATTGAATTCTGAATAAAGTATTTTCCTGAGAATTACAGAGTATTTTCTCTGGTTCTTTTGGTTCTTCGTTTGTTCTTCCTTGCTGTCCTTGGATCCAGCTAGCCAGCGGGATAATCGCTACCCCGCCCGGCGTTAGTTGGTATCAGAGATCATCTTCTTCCTGTGGCCTCGGTATTAATGGCTGGAGGTCGTGGTGGCCGTGGTGGTCGTCGTGGTAGACATGTTCCGGCAGAGGAAGGTCTGTCTCTAGACCCAATCGCCTTGGAAGCGATGAACGAGGATCTGCAGAGACAAGTAGCGGAGTTGACCCAACGATTGGCGGCGCGAGATTTGCGGTATCGTGAGTAGAAATCAAGCGATCAAGGCTCGTGAAGCATCGAGATCGACTTCGGTAAAAGCTTCGAGGTTGTTTCGAATTTCGAGCTTTCTAGCCGAAGCTCGAGCTTTAATTTCGAGCTTCGAAATTAATTTCCGGCCGAGCTTCGAAGTCGAGCTCGATCGAGCTTCATTCAGCTTCGAAATTTAATATTAATATATTAATATATAATATAAATATTATTAAAAAAATCAATAAAATTTAATAAAATTAGTAAAAACTAATAAATATTATAATATATGAATAAAATATTTAATATTTTGTATTGACATATAATATATAATATAAAAAAAATAATTTATAAATAAGTTTTTAATTTAAAACTAAATCCAAGATTTAAAAATTATAATTAAATTCTTAATTTCGAGCTTTCGAGCCGAGCTCGAGCTTTCGAAATTAAAATCAAGCCGAGCTCGAACAAACTTATTCGAGCTAATTTCGAACTTCGAGCGAAGCTCGAGCTCGAGCTATTTCGAGCCGAATTGAATTTGGGCTCGGCCGATCAAGCTTCGGCCCGTTACTGACCCTAATCGTGAGGTTTTGGCATAACGACTCGAGTCTACCTTCGTCAACCCCTATTCCCGGCGTGGGCGGTCTAGAGAGCACCGCGTCTGCGAGAGGAGCGTCACGGAGATCTCGGTTTCGGGTGGAGTTGCCCGAATTTACTGGAACCCTACATGCTGAAGCCTTCATCGACTCGCTGAACGAGGTCGAGAGGATATTTGAGTACAAGGAGGTCCCTGATCGTCATAAGGTAAAGCTAGTTACCATCAAGTTGAAGGGCTGAGCATCTGCGTGGTGGGAGCAGCTGCGGCGTTCACGGGATTGGCAAGGCAAACCAAAGATCGTAGATTGGGACAAGATGAAGAAGAAGATGAAGGGGCACTTCCTCCCCTTCGGCTACACCCAAACCTTGTTTCAACGACTTCATACGTTGACACAGGGCGCAAGATTAGTAGATGAGTACATAGAGGACTTCTACCAATTGATCGCGCGGAATGACTTATCCGAGACGGAGGAGCAACTAGTGGCTCGATATCTGGGAGGTCTGCGCCAACCATTGCAAGATGTCCTCAGTCTACACTCATTATGGACTGTTTCGGAGGCATACCAACGCGCCCTCACTGTTGAAAAGTAGCAGAATAGAAGAGCACCAATTAGGAGCGATCAAAGTAGCTAGACAGCTCGCCCTTAGGCACCCCGCCCAGTCCAGCAAGCACCGTCAGGTAGTTCTAACTCTGGAGTTCATTGTTATAGGTGTGGTGAGAGCATAAATCACCCGAGTGTCGAAAACCTGCTAGTCAATAGGGCAAGAACCTGGTGATTGAAGAGATTGAGGCTGAGGAGGCTGAGGAACCAGTTTATGATGACTATGGCGATGATGATGAGGCTGGTGATGTGTTGATTGGGGATGGCCATGAGACCCTGGTTATTCGCAAGAGTCTGATGGCACCCAAGGATGAATCAAGGGACGACTGGCTGAGAAACAACATCTTCCATATCACCTGCACAGTGGCCGACAAGGTTTGTAAGGTGATCATCGACAGCGGTAGTTGTGAGAACATGGTGTCTGAAGACGCTGTCCAGAAGTTGCAGTTGAAGACAGAGCGACATCCGAAGCCTTACAATCTGTCATGGCTAAGCAAAGGCACCAAGGTAAAAGTAGATCCACGATGTCTCGTGTCTTTCTCCATTGGGCAAAGGTACTTTGACAATGTGTGGTGCGATGTCGTGTCAATGGATGCATGTCACCTACTACTAGGGCGACCATGGCAGTATGATCGGTGCGTGGTCCATGATGGAAGGAAGCATACTTATTCCCTCAGCATGAAGGGAAAAAAGATCGTGTTGGCACGCCGCCGAGAAGAAAAGCATTCTACTCCAGTAACCAATACTAACCTACTTTCCATGTCCAGATTTTTAAGCGGGATCAAGTAGGGCGATGTAGTCTATGCCTTGCTACCTTGCATGTATAGTGCCACAGACATGGATCCAGATTTGCCAATAGAAGTGCGGCAATTTCTCCTGGAGTTCGCGGACTTGATGCCAGACGAACTTCCCCCCGGACTCCCATTTATGAGGGACATCCAACACCAGATAGGTCTTGTCCTAGGATTGAGCTTGACGAATCGACCAACATACCGCCTCAGTCCCAAGGAGGCCGAAGAATTACAGCGGCATGTAGAGGAGTTATTAAGGAACGACTACATCCGAGAGAGCATGAGTCCCTGCGCAGTTCCAGCCCTGTTGGTGCCAAATAAGGATGGCTCGTGGCGCATGTGTATAGACAGCCGAGCAATCAACAAAATCACCATCAAATACCGCTACCCCATCCCTCGCCTGGATGACATGTTGGATCAGCTATCCGGCTCGAAGGTCTTTTCAAAAATTGATCTGAAGAGCGGATACCACTATATCAGAATACGGCCTAGAGATGAGTGGAAGACAGCTTTCAAGATACAGCATGGACCGTACGAGTGGATGGTGATGCCTTTTGGGTTGTCCAACGCCCCCAGCACATTCATGCGATTCATGCACCAGGTTTTGCGACCGTTTATGGGCAAGTTTGTGGTGGTCTATTTCGATGACATCCTCATCTATAGTCCGAGTTGGTCCTCACACTTTGACCATCTTCGCGCTATCTTTGAGTTGCTGAGAACGGAGCACCTGTTCGTCAACCGAAAGAAGTGTTCCTTCTTCACCACTTCTGTGACCTTCCTTGGTTTTGTTGTTTCTACTGAGGTGTTCATGCAGATCAATCAAAGATCGATGCAATCTTGGAGTGGCTCAGACCGAGGACCTTGCATGATGTTCGAAGCTTCCATGGGCTGGCCTCGTTCTACAGAAGATTCATCCGGAACTTTAGCATGCTGATTGCCCCCATCACAGAGTGTCTCAAGGGGCATGATTTCATGTGGACGGATGAGGCCGAAAATAGCTTCCACCTGGTCAAATAGAAGATGACTGAAACACCAGTTCTCGCATTTCCCGACTTCGACAAAGTGTTCGAGGTCAATTGTGATGCATCTGGAGTTGGCGTTGGAGGTGTTCTGAGCCAGTCAGGTCGACCGGTAGCTTTCTTTAGCTAGAAGGTGTCGGGGTCAAAGAAGAACTACTCCACTTATGACTAGGAGTTTTATGCCATAGTTCAGTCGCTTAAGCATTGGCGCTACTACCTCATACAGAAGGAGTTCATTTTGTTCACCGATCATGAAGCCCTGATGTACATCAATGGCCAACACAAACTGAGCAGGCGACACGCTAAGTGGGTAACGTACTTACAGGGGTTCACATTTACTTTGAAGCATCAAGCAGGAAGCTCGACCGCGTAGCAGATGCTTTGAGCCGCCGCAGTTCTATTCTCACTACAATGAGCACCAAAGTTGCAGGGTTTGAAGCTTTCACGGATATGTATGCGGGTGATCTTTCCTTCGGGCGGATCCTTCAGGAGGTAACCGATGGTCATCGTCACGATTTTATTTTGCATCACGGTTACCTGTTTCATGGCCTGCAGCTATGCATCCCCGACTGTTCATTGCGACAGCAGATCATGAGCGAACTCCATAATGAGGGGTACTTTGGTCGTGATAAGACCTACGCCCTCATAGCTGCAGACTTTTATTGGCCGAAGTTGTCTAGTGACGTGGCACACTTTGTGGAGCACTGCTTTGTGTATCAACGAGCCAAAGGAGTTCTCACCAACGCAGGCCTGTACACTCCCTTGCCAGTCCCTGAAGCCCCTTGGCTTGACGTCAGTATGAATTTTGTTCTGGGCCTTCCTCGTACAGAGCGGACCTCAGACTCTATTATAGTGGTGGTTGACAGATTTTCTAAGATGGCTCATTTTGTAGCTTGTCGGAAGACTATGGATGCTACCCGCATCGCACATCTTTACTTTCGAGAGGTTGTTCGCTTGCATGGTGTCCCTCGCTCCATCACATCCGATCGTGACACCAAGTTCGTTAGCCTCTTCTGGAGAAGCTTGTGGGGAAAATTGGGGACGCAATTGAACTTTAGCAGTGCATACCACCCCCAGACAGATGGCCAGACTGAAGTGGTGAACCGGAGTTTGGGCAACCTATTGAGGAGTTTGGCTGGAACTAAACCGAAGCAGTGGGATTTGGCACTACCTCAAGCTGAATTCGCCTACAATAGATCAAAGAATCGGACTACCGGCTTGAGCCCATTCGAGGTTGTCTATGGGCGGAACCCATCAGGAGTACTTGATCTCACCCCCATCCCACGGATTGGTCGTGTTCACCCCCGAGCTGATGAGATGGCTGAGCACCTTCGGGTTATTCATGAGCAGGTCAAGTCAACTATTCAGGAGAGTAATACCAAGTATAAGATGAATGCAGACAAACGGCGTCGGGTCTTTGTTCCAATGAGGGCGACTTAGTGTGGGCTGTCCTCACTCGAGATCGCTTCCCTGTGGGTGAGTATAACAAGCTGAAGGAACGAAAGATCGGACCCTGTGAAGTGTTGCAGAAGATTAATGACAATGCATACCGGTTGCGCCTTCCCAGTAATTTGAAGACCTCTGACATCTTCAATGTGAAGCATCTGAGCCCTTGTTTTGTGGAGTCGACTGATCCTACTACGAACTCGAGGGCGAGTTCTTTCCAACCCGGGGAGGCTGATGCAGGAGAGCCCGAATCAGATGATGCCGAGCTGTCTGATTGCTTTGGCATACCACGACTTGGCGGACCGACGTAAAGGCGGAAGCTGATCGAGCCAAGTCCAGAATGGGGAGCACTTTGGACACATTTCGGTATTTTGGCCATAACTTTGGCTACCGATATCGGATTCGCGCGCTCAACCCCAATTCGGAAAGCTCATCTCAATGGGCACGTGGTGTCCATCCAGCTTTGCTCGATGGACCCTTCCTTCACCCTCAAATTCCACTGTTTTTCCCGTCGTTTCTTCGTTTCTCGATGTTTTTTTTTTCTATTTTTGGTAATATTTCATATGCCAAATTAGGAGAGGATTTAAATCCGATTTAATCTCGGATTTTTAGGAGTTATCTGATTTGTTTGGATTTTTAAATTTAGATAAGTTTAGTTTTAAATAATAATTTGTAGCAAATTTAGATTAGATGATAAGGTTTTTAGGTTAATCTTTGAGGCTATTTAACCCGGCTTGTGTGTTAGTTTTTTATTATTGAATTCTGAATAAAGTATTTTCCTGAGAATTACAGAGTATTTTCTCTGGTTCTTTTGGTTCTTCGTTTGTTCTTCCTTGCGGTCCTTGGATCCGGCTAGCCCGCGGGATAATCGCTACACCGCCCGGCGTCACAGCCCAACTTCATCCAAACAGTTGGAGGATCCTTTGCTGCTTCCTGGTTATTCTCCACCATTTTGGTCTTTCTCCCACCATCCGTTGGTGGTGGCTCCTCTTCTTCTTAAGGAGGATTCCTGAGCTATGAGATTGGTTCTGTTTTGAGCAACGGGACAAGGCGTATCTAGACTTTCTCTTACCCCAACTCCCGGAGTGCGATCTCATTTTTTTTTTGTTTCATACGGGAGTGGCTGGGACATCCCAACTTTATGGGGAAGGCCTTTTCTGGATTGGGATTATGATACAGTTATGCCCGAACATAAAAGAAGGTAACTTTCCCTTCTTCCGGTCTTCGGTCTCTTGTTTACCGTCGGCCATGAGTGCCAACATTCAAGCCACCCTACGCAAGCGTAAGTGGACATAGGTAATAAAACCGACATGGCCCGGGTAGAATCCTCAGGAAACGAAAACTAGGACTACTTGAGCACTAACTTAATTACCAATTTAGTCAATCAAACTCTTTGGGAATGTAAAGCTAAATTCCTAGTGAAATTAATAAACAACAACTGAGTACACGTGGGGTTTCTCTTCAGATGAACTAATTCAAGGTTGTATGATTCCTATGGTTTGTAAGGATTTTCTATTATATCTTGTAGAGGTTATGTCACTTTGGATGTGGGTTAGCCAGTAACTAGTAGGGGACTTCAAGTGCTAGGATTACTGATGCTAGTTCCTTATTCTAAGGAATACGTCTACAATCCCTTTCACATATGCCTATGGGTTAGGTAAGTCATTACTGATCCCTACACTATGCTTTGGCAAAGGAATGCAGGAGCGTATGCCTATGTCGTGCTTACTTCAGCCTGTCACACTAGATTTCCTCCCTAAGATCTCAATACCACTCTACACACATATGCCTATACATGAAAAGCTATAGATTTGTCATCGCCTCCCGGTACTTGTTTTAACACACATGAAAACATAGGCACATACATTTATAACACAACATATAAGATATAAGATATATTTATGTAAAACCATAGTATTCATACAACTCTAGATAAAAGTTTTTAAGCTACCATCATTAATGGACAATCAACAATACTGCCTATTTTAGCATAATATCCATTAACGATACAATAAAGAGAATAACAATCAAGCATAAAGGTAAAAGTAATCCCCTTTTACCATCGGAGCTTCACCCCACCATGCACGCTCTCTGGAGTCTTGAAATCGCCACCATGTGCTTGCTGTCGCGGCCAAGGTCCAACGATACCAACCCTAAGATCCAACCTTCCTTTTATATACTCAGGGAATAACGTCGCGACATGCGTAAGGCACGTCACGGCGTCCATGAAGAGCTGAGAGTTTCACAATTGCATCTGCTGAATTCATCCCGTTGTTATAAAGATTGCCATGACGTCTAGGAAAGGCTGAGAAAATGCTAAGTCCTCTTTGCTTGATTACGTCACGACACCCGTGAGGCGCGTCGCGACGTCCATAATCTCCAGAGAATAGTTATGGTCCTTATGATTTATTACATCATGACGTCTATAGAGCGTCACAACGCACATTTTCCTTGAAATTCTGGTGCCGTCTGCGTATATTCGTCGAACGTTCGTGATCGATGTCGCAAAGTTAACCCCTTAGTTGCATTTGTCTGTGACTTGATCTTCTGTTCTGCTCTAACCTTTCGACCCCTTCCGGGAGTCAACTGATACATACACAACTCACTCAATTTAGCATCAATCGATACAAAATAGATGGAAGAATACAAGTAAATTGAGTGTAGCATCTAAGGTGGCCAATTGATGTATATTAGGACCAAAATCACACTAACATTGCTTTGATCCTCAAATTTCAGTCCTACACAAAGACTATATGCCTACTAAAATAGCTCTCTTACGAGAGCTAACATCTCCCAGATCTTGCTCGTTGATAAGTGCATAATTATACATATATTCCTATCATATTTGCGTGCACTTATTGCATTCTTTGAATCAATTTCTCTATTTTTGTGCTCCTTTTGGGACTTTTTTTTTGTGATTGAACAAGTAAATAGGTACCCGGAGCAAAAGGAACAGGAAATAGGACAATCTAGGGTGAAAGGAGCTGAAAAGGCAACTTGCAGAGAAGTGCACGACCGTGTGTATGATCTACACCGGCGTGTATCTGCCTATGCAACTCTCTGACTTTTGAAAACATGTAAACCGCATCGCGGGAAGATCTACATGGGAGTACATCAGATCAACACGCCCGTGCGTCGCAAGTTAAAATCTATAAATAGTCATTGAATTTACTGTTGACCGCCGACTATAAGTGTAAACACGTGTGGTCGTAGGTATTAAAAAGCTGGTAAGTACCAGGTCGATTTCCATCAGTAACTAGGTCTAAATAGACAAGAGTGTACTAAGGTGCTTAAAGAGTTAGTCGATAGCTCAAGCAAAAGTGTATCTAATTCCTAAATGTGTAAGAAGATTTCGAAGGTCACTTGGGATTGTTCTCTCAATATGAAGCTTCTAAGGTTGTATGGTTCTATGACTTGGAAGGATTTTCTCCTATGTTTGTTATGATGCTATTGGTAAGGATATGGGCAAATCAATGATGAATCAGAAGCTTATGTGTACTCCGGGTACAACCTACAAGTTCTTATGTCTAAGGAACATGCTTCTATATCTTCCCATATGTCTATGGTGAAGGGGAGGCGTTATAGGACCTAGATTCAATCACTACCATGGACTACTGATGCTTATGTCTACGCTGTTGGTAACTTGGCTGTCACTCCATTCCATCCTATAATTCTAACTTTCCTCACACACATATATCTATGCATATAGTAATAAAGATAGTTATCGCCTGTCGGCAGTTGAATAAAAGAGTATAGAATCATAGGCATATCTATAGCGAAGCAATCAAAGCAAACATAGGCTAATATTGATATCAAGTCATGAGTTCATACAACCCTAGAATGAATGTTTAAGCTACCATTACAAAAGATAAATCCATAATGATGCAAAGATTTCCATAAATATCCATGTCTAGACAAGCAAGAAGGGAAATAATCATTCAAAAATGAAAGAGCAATGAATCCCCCTCTTGATTAGAGTAATCCCAAGCTTCAATCCACGTTGAACACCTCCGAATTGCCTCCTTGGAGCTACAGCTGCTGCCCCAAATAAGAGATGAAGAAAACCTAAAATATCAGTCCTTATATATCCCCCAACATTGAGCATCGCAATGCTTTGTGAAAACATCGCGATGTTCTGTATTAGCATCGCAATATTGATAAAAACTTTTTGCCTCCTTTAAATATTGCTATGCTCTGGGTAAGCATCGCGATGCTTTGGTTCTCCTGAGAGTATGCTTGAATCTTTTATTGGCATCACGATGCTAGCCATGGGCATCGTGATGCTCTTTACTTAGCTGCTCCATTTGCACTTGTTACATAAGAAATTCACTCAATTTAACATTGTTTGTTGTGATCACAAACGCGTCGCCGTGGGGGGTGTCTTACCCCTATCAGGTTCGCTTTAGAGAAAGTAATGGGTACCTTAATTCGGGCATTCTCTTCAGAGGCCCCGAGTTGGCTTCCCATCTTGGTGTAGTTCTTTCGTGAGGAGTTGCTCTCACCTCTACTTGCCGGTCCTCCGACAATGGTAAGGATAACTGTAACGCCCCGATTTTTAAAGAAATTTTAAATGTCATTTGATAAGGGTAAAGAAGTAAATTGAGTCATGATGAGGATTTTGGAAATTTAAAAGAAATGGAAAAGAATTAAAGAATAAATTATAATGCATCACTAGGTAATTGAAGAACGAAATTCTCGGATCTGAGTTGAGGATAGGGACGAGTCAATTATTGATCTGACGCCCATGTGAGTGTATAGTGGGGAGGAAAAATAAATCAATAAATAAATAAATAAATAAAATTAAATAAATAATTAAAATTATTATAATTTAATGGGAGGGAGAATTATTGAAGTGATAAGGAAATGAAGCTTCACTCATTCATATGTGTGACCATTAATAGAATTAAACTTGGGTAAAATAATTAAATAACTCAAATTGATTAATGAGCATGTGACGAAAAGCATGGGGGATAATATAATTAAAAGATTTGGAAATTTATATATATATTTTTTTATATAAGTTAGAAGAAGATGAAGATATTCTCTCTCGCTCTATTCTTTTCTTCATCTCCTCCCTCCCTCTCTCGACTGAACCCACGACCGGTGCCCTACCCGCGCCCGACTCCCCGCCGGCTGACAAACTTCACCTGTGCCCGACCAACCTCCGTGCGAGCTCCGCCGCCGTCAGTTTGGAGGTCGCCCGGGTCACCCCTTTGTCCCAGTGCCAACCTAGCCGCGGAGTTGCTCCGCCGGCCCCGCCCCGCACGAAGTTAGGACGCGCCCCGCCCCAGATCTTCCGTCGTCGTCACGCGCCAGCGCCACCGCACGCCCCAGCCTTCTCCCCCTACCCCCCCTTTTCTATCTCTCCCTTCCTTCTCCGGCCACTGCAGGCCACCAGACTTGGGGCGAGCCACAGCAGCAACTCAGCCTCCTCCGGCGATAACGACGAACGGAGCTTCGGTCTACAGCAGCCATCACCGGTGACGCGCGACCACTGTCCGCTTGGGAGCAGACTTGGTGCCTCATTCCTCTGGCGACTCCGAACATCTGTGAGGTTGGTACGGGCTGGGAGGATTGAATGCATGAATTTGGTTTTGGTGGCGAATAATCGATTAATTGGAATAACAACAAACTCATGATGTCGGTCTATTAAATTTGATGAGAATGTGACGATTGAACCAAGGGGAAAGGCTAATCTTTCAATTATCATGTTTGTATGAGTAATTAGAGGTATAACAATGTATGTTTGTATAATTTTCGGGGCCCTCCAAATATAGGAGGTGCTGCCGAATTTTAGTAGAAAAACTTAAGTAAATTATTGTCGATTAAATTTCCATGATCATGCTTAGCATTTAATCACTTCTAAAGAGCATGATAGAAGCTTTTAAATTGTGTATAGGATGATTAGAGCTAAATCCTCTAATTGAGCAATTTCGTATTTCCATTATTTAGAAATACGAATTTCATGTTAAGAGAAATCATACTCTACTTAGCTTGATGAAATTGTAGTACTCTAACGAGTCTAATTAGAGTATAAGATAAGAATATGGTTTCCGTATTCCTAAAACCTTCGTACTTATTTTTTCGTATTCTTAGCGATGGAACTAAAGCTACGAAAGGTAATCATAGTAATTATGAACTTTAGAAACATGTGTTAGATTAAGTAAAAATCATGCTTAGGGAAATTAATGAGTTATCGTATTCGATCGAGTTTAAATTAGAGTACGATAAGAATACGGTCTTTGTATTCATAATTTTCGTATTTCAATTCTAGGAGGAGATAAAGGAAGAGGTAAAGGTCCCGCAGGAGCTTCAGCAGGACCGAGCCAGACCTAGAAACTTGCTAAGGACATCAGGTAAGTGACTACACTATACTTAGAATATTTATATGATCGGTTTTTATCGGTTTGTGGATGCCGATGGATTTATCGCTATACTTGTATAGTGTTTTTATGCTTGTATGATTGATTTAACTTCAAAGAGTAGATGTGATTAAGGAAACCCTAAGGGGTAGTTAAAGAGGATTGCATGCATCATAAGCTGCACCTTAGTTAGTTAATGTATGGGGGACCCAGCAGGGTCTCGAGATAGAGCCCGGGTATTTTTAGTAGACGAGACCGGGTTGAGGAAGGGGTTTTGTTTCAACCGTTTTTCTTAAAACTAAAATGTTTACGAAAATCGTTCTTTTATGAAAACCCCCTTCCTGTCTATGATACGGGATGTACCGGACTTATATAGCACCGGTTATCAGGATCATGTAGAGGCATACCGCTGTTCCTGATGGGTGCTGGAGTCCTTCGGAGACATTTTAGTTAGGGGTGCACGCTTGTATGATACGAGGCCCTAGCATACACATTTATGTGATTGTGATATGCTTATGATGATTGAAATTTCATATGTGTTTTATTCGGGTTTTCTGAAATGCTTGGCATGTTAATCTAATGAGAAGATAATGCATATGACTAGCATTATTTCTTGGATTCGTAATTCTTTCCTTATATATATATATATATATATATATATATATATATATATATATATTTATTTATTTATTTATTTATTTCTTTCCTGATATTAGTGGTTTTCACTCAAATGAACTACTTGTGCAGGTAAGTGAGCGTGAGTAATCCAGTAGATGGCTCTGACATAGCAGATAAGGATAGTGCTTGTTTGCACTTGTTGTTTAGACTCCTAGAACTCTTCCGCAAATTTGTAAACTCTGTATAAGATTAAACAGTTTGTCTATTTCTTATGAATAGTAATTTGATTATTATGATTATTATTAGGTGTAAATTACATAGCTTATGGGCTGGGTGCACTCCCGGCCTACCTGGTGTGACATCTGTCTCATGAGCGAGATGGGTGTTACAATAACACTTGCCAGGGCTCTTTCCTCCGACAATGGTAAGGATAACACTTGCTAGGGCTCGTTCCTGCAGTAGTGGGGTGAGCTTTACCTTTTCTGCTGTTTCATATGCTCTTGGAGACGTCCTCGACGAATCAGCTTCTCTATCTTTTCCTTCAGATGAATACAGTCTTCAGTGTCGTATCCGTGGTCCTGACAAAAGCCGTAGAATTTCTTATTGTCCTTCCTCTTGCCATGGTTCTTCATTTTGGGGGGCTACTTCAAGCTTTTGGAGTCCTCAATGCTTAGCAGAATCTACTCCCGGCACGCATTGAGGGGAGTGTAGGTACGGTGTCGGCTAGGTTTGACACCCCAAGCGCCGTCCATGGTTGGGGGCTTCTTTCGTTTAGCTTGTTCTCGTGCGTCAGAACATGGGGGCGGTTCATCCTAGGCTTTTCATGTTTGGCCACCACCGGGATTCGCAACTCATACTATTCAATATTCATGTATTTTTGGGCCCGGGAGAGGAGGTCAGTTATGTTCGCGGCTGACCTTTTGCGCAAGAAGAAGCGAAAATGTGATATTCTCAGGCCCCTTGTGATGCCCATGGCCGCGAACCTCTGATTAACCGGCGATACTTCTAGGATGGTGATACTAAACCTGCGGATATAGCCACGAAAGCTTTCCCCTTGTCGCTGCACGAGATCTATTAGTGACGTATCCATCCGTTGCTGTTTCATACTAGCCATAAAGTAGTTGGTGAATAGGTGGGACAGCTCCTCAAAGGAGCCAACCGACTCCAGTGGCAAGTGGTTAAATCATGTCTGGGTGGTGGTCTTCAAGGTTGTCACGAAGGCCCGAAACATGACTTCATCCCGGGCCCCGTAGAGCAGCATCTTTGCCTGGAAGGACTCTAGATGTTCTACTGGGTCCTAAGTTTCGTCACATTCTGCTATGGACGGTACTTTGTATCTCTCGGGTATGTGGAACTCCATGATCCCGCGAGTGAAGGGAGAGACATAATTCATCTTCTACTTGGTGGTGGTGGGGTGGGGTGGGGGACTTTCTTTAGTTGGTGCTGAGAGGGCTCCTCGGTCGGAGACTGAGTTTGGGATGACTCAGTATGGTTGGGCACCGAGACAGCTTTTGCTTTCTTCTAAGCCGGCGGTTTTTGCCCCTGGTTATGGTCCGCTAACCTCCTCCCTGTCGTGATCGACTCCAGGAGGCAATCCTCGCATTGTTTCGAGGTCGTGCTAGCCTGGTCATGCTCTTGAAGTGCTTTGGTGAGCACCTCGATCTGCATCTGGAGCTGTTGGATGCGAACGTCCCTCACATCCTCCCTGGAGGCCACCGGAGGCTCCTAAGGGGCCGTCACAGCATCTGGGACCGCAGCGGTTTCCATGGCGTCTCCCGCGGGGGGTTCTGTCATTGGGATCTTCTTGTGTCTCGCCATGGATGATGCTTCAGGGCTTTTCCCTCAGTGTCCCAACAGACGGCGTGAAACTGTTGATGCTCTTAATTTACGGGACCTTAGGATCTGCCTCCCACCTGGAGACCAATGGAAAGAGATATTTTGTGATAGTATATGTTTGGGACAACGAACTCCCGAGCGGCTTGAGAAGTTGTCGGCGGTGAAGTCTCCTCCTTTTCCTACAAAAGAAGCATAGGGTCTTCTCCCCCAAGCACTCCAAAGCTCAAGTTGGTTGAGTGGAGTGGGAGGAAAGAGGAGAAGGGAGAAGAGAGGTAGAGGAGAGAGGAGAGAGGCCTCTACAATCGCTCCCTTGGAGAAGAAGAAGGAGTTGTTTTTTCTTTGCTTTCTCACTGGCTCCTCCTTTTATACCTGGATGACAACCTTGTTGGCCGTTAGCCGAGGTCTTATTCCTCTACCTATCCTGTATAGAGGTCTGCTCTGTGCGAACGCGCGTTCAGTTTCAAGGAGAAGTTGCTCCTGACATCCATGCAGACGAGGGTTCCTCTGCCAGGAGATGATGGGGGAACCTACACATGGTTCGCAGGGAAGGCTGGGCAGTTGGAGTGGTCCCGTGCCTTTGATCTCAACCTGGTAACACCATGTGTCCCACTTATTTTCCCTCTTAACATGTCTTGACTTATCAATAATATTTATAAGTAAAAAGTAAAAAAAAATGTTTTTACTCACACATAATCGGTGAGTAAAAGTACAGAGAAAACAATAATTTTTGTTTTTTCCTCACCAATACTTTTTGAGTAAAAAGTTTTTTTTTTCACTCACACATAATATCCGTGCGTACAAATGGAATCTCATCATCCATACATAACAAATGGGTATGGTATATTCATACTATAACATATGAACCTTAAGAACTAGAATTCCTATCGATTCTGTTTCCAAGATAAATTCCCCTGCTTGTGCCTCGTAAAAAGGAACTAGCAGGTTGGTGATTCATTCTGCTATACATCTCAGACAGTTATTAAATGGCTTCTCTGCTCATCTTTCATGATGGTGGGTGGGGAAGGTACAAAAGAAGTATATACATTTCAGCGTCACAAACCACTTTTATTCTAAACAGGAAGTCTCATTTTGATATTCATTTTTTAAAAAAATAAAGGAAAAATAAAAATATATCTTTTTATTCCGACATAATATTCATGATAAAAAGTAAAGAAAAATAATAATCACTTTTTTACTCACGAATAACATCTATAAATATATAAAAGTTAAAGCAAAATAATAATCATTACTTTTATTCACGCATAATATCCGGGAGTAAAAATATGCACAAGCGTGAATAAAATTTACACATCTATTGTCACGGAATTTTTCCGTTACAATTTAGCTATACTGACACATCCCTTTAGTCAGACATTTTTAGCACTGGTATAAGGGTCTTTTCTTTTTTATGTGAGTAAAATATTTTAATCTATACTTAAGCTTATTTACACTTTTACTCACGTTTATACTATTGTGAGTAATATGTAACATTTTTTGTAGTGATTGTAAATCAACAACTTCATGTTTTTGACATGTTTAGGACTTTAATGTACTTATGTTACTGTTTATACACACGATAGCTTCTATGTGAAAAAACTGAGTGGCTCACATGGTTTCTTTAGTACAATATTGTAGTGTCTTAGACTAATAATTCATGAATAGACTAAGGCACTTCATTAATTCAAAGAGATTATTGCGTTAATATTCTCCAAAGCCATACTACGAAGGTTAGGAGAACCTTTATTTTTCTTTTAAAATACTTTTCTAATATAAACCTAGCATTCTCAGGGAAAGCAAATTTCAGAGTATTTAGATGTAGAGAAAAAAAATTTCATTACCACATAAATAAATTTTCCAACTTGGACATAGTTAATTTCCTTGATGAGGTTATATTATATGATGATACACGCACTCCACAAATGCATGCTCTCCCATATTCTGAAAAATATCTAATTTTTGTGGCCATAAATACTTAGTACCACCAACTTAAACATGTGGCCTTGGATGGTTCAATATTTATCAAGACAAAAGCTAGTACATCCAAATTAACTATGATGGTCCCGATGACCAATCACCTGAGCCACCATGTATCTCTAGCATCATGAACAGGACTCTCAAAAGGATTCAGGAGAATAGTCTCTCCTCCTCCAAAATTTAAATTGTAGTTTGATTTATCACTACACCCAAATAGGTTATCCCTACACAAGGGGCAGGTCCTTCCTTGGTTCTTCAACCATCTCTTCATGCATGACTTGTGAAAGTTATGGTCACATCTCAGCTCATGCACTTCTTCTCTTCTGCTGATGCTGCTGAGGCAAATCACACAATATTCTAATCCTTCTTCTCTGGTGGCACCGGTAGTACTGGTCATGAATATTAATCTCTGAGAGATGGACTTGATGGGCTTGAAAAATATATAGAGATAGCTGAGAATGAAGTCGGAGGAACCAAGAATATTAGAGATGGGAGGAAAGATACCTTTGATGTCCATTTGATCTTGCTTTCTCGATCATGTGTTTTGCTCAAGAAGTCATGAGCACTCGTTGAGAAATTTATAGGCATCAAGTCTCATGGTTTGTTTAGGTACAGAGTTGCATGCAGCACAAAGTACTACTTGAACATGTGTAACATGCAAAGAAAGAATCTTTGTGATAACACAAGACAAAAAAAAATTGTCCTCTCCATATGTCTATATCTCGATCAATGCAGGTTTTAGTACTCCTCCAAAACAGACTCTGAAGAAGGTGAGAAGACGTTGCTCTCAGAGTAATGGACTTTGATAGTGATGAAAAGGTACAGTCACTAGCTCTGGAGTTTAAGCTCAGGATGGGTGTTCAATTTCTTAGAGAGCTCGATGCTTTACAACCTGGAATACAGTGCCGAATACTAGGATAAGTTAAAACTCAATCGTTATCATATAGATTTGAATACAAGGATATGAATAATGATTCATGCTTATTAACTTAGCCAATTCATGCTTTGAACGATCTTCTGATAACTGAGAAGGGAGTATTCATTGTGTAAATTACTCGTATTTATCTGATTTTGACAGCTCTTTAAGTATGTGGAGGTGTAGGATTTTGACTTTCAGGGTTATGAATCTAACAGACAAACCACACAACATATTTTTCCCAGCCCTTTGAAGAATGAGTTGCAATCTTCTCTTGGTTATTAATTCTAAATAAATCCTACTTTTGTCATAAGAAACACCACCTCAGAAGAATGTTATTTCTTTACATGTGTATTTTCTTTTTTTCTTTTTCTTTTTTATTTTTGGCACCATAATAATCAAATTTTTCATCGGAAACCACCATTTTGGAGCTCTTGTACGCATAGTAAAGTCAGACAGTGCCTTCATTGAATGTCTTCCTTACATGTGTCTAAATTTCTTGTGAATGTAATCCTTAGCTTCTGATGAAATTATTTCATCATACACACAAGCTTTTCATTTCTAACATGCAAATAAACATGAGGATGAGGACAAAGCAACAGATTTCAAGGATTCTGTGTGAGAATATGCAGAGTTATATATTCCAGCAAGAATGCATTATGCACAATTCACTGAAGAATTAATTTTTTTGCATTATTCACATTCGCTGAATCAGATACCATCCAAATCAAATGTATACTCCAATTTATACAATCCTGAGCACGGTATTTACTAATTTGAGTTATCACATTTTATTCTTTAAAATTTTTTATATATATACAGTCATGTTACTATGGGGCCGGCCTTATCACTGGCCTCATTTTGAGGCATTTGAAGATTATTTTTTACAAATCCAACCGTATGGATGGAAAGAACATCGAAAATAAAACTAGCATGTCGATTTTCATACAATTTGGTAACCGTATGATCATTTATCTTAAAGGATGAAAATTTAAGATTTCTATAAAATTTCATCCTTTAAGATGAATGATCATACGGTCACAAAAATGTATGAAAATCGACATGCTAGTTTATTTTTCTATATTCTTTCCATCAATACAGTTGGATTTGGAAAAAATACTCTCCAAGTGCCTCAAAATGAGGCAACCTTAAATAAACAGTAATCCGGCCGGCCCAATGCTATCACCTCCCTATATATATATATATATATATATAGACTAATGCTAAAATCAGGCCGGCCGGATACTGTTCATTTTTCGACCGGCCTCCCATTCTGGCCCCTAGAGTATGTTTGAAAGATTTCCAACCATACGAATGGGAAGATCATCGAAAAATAAGCTAGCATGTTCATTTTCATATAATTTGGTGACCATTTGGTCCTCTCACTTAACGGTTCTTATTTTAGGAAAATTTTAACGGTTCAGAATTTCAACCATTAAGTGGAAGGACCAAACGGTCACCAAATTATATGAAAATGGACATGCTAGCTAATTTTTCGATGATCTTTCCATCCGTACGGTTGAAAAATCCTTCAAACATGCTCCAGGGGCCAAAATGGAAGGCGGCCGGACTGGAACAGTGTTCCGGCCGGTCGCATTGTAGCATGACCATATATATATATACTCAGGCGCATCGAGCGTGCTCTGCGCCTAGGCCCATCCTTGACTTCCCATATGAGGGAGCTTGTCGCCTTTGTCAAAAAAATAAAAATAAAAATAAAAGTAAATAAACAATTGCCTCTTTCCATGATGGCCTATGTACCTAATAAATTTCTTGCATATCAAATACCAAGAACTAGGCAACTTATCTTTGTAACATGCTTTAATCACTAATCAATAAATGTGATTTATCCACATTATCACAAAAAAAAAAAGAAGAAGGAAACATCAAATGGAATTGTTTTATGATTTTAGAAAAAATTGAAGATTAGATTCTCATATTAAAAATAAATATAAATGTGTTAATGAGAATGGAGAGCAATTTGAGTTTATTCTCAAATGGCTTCAAAGCATCCTTCATGCTTCCCACCACCGGTAGCTCAATTATTATTATTTTGTTTTTTGAAAAAATAGGTAAATCACATTCATTTGGATAAAAAATTGGCTCTTGTTGAACCATCTTTCATAGGTCCTGACCTATGTGTAAGCCTGGTGATGCAGGAGGACCCGAGTAAGACGATGTTGAGCAATCTGATTGTACCATACAGGCTTTGGCATATCAAAAATTGGCGGACTAAAGTAAAGGGAGAAGGTGATCGAGCCAATACCGTGATTGGGGCAATTTCGGGTTCGGTATGGTGTTTTGGCCATAACTTTGGCTACAAGTGTCGAAATCGCGCGTTCAACCCCAATCTGAAAAGCTCGTCTCGACGCGCACGTGTAGTCCATCTAGATTTTCTCGGTGGGACTTTCTTTAATCCCCAAATTCTGCTGTTTTCCCCGTCATATCTTTGTTATTTGATTTTTTTTTCTATTTTTGGTAATACTATACTTCATATGCAAAATTAGGGTAGGATTTGAGTCAGGTTTGATCCAGGATTTTGGATAAATATTTTGTTTTTTTTTAGATTTTAAGTTTAGATAAGTTTAGGTTTTGAATAATTATTTGTCAATTTTGGCAAATCTAGATAATTAAGGTGATAGGGTTTCTAGATTATCTTTTTGAAGCTATTTAACCCGGCTTGTGGTTTGGTCTTTGATCATTGAATTTTGAATAATATTATTTCCTTTGAAATTTCTGAGACTTTCTTTTATGTTTTATTTTTCTCTTGTTTGCTTTCTTGGTGATCCTTTAGTTGTCATTGCCTGTAGGTTAATCATTATCCTGCCCGGCGTCATGAGTTGATACCAGAGCTTCCACATTTTTTTCCTGGGAGAGTCATCAGCTTCAATGGCTGGTGGAGGTTGTGGTCGTGGGTGGGTTCCGAACGAGGAGGTCGAGTACTATGATCGTGACATGCAGGTGTTGATGATTGAGGATTTGTAGAAACAAGTCGCGGAGTTAACTGAGTGTCTGGCGCCGCATGATATTAAGGATCATGATATCTCAAATGATGATTCGGACTCCACTTTCGTTAACCCTTATCACCGATGTACCCGCTTCCGAGAGCACCGCGGACAACGTCATGGAGATCTAGGGTTTTGGGTGGATCTATCCAAGTTTTTTGGGTTATTACAAGCCGAAGGATTCATTGATTGGATAAACAAAGTAGAGGATATCTTTGAATATAAGGAAGTTCCTGATTGAATGAAGGTGAAGTTGGTTGCCATCAAACTCAAGGGTCGAGCATCTGCATGATGGAAGCAGTTGCGACGTGTATGAGACAGGTAGGGTAAACCGAAGATCATTAATTGGGACAAGATAAAGAAGAAGATGAAGGGGCACTTCCTCCCCTTCGGTTACACCCAGACCTTGATCTAAGGACAGCTTCATACGTTTAGACAGGGCACCAGATCTGTGGATGATTACACTGAGGACTTTTACCAATTGGTCTCATGGAACGACTCATCTGAGACAAAGGAGTAACTGGTTACTCGGTATTTGGGGGGACTACGACAGCCATTGCAGGATGTCCTCAGCCTTCACACACTGTGGACTATTTTGGAGGCGTACCAGCGTGCCCTCACTGTTGAAAAGCAGCAGAATAAAAGACAACCGGTATGAAACGATCAGAGTAACCGACCAGCTCGCCCTCAAGCACCCTGTCTGGTCCAGCCAACCACTATCATGTAGTTCTAACTCTGTTGTTTAGTGTTATCGATGTGGTGACTGGGACATAAGTCGACCGAATGTCGGAAACCCACTAGTCAGAAGGGCAAGAACCTGTTAATTGAAGAAGACGGGGTAGATGAGGTTAAGGAGACTAAGGAACCTGTTTATGATGATTATGGGGATGATGATAATGTGGCTGGTGATGTGATAATTGGGGATAACCATGAGACTCTTGTCGTTCACAAGAGTCTACTGACGCCCAAAGATGATTCAAGGGATGATTGGTTGAGAAACAACATTTTCCACACAACATGCAAGTTGCTGACAAGATTTGCAAGGTGATCATCGACATCGGATGTAATACCTATCTCGCTAATGACACAAATATCACACCAGCTGGGCCGGGAGTGTACCCAGTCCATAAGCTGTGTACTTTAAACCAGAAAATAACCATGTAATCTAAAATAAAATCCATGTGACATAACATAACCAGCTAAACACCGGGAGTCATATTCAAACCAAGTCAGGAATACAATACAACACACAGAGTTATGGGCAACTACGGCCCCAAATACAGCTAAATAAAGGACATAACCAAGGTCTAGTACAACCAAATAACATGAAACATAAAATAGGTACGCCAGAGCCAGCTAGACTTCAACCTCTGCTCGAGACACGAGCTACTATCCCGATCCAAGTCTAGATCCTGTAACAGAAAAAACAGTAATCTAGAGGCCTGAGCTATAAAGGCTAAGTGAGTATGAACTTCTCCGCTAGGTATTATACATACCTGTCGTTTGTGCGAATTAAAGTACTAATACAAGAACATTGCAAGTATAAATCATGAAAGTCAACGCAATTATCTTAAATCCTGATAAGCATGCTAACACGATCAGAAATCCGAAGAAAACACTCAATCAATCTCATATCATATCATGCATATAGTACACATATAAATGCAATAGCCTCGTGTCGTAATCACATGCAACCCTAGTTCAATACTCTGAATGAATCCAATTGTCATTAGTCGGATAACTGGATCGTGATGATCAGGAGACAGTGGAATAATCCGATCCAGTACCCGAGGCCTGACGACCAGTGGTATAATCAACCAACTGTATCAATCGTCATGCATCTCATATCCGAGACCTGACGACCAATGGTATGATCAACCAAACTGTATCAATCGTCACGCGTACATCCTCGTATCTAATTCGGGAACCCAAAAGAGTTCGGAAGGGGTTTTATATAAAAGATGATTTCGCAAACATTTTTGTTTAAGGAAAACGGATTAAAACAAATCCTTCCTTAACCCGAGATCATCGACAATTCTTTATGGGATCTATCTTGAGCCCCGCTGGATCAATCGTCTATGTCTAGCTAGGGAGCAGTCACGACACGGTGAATATCAATCTTTACCAGTTAAGGTTTCACTTTATAATTAATCATGCTAATTCAATCCATAGCAAATAACAAGTATTAAAATCACTATACAACCATAGCGATAAAATTAATCGGCAAATCACAAACCGATAAAAATTTCATAAGAATACGAGGAGCCAAAAATTACGGTAAACACATGAAATAAAGCTAGCTTTACGGTGAAGTCCCCTCACTTCAAGTCCTTCGCAAATTTCTATGATTGGCTCCGTTCTTCAGCAGCTTCCGCTGGACCTTTTCCCTTTCCTAGAATCGAAATAAAGTAACTACGTAAATACGACGTTCGTATCTCCCATAACTTAGTTCTATTTTTTTAAAATACAGAGATTTAAGAATATGGAAATCGTATTCTTCACTTAGACTCCTCCAATGCCCCTAAGCATGCTTGACTAGCTATGATCCATTAATCTAAAACATGAAATCATTAAGCATGTTATCATGATCACTAATAGGGCATTTATACTTTAGAATTTTCATAAAAATTTGGCGGCACCTCTCCTATTTGTAGGGCCCCAAAAAATTATACAAACATTCCACATAATTAGTCCAAATAATCATAACAACAATCTAATACCCTTCACATGCATTCATGCTTCATTTCCCCCCTTAATCCCTCTCTAATCACAACCCTAATTGATCATTCATTTCAGGAAGATAATCTGGAGTTTCTTTCCCCAAATTTTTAGGGCTCACAGCTTAGAGGATGAAGATAACGGCGAATGAGACTGTTGGTCGCCGCCGAGCTCGTGTGCAAGGCAATGGGGCTGCCGGAACAGGTGGTGGTGCAACCGGGTGGCGGCTACAGTAGCAGGAGGTGCGACGGGAGGGGAGCTCCTGTGGCGGCTCGCACAATTGCGCAGGGGAGGAGTAAGGTGGACCGGTGGCCAAGGGGGAGGGCGGAAGGTGGGGTACCAGGCCGGCGACAACTCCTAGCGGCGAGGCAAGTGGCGGGGGCCGACAATTGGCGGGCACAAGTTGGGTTAGGGCACGACCAAGAGGGATTGCGTGGGGAGAGGGGAGAGAATGATGAGTTAACTCATTTGATTTCTTTTTTATTTTTCTCCAACTTGGGCTGCCAACCTTGTTATATATATAAAACATTAATCTATTAATTTTATTCCATTATCTTTAATCAATTAATTAATTTATCCTCTAAATTATTTCTCCCACTAACACCACATAACTTATTTAATATCACCTCTCTTCTTTATGTCACATCAATTAAATTTATATTATATTTTAAATAATTCACCAACCCAGATCCGGAAATCCCGGGTCAATGATTCCAGTCCTCACGGGCGTACTGTAGCCTCACGGGTTTTGTTTGTCGTCAGACCAGATCAGCGAATATCCGCTTTTGACTTACCCGATCTACTTTATCGGGACTCTAACATTTGTCCAATTCTCCTATTTAATTTATTCTTGATTAACACTTACGACATCTCTCAATTAATTAATCGAGGTTATCTCAACCATCCATCTCTAACTATTCCAAGTGTAAGCGGCTTGGCCCAATAAGGCCTTCCCTAGTCCCATTAGTTGCGAGGCTAGATTTAAATTTATTATTCCTCGATTTTCCTTTAATCGGGCTTTAAAATAATTAATTTATAATTTTGTGTTAATTAATCTCATTAATTATCAAAAATTCTCTGATTTATTTACTTAGAAAATTCGGGGCGTTACAGTTCTCCTGCCCTTAAGAAATTTCGTCCTCGAAATTCCATACATATACATCTGAAACAGATGAGGGTACTGCTCCCTCATCTGGTCTTCTCTTTCCCAAGTGGCCTCCTCCACTTGATGGTGACTCCACAGTACCTTCACCAGAGATATTGTCTTGTTTTGCAGGACTTGCTCCCTCCTATCAAGAATACGTACCGGTCCTTCTACGTACGTCAAATCTTGATCCAGCTCCACGGTTGGTCCTGACAGAATCTGATGTTGATCTCCAAGACATTTCCTTAAGACTGCTATATGGAACACGTGTATCCTTGACAGTTCCTCTTGTAGGTCAAGTCGGTAGGCTACTGGGCCTACTCTGTAAACTATCTCGTAAGGCCCGATATACCGTGGGTTCAACTTCCCACGCTTGCGGAACCTAAACACTCCCTTCCATGGAGATATCTTCAAAAATACCCTATCTCCCACTTTAAATTCCAGGAATCGACGACGGTTATTAGCATAACCCCGTTGTCTGTCATAGGCCTTCTTCAACCAAACCCTAATGAGCTTTACATTCTTCGCAGTTTGTTGCACCAGCTCTGGGCCCAGTATCTTTCGTTCGCCCTCCTCATCCCAACAAAAGGGAGTCCTACATCTTCGACCGTATAATGTTTCATACTGTGGCATACCAATACTGCTCTTGTAGTTGTTGTTGTAGGCAAACTCCAGAAGTCCCAAATTTTCATCCCAACAACCGGGAAGTTCTATGATGCTATCCCGAAGCAGGTCTTCGAGTATCTGGATTTTCCTTTTGGACTGTCTATCGGACTCTGGATGGAACGCCGAGCTAAGGTCCAGTCCTGTCCCAAGAGCCTTATGCGGGCTTTTCCAAAAATGAGAAGTAAATCTTGGATCACTGTCAGATACAATTGACACGGGTACTCCATGTAACCTCACTATCTGGTCCACGTACAATCGTGCCAATTTGCCCAGAGAATAAGTCATCTTGATTGGAATAAAGTGGGCCGACTTGGTCAGTCTATCGATGATCACCCAGATAGCATCTTTGCCCTGACTGGTTCGTGGTAAACCGGTCGCAAAGTCTATAGCTATCTTCTCCCACTTCCATTACGGGATCTCTAAGGGTACCAACGACCCCGGTGGCTTCTTGTGTTTAGCTTTGATTTGTTAACAAATCATGCACCTAACCACATACTTAGCAATATCCTTCTTCATCCTTCTCCAGACATAGTTCTAGTTGATATTTTGGTACATCTTGGTGCTCCCTGGATGCATAGTATATGCTGAGCTATGCGCCTCTTCCATTATCTGTAGCTTGAGAGTCGTCTCGTTGCGTGGCACATAGATCCGAGCACCTATTATTACTGTTCCATCTGGGGATAGAGAATAATTACACTTGCCACTCCTTCGCCCCCAAAGTCTTCCATTCTATAGCTTACTAGCTAACTTCATTAACTTTGGGTCCCGGAGTTGAGCTTCTTTAATCTGTGTAATTAGAAGCGGTCGCAGGTGGAAGCTTGCCAGTAGTATCCCCAACTCCTCCACTGAAAGTTGCGCTCCTGTGGATCTCAAATCGTAGAGTTGGGCAAGGCTGGTGGTCCCCAATCGCGCCATCGTCTTCCGACTCAGAGCATCAGCTACCACATTCGCCTTCCCAGGGTGGTACTCGAATGAGCAGTAGTAATCTTTCAATAATTCCATCCACCTGCATTGACGCATGTTGAGCTCCCTTTGGGTCATTAGATATTTCAAGCTTTTGTGGTCGGTGAAGATTTTACAGGCTTCACCATATAGATAATGTTGCCATATCTTCAATGCAAAGACCACAGCAGATAGCTCCAAATCGTGCACTGAATAGTTTACCTTATGGGTTTTGAGTTGTCTGGAAGCATAGGCAATAACTCTGCCCTCTTGCATCAAGACACACCCCAAACTCTGATATGAAGCATCACTATATATATCAAAACCTACTCCAGGTGCAGGTAAGGTGAGAATAGGACCAGACACCAATCGGTTCTTCAACTCCTGGAAGCTCTGTTTGCAATCTTCGGTCCATTCGAACCTTGCGTTCTTCCTCATCAGCTTCGTCATCAGTAGGGAAATCGTAGAGAAGCCCTCCACAAATCTCCTATAATAACTAGCTAACCCCAGAATCTCCTAATCTCTTTAACATTGGTAGGAGCTTGCCAGTTCACTATCGCTTCAATCTTCTGGGGGTCCATATAAATTCCTGCCGCTGAGACGACATGCCCCAATAAATTAACTTGTTCAAGCCAAAACTCACATTTACTGAGTTTGGCATACAGTTGTTGTTCCCGTAGGGTTTGTAGCACTATTCTAAAATGGTTGATGTGCTCCTCCACGTTCCGTGAGTACACCAGGATGTCCTCAATGAAGACTACAACAAACTGGTCTAAATAGGGTGCGAACACCTTGTTCATCATTTCCATGAATGTCGCTGGTCCATTCATCATTCCGAACGGCATTACTAAAAATTCGTAATGCCCATATCGAGTTCGGAACGCTGTCTTTGGAACATCCTCTTCCCATACCCGTAGTTGATGGTAGCCTGAATTTAAATCAATCTTGGAGAATACACAGGTTCCCCGTAGTTGGTCGAACAGATCATCGATGCCTGGTAGTGGTACTGGTTCCGAACGGTAACATCGTTCAACTGTCTGTAATCTACGCACATCCGCATGGAGCCATCCTTCTTCTTCACGAAGAGCACCGGCGCACCCCAAAGGGAGACACTAGGTCTAATAAACCCCTTCTCCACTAACTCATCTAACCGTACCTTCAATTCTTGCAACTCCACTGGAGCCATCCTGTAGGGCGCCTTGGAGATCGGAGTTGTTCCTGGGACCAACTCGATCGAGAACTCCACGCCTAGGTGCGGTGGTAACCCGGGTAAATCTTGAAATACATTAGGATACTCGCACGCCACGGCTATATCCTGGACCTCTGTCTTCGGAGCTTCCACTTCCGCCACATTTGCTAACCAGGCTTCCTCCGTCTCGGGTCGTCTCCCGTAGAAGAGTATCTCCGCCTCTCCCGGACGTTGGAAACACACCATCTTCTAGTAGCAGTCGACGTGGGCATGGTGGAAAGCTAACCAATCCATCCCTAGGATCGCATCAAAGTCTAGGATCCTCATCGGGATTAGATTAGCTATCAGCTCCTGATCCCCTATCTTTACATCACATCCCTCATATAGTAACTTAACAATCATAGAACTACCTATGGGGATGCTACCTTCATTGGTTCTGCTAATCTAGTTGCATACACATTTTCAGGTACAGGAAAAATTGTAGCAATATACGAATGTGTAGAACCAGGATCAATCAATACGCAAGCATCGGTATTAGAGATTTGCACCGTACCTGCTGTCACATCGGAGGTGTTCACAGCTTGCTGTTGGGTCATCGCAAATGCCTGGGCCTGCAGTTGAGATGGGGCCCCACGGCCTCCACGAGATCTTCCACCAGTTGACCCTCCTCGACTGCCTCCAGCACCACCCATGACCGAAAATCCCTGCGTCTGTTGTACAGTATGGTCTCCAATAGTAGCCTATGGAGCAACTCCGCTCCCCTGGGTCAGTAGCGGGTATTATTTCTTATAATGCCCCGGTTGTTTGCAATAGAAACAAGTATCAGCACTACAAGTCCCGTAGTGGTATTTACCGCAGACTGTACATTGCGGTTTTCCCATATTGTTCCCACTTGTCGAGGAACCACCGCTGCTGCTACTGTTGCTCTACTTTGTGGGCCTGTCATCTCCTCCTCCTTAGGAGCTTGGGCTACTCCTCTTATTCCACCTATCAAGTCTAATTTTTGCTTGTTCAGGCCCCGCTCAACTCGAAGCGCAGACTCGACCACTCCTCGAAAATCTTTAAAACCATGAGCCATCACCGGGATCTTAATCTCATCCCGCAGTCCATCTTCAAACTTCCTGCAATGGTCATAGGGGTCTTCCACCATCTTTGGTGCATAATGACTCAGGGCAGTGAACTTGGCCTGATACTCAGCCACGGTAGAATTTACTTGAGTCAGATAAATGAACTCGGCTCTCTTGGCGTCCAGGTGTACTCGAGGTGAGTACTCCCCCTCGAACGCCCTCTTGAATTCCCGCCAGGTCCAGACACCCGACCTAGGAAGACACATCTGAGCCAACTCCCACCACATTAATGCATCTTGTCCCAACAACAGTTGTACTGTTATGACCTTTTCATCTTCCGGGATCCTTATAGCCTCGAACACCATCTCCAGCTGTCGGATCTAAGCCTCTGCCTCGGTTGGATCCTATGTTCCGAAGAAGTGATTAAGCCTCATTTACCGGGCTCGAGTTACATAATCCTGACCCCTGGGTTGTTGTTGATGTTGGTACTGTTGCTGTTGTTGCTGGTACTGTTGTTGTTGTCGAAAGTTTGGGAAAGCAGCAAACGACTGGGCCATCTGTTCGAAAAATTACTGCATCCCTAGGAAATGTTGCACACCCGGGTTGTATCCCGGGGCAGGATGCGCATGTGATGCATCGCCATACTCTTTAGGTGTAGGGGCATCCACTTGCGGTTCCTCCTGGGGCTCCTCATGTGGCACTCTCGGTGGTCTCCCACGTCCTCTCTTTGGCGGCATTCTGCAACATCGAATAAGTGTCAATTACAGGACATAACCTTACTTAGCAATTATACCGTTAATTCTATATGTCAACTGACACTGACTCCCACCCTAAGGCTCTGACTACTTCTAGAACTCTAAGGTCAAGGAGCAAACCATTCTGATACTACTAAATGTAACACCCATCTCGCTAATAAGACAGATGTCATACCAGTTAGGCCGGGAGTGCACCCAGTCCATAAGCTGTGTACTTTAAACCAGAAAATAACCATGTTCAATATGACATAACATAACCGGCTATACACCGGGAGTCATATTCAAACCAAGTCAGGAATACAATACAACACATAGAGTTATGGGAAACTACGGCCCCAAATACAACGGAATAAAGGACATAACCAAGGTCTAGTGCAACCAAATAACATGAAACATAAAGTAGGTCCACTAGAGCCAGCTAGACCTCGACCTCTGCTCGAGACATGAGCTACTATCCCGATCAAGGTCTAGATCCTGTAACAGAAAAAATAGTAATCGAGAGTGCTGAGCTATACAGGTGACGCCGGGCAGGGTAGTGATTAATCTGCGGGCGGTGGCAAACAGGGGGGATTGATAGAAGAGAAAGAAAAAGGGAGGACAAACAGAGAAGAAAAGTCTCTGAAACTTTAAAAGGAAAATAACTCAATAATCAATTAATAAAATTCAACCCACAAGCCGGGTTTAAATAGCTAAAAAAAACTAACCTAGATAACCTAAAAATTCTAGCTTCTTATCCAAATTTGCCCAAATCGGCAAATTTTGGTCCAATAGAAAACTTATCTAATTCTAAAATAACTAAACAAAACAGATAACTCCTAAAAATCCGAGTTCAAATCGGATTCATATCCTATCCTAAATTGGCATACGAAATATTGCCAAAAATGAAAAAAAAAACACCGAGAAACGAAGAAACGACGGGGAAAACAGTAGAATTTGAGGATGAAGGAAGAAAGCTCGATGGACCCCACGTACGCGTCGAGATGAGCTTTCCGAATTGGGGTTGAGCGCTCGAATCCGATATCGGTAGCCAAAGTTATGGCCAAAATGCCGAAACGTGTCCAAAGTGCTCCCCAATTCGGACTTGGCTCGATCAACTTCCGCTTTTAAGTCGGTCCGCCAAGTCGTTGTATGCCAAAGCTCTAATGGTGCAATCAGACAGCTCGGTATCGTCTGACTCGAGCTCTCCTGTATCAGCCTCCCTGGGTTGGAAAGAACTCGCCCTCGAGTTCGTAATAGGATCAGTCGACTCCACAAAACAAGGGCTCAGATGCTTCACATTGAAGATGTCTGAGGTCTTCAAATAAGTGGGAAGGCGCAACCGGTATGCATTGTCATTGATCTTCTACAACACTTCACAGGGTCCGATCTTTCGTTCCTTCAGCTTGTTATACTCACCCACAGGGAAGCGATCTCGAGTGAGGACAACCCATGTACACTAAGTCGCCCTCATTGAGCAGCACCTGACGCCGCCGTTTGTCTGCATTCATTTTGTACTTGGTATTACTCTTTTGAATAGTTGACTTGACCTGCTTAAGAATAACCCGAAGGTGCTTAGCCATCTTATCAGCTCGGGGGTGAACACGACCAATCAGTGGGATGAGGGTGAGATCAAGTCCTCCTGATGGGTTCCGCCCATAGACAACCTCAAATGGGCTCAAGCCGGTAGTCCAATTCTTTGATCTATTATAGGCGAATTCGGCTTGAGGTAGTGCCAGATCCCACTGCTTCGGTTTAGTTCCAGCCAAACTCCTCAATAGGTTGCCTAAACTCCGGTTCACCACTTTAGTCTGGCCATCTATCTGGGGGTGGTATGCACTGCTAAAGTTCAACTACGTCCCCAATTTTTCCCACAAGCTTCTCCAGAAGAGGCTAACGAACTTGGGGTCACGATCGGATGTGATGGAGCTAGGGACACCATGCAAGCGAACAACCTCTCGAAAGTAAAGATGTCCTATGCGAGTAGCATCCATAGTCTTCCGACAAGCTACAAAATGGGTCATCTTGGAAAATCTGTCAACCACCACCATGCTAGAATTTGAGACCCGCTGGGTACGAGGAAGGCCCAGAACAAAGTCCATACTGATGTCAAGCCAAGGGGCTTCAAGGACTGGCAAGGGAGTGTATAGGCCTGCGTTGGTGAGAACTCCTTTGGCCCACTGACACACAAAGCAGCGCTCCACAAAGTGTGCCACGTCACTAGACAACTTCGGCCAATGAAAGTCTGCAGCTATGAGGGCGTAGGTCTTATCAAGACCAAAGTGCCCCTCATTATGGAGTTCGCTCATGATCAATTGTCGCAATGAACAGTCGGGGATGCACAGCTGTAGGCCACGAAACAGGTAACCGTTATGCAAAATAAAATCATGACGATGTCCATCGGTTACCTCCTGAAGGATCCGCCCGAAGGAAGGATCATCCGCATACATATCCGTGAAAGCTTCAAACCCTGCAACTTTGGCGCTCATTATGGTAAGAAGAGAACTGTGGCGGCCCAAAGCATTTGCTACACGGTTGAGGCTTCCTGCTTGATGCTTCAAAGTAAAGGTGAACTCCTGCAAGTGCGCTACCCACTTAGCGTGCCGCCTGCTCAGTTTGTGTTGGCCATTGATGTACTTCAAGGCTTCATGATTAGTGAACAGGATAAACTCCTTCTGTATGAGGTAGTGGCGCCAATGCTTCAGTGATTGAACTATGGCATAAAACTCCAGGTCATAAGTGGAGTAGTTCTTCTTCGACCCCGACAGCTTCTCGCTAAAGAAGCTACCGGTTGTCCTGACTGGCTCAGAACACCTCCAACGCCAACTCCAGATGCATCACAATTGACCTCGAACACTTTGTCAAAGTCGGGAAGTGCCAGAACTGGTGCTTCAGTAATCTTCTGTTTGACCAGGTGGAAACTAGTTTCGGCCTCATCCGTCCACTTGAAATCACGCCCCTTGAGAAACTCTGTGATGGGAACAATTAGCGTGCTAAAGTTCCGGATGAATCTTCTGTAGAACGAGGCTAGCCCATGGAAGCTTCGAACATCATACAAGGTCTTCGGTCTGGGCTACTCCAAGATTGCATCGATCTTTGATTGATCTACATGAACACCATCAGTAGAAACAACAAAACCAAGGAAGGTCATAGAAGTGGTGAAGAAGGAGCACTTCTTTCTGCTGACGAACAGGCGCTACGTTCTCAGCAACTCAAAGACAGCGCGGACATGGTCAAAGTGTGAGGACCAACTCGAACTATAGATGAGGATGTCATCGAAATAGACCACCACAAACTTGCCCATAAACGGTCGCAAAACCTGGTGCATGAATCACATGAATGTGCTGGGGGCGTTGGACAACCCAAAAGGCATCACCATCCACTCGTACAGTCCATGCTGTGTCTTGAACGCCGTCTTTCACTCATCTCCAGGCCGTATTATGATCTGGTGGTATCCGCTCTTCAGATCAATTTTTGAAAAGACCTTCGATCCGGATTGCTGATCCAACATGTCATCCAGGCGGGGGATGGGGTAGCGGTATTTGATGGTGATTTTGTTGATTGCTCGGCTGTCTATACACATGCGCCATGAGCCATCCTTCTTTGGCACCAACAGGGTTGGAACTGCGCAGAGACTCATGCTCTCTCGGATGTAGCCGTTCCTTAATAACTCCTCCACTTGCCGCTACAATTCTTCGGCCTCCTTGGGACTGAGGCGGTATGCTGGTCGGTTCGGCAAGCTCTATCCTAGGACAAGATCTATCTGGTGTTGGATGTCTTTCATTGGTGGGAGTCCCGGGGGAAGTTCCTCTGGCATCAAGTCCGCGAACTTCACTAGCAATTGCCGCACTTCTATTGGCAGATCTGGATCCATGTCTATGGCACTATGTGCAAGGTAGCAAGGCATAGACTACATCGCCCTGCTTGATCCCGCTTAAAAATCTGGACATAGAAAGTAGGTTAGTATTGGTTACCGGAGTAGGATGCTTTTCTTCTCGGCGGGGTGCCAACACGATCTTTTTTCCCTTGATGCTGAGGGAATAAGTATTCTTCCTTCCATCGTGGACAACGCTCCGATCATACTGCCATGGTCGCCCCAGTAGTAGGTGACATGCATCCATTGACACGACGTCACACCACGCATTGTCAAAGTACCTCTGCCCAATGGAGAAAGATACGAGACATTGCCGATTTACATTTACCTCAGTGCCTTTGCTCAGCTATGATAGATTGTAGGGCTTCGGATGTCGCTTTGTCTTCAACTGCAACTTCTGGACAGCGTCTTCAGACACCACGTTCTCACAACTACCGTTGTCGATGATCACCTTGCAAACCTTGTTGGCCACTATGCAAGTGGTATGGAAGATGTTGTTTTTCAGCCAGTTGTCCCTTGATTCATCCTTGGGTGCCAGCAGACTCTTGCGAACAACGAGGGTCTCATGGCCATCCCCAATCAACACGTCACCAGCCTCATTATCATCACCATAATCATCATAAACTGGTTCCTGAGCCTCCTCAGCCTCGATCTCTTCAATCATCAGGTTCTTGCCCTTCTGACTAGCAGGTTTCTGGCACTCGGGTGATTTATGCCCTTGCTCACCACACCTATAACAATGAACTCCAGAGTTAGAACTACTTGACCGTGCTTGTTGGACTGGGCGGAGTGCATGAGGGCGAGCTGTCCTGCTACTCTGATTGCTCCTGATTGGTGGTCTTCTATTCTGCTGTTTTTCAATAGTGAGGGCGCGCTGGTATGCCTCTGAAACAATCCATAATGAGTGTAGACTGAGAACATTTTGCAATGGTTGGCGCAGACCTCCCAGATATCGAGCCACCAGTTGCTCCTCTGTCTCAGATAAGTCATTCTGCACGATCAATTGGTAGAATTCCTGTAACCACGTGCGCGTCGAGATGAGCTTTCTGAATTGAGGTTGAGCGCGCGAATCCGATATCGGTAGCCAAAGTTATGGCCAAAATACAGAAACGTGTCCAAAGTGCTCCCCAATTCCAGACTTGGCTCGATCACCTTCCGCCTTTACGTCGGTCCGCCAAGTCGTGGTATGCCAAAGCTCTAATGGTGCAATCAGACAGCTCGGCATCGTCTGACTCGGGCTCTCCTGCATCAACAGGCTTAGTGAGTAAGAACTTCTCCGCCAGGTATTATACGTACCTATCGTCTGTACGAAAGTACTAATACAAGAACAGTGCAAGTATAAATCATGAAAGTCAACACAATTATTTTAAATCCTGATAAGCATACTAACACGATCAGAAATCCGAAGAAAATACTCAATCAATCTCATATCATATCATGCATATAGTACACATATAAATGCAATAGCCTCGTGTCGTAATCACATGCAACCCTAGTTCAATACTCTGAATGAATCCAACTGTCATCAGTCGGATAACTGGATCCTGATGATCAGGAGACAGCGGAATAATCCGATCCAGTACCCGAGGCCTGACGACCAGTGGTATAATCAACCAACTGTATCAACGTCACGCATCTCATATCAGAGACCTGACGACCAATGGTATGATCAACCAAACTGTATCAATCGTCCCGCGTACATCCTCGTATCTAATTCGGGAACCCAAAAGAGTTCGGAAGGGGTTTTATATAAAAGACGATTTCGCAAACATTTTTGTTTAAGGAAAACGGATTAAAACAAATCCCTTCCTTAACCTGAGATCATCTACAATTCTTTATGAGATCTATCTTGAGCCTCGCTGGATCAATCGTCTATGTCTAGCTAGGGAGCAGTCACGACACGGTGAATATCAATCTTTACCAGTTAAGGTTTCACTTTATAATTAATCATGCTAATTCAATCCATAGCAAATAACAAGTATTAAAATCACTATGCAACCATAGCGATAAAATTCATCGACAAATCACAAACCGATAAAAATTTCATAAGAATACGAGGAGCCAAAAATTACGGTAAACACATGAAATAAAGCTAGCTTTACGGTGAAGTCCCCTCACCTCAAGTCCTTCGCAAATTCCTAGGATTGGCTCGGTTCTTCAGCAGCTTCCGCTGGACCTTTTCCCTTTCCTAGAATCGAAATAAAGTAACTACGTAAATACGACGTTCGTATCTCCCATAACTTAGTTCTATTTTTTTAAAATACAGAGATTTAAGAATACAGAAATCGTATTCTTCACTTAGACTCCTCAAATGCCTTTAAGCATGCTTGACTAGCTATGATCCATTAATCTAAAACATGAAATCATTAAGCATGTTATCATGATCACTAAAGGGCATTTATACTTTAGAATTTTCATAAAAATTTGGCAGCACCTCTCCTATTTGTAGGGCCCCAAAAATTATACAAACATTCCACATAATTAGTCCAAATAATCATAACAACAATCTCCCGGGTCAATGATTCCAGTTATCACGGGTGTACTGTAGCCTCATTGGTTCTGTCTGTCGTCAGACCAGATCAGCGAATACCGGCTTTTGACTCGCCCAATCTACTTTATCGGGACTCTAACATTTGTCCGATTCTCCTATTTAATTTATTCTTATCTAACACTTACAACATCTGCCAATTAATTAATCGAGGTTATCTCAACCATTCATCTCTAACTATTCCAAGTATAAGCGGCTTGGCCCAATAAGGCCTTCTCTAGTCCCATTAGTTACGAGGCTAGATTTAAATTTATTATTCCTCGATTTTCCTTTAATCGGGCTTTAAAATAATTAATTTATAATTTTGTGTTAATTAATCTCATTAATTATCGAAAATTCTCTGATTTATTTACTTAGAAAATTCGGGGAGTTACATCGAAAGTTGTGAGGACGTAGTATATGAAGACGCTGTCCAGAAATTGCAGTTGAAGGTGAAGTTTCATCCGAAGCCCTACAAACTATCGTGACTGAGCAAAGGCACAGAGGTAAAAGTAGATCGGCGATGCTTCTTTTCATTTTCCATTGGCAGGAGATACTTTGACAATGCATGGTGCGATGTCGTGTCTTCGCTCCACTCCGCTCCGGCATCTGCCCTTTTGGCACTGTGCTCGCAGCAAATATGAGTCATACTTTAATATGTAATATTCATGAATAATATATGATTTTTACTTATCAATAATATTCATGAGTAAAAAGTAAACAAAAAATATTTTTACTCACAAATAATATGCATGAATAAAAGTATAGAGAAAGTAATAATATATACCTTTACTCAACCATAATATTTTTGAGTAAAAAGATAAAAAAATATTTTTACTCACACATAACATCCGTGTATAAAAAGTAATGGAAAAATAATAATTTTTCTTTTTATTCACACATAATATTCATGAGTAAAAAAATAAAAAATAATAATAATCACTTTTTTACTGACAGATGATATCTATATGTAAAAGTCAAAGCAGAATAATAATCACTACTGTAATTCACATATAATATCTATGAGTACAAGTATCACTACAAGAAAACTGTGGATTAGAAACGGAATTTTAGCAACGGACGTATTCCGTTTCTAAATAGAAACAAATTAGAAACGGAGAATAAATCCGTTTCTAAATTAGAAACGGAATGTACATCCGTTTCTAATTTAGAAACGGATATAAAATCCGTTTCTAATCCGTTTCAATTTAGAAACGGAATAAAATCCGTTTCTAATATTAGAAACGGAATAGATATCCGTTTCTAATTCAGAAACGAAATTTACATCTGTTTCTAATATTAGAAACGGAATAGACATCCGTTCTAATTTAGAAGCGGAATTTACATCCGTTTCTAGTTCTCATTAAAAGATATTTTAATTTTAATTTTTGTATTAAATTCATTAAAAACTTTAAACAATTAAATAATAATAATAATTGTTTAATAAATACATTTTTGAAATGGTTTGGACAATATAACAACAAATTAATTAAATTTATAATATTAATTCTTATAATATATAATCCTTTAAAAATATATAAATTGTATGAATATATTAATTTGCATAATATATAATTAGTTTAAAAACTGTAAGTATATAAATTTCTCAAAAGTAAAAATAGATTTTGAACCCATTTTTTGACTAATCTCAATAGGATATGCATGTGTGTGTGTATATATATATATATATATATATATATATATATATATATATATATATATATATATATAGATATAGATTAACTGGATGTGTATATATAAATTTTAGAACTACATTAACTCTTTTTAGATATAATGAATTTTAAAAAATAAAATATATATAAATAAAATGTAAAATCATTTCTTATTATATACATATTTAATATTTAATAAAATTAAAAACGGATCCTACATCAGTTTTTAAATTTTTGTATTAAATTCGTTAAAAACCTTAAATACTTAAATAATAATAATATTTGTTTAATTACAGTTTTGAAATTGTTTGGACAATAAAAACAACTTTATTAAATCCATAAATATTAATTCATATAATATATAATTCTTTAGAAATATATAAATTGAACAAATATATTAATTCGTATAATATATAATTAGTTTTAATAACTGTATATAAATATCTTAAAAATAAAAATCATTTCTTGTTTTATATATTTTTATAAATTTATCAATTTTAGAAACGGATTAAATATCCGTTTCTATATTTAGAAACGGAATTTTAATCCGTTTATAGAAACGGATTAAAATTCCGTTTCTAAATATAGAAACGGATTAGAAATCCGTTTCTAAAATTAGAAACGTATTTTTTAATCCGTTTCTAATTCTAAAAAAATGAAATAAATATAGAAATATATAAATATTAGAAACGGATTTAAAAATCCGTTTCTACTTTAGAAACGGATTTTTAAGTCCGTTTCTAATTTTCTATATTTAAACAAAAATTTAAACTTTAAAACAATGTAGAAAAATTATAGATAATTCAAATCTATGTATATTTATAATTTTTTTAAAAAAATATCATAGAATCTATGGGATTAAGATTTTATAAATATTGGATAAATATTTCTAAAATTTTGAATATATTATCGTGAACGATATTATAACTTAAAATAAAACTAAGTATTATAATTTTTTTCTAATTATATTTGTCATGAAATAATTTTTAAAATATGTATAAATGTAAATTATATAAATATACAACTTTTTTTTATCTATGATTAATTTTTAAAAATATTCAAATATATATTTTTGATATAAATAAATATATAAATATTAGAAACGGATTTAAAAATCCGTTTATAATTTAGAAACGGATCATGAATCCGTTTCTATATTTACAAACGGATCTCTGGATCCGTTTCTAGATTTAAAAACGGATCCTGGTCCGTTTCTATTATTAGATTATAAGTTTTTAACCAAACCCTCTCTCTCTACGCTTGCTTGTTCTTTCTCTCTTTTGGGAACCCTAGAAACGGATCCGGCTCGACGATTCTTCCTCGATCCCTTCCTCTCATTCTCCGCCAAAGTGTGCCCCTCTCGTAGCCCGCCGGCAGCATAGCTGGAACTCAAGGCTTCCGAATCTCCAATTCAAGTAAGGCTCCACTGAACTCTTCTCTCAGAGACGAACTAGCGACACGACCCCGTTGTTTCTCATCTCACGGATGACTGCACGATTTTGAAGGACTGGAGCTTCGGTGATGTCGTGATCCTCAAGGCGAGCTTCAAGGCGCTAATGAGGTTGTGTTCAGGGTGATTCTCAAGGTGTTCCTCAAGGCTTGAGAGAGGAGTGATCTTGTTTTAGATCTAGCTGAGGGATTATTTTCTCCCTGATGAGTAGTGTTTTTTTTTTTAATTAGATTATAATTTTAGGCTTTTTAAATAAGTTATTCTTAGAGTAGCTGTCTTGAATGTGGCATGATTTTGTTCTGCTTTTTCTGTTGAATTTCATACTAGTTCTCTTTTGAATTCATAGTTTGATCATTTTTTCTTGTTTGATGAGTTTTATTTCATGCCCTTCAGGTTATTTTCATTAGGAAGACATATCAGAGCCTTGGCTTTGGATTTCTCACAATGAGCACTGTTGAAGAAGCTGAGAGAGCAGTGGCGATGTTCCACCGCTATGTAAGCATTTCTTTCCTTGATTCTTGAAAGAAACAGTATTTGCCTAACATTTAAATTCTTGATTATTAATTCATTCCATGTATTATTTTCTATTGAAATTATACCAAGAAACTGCTTCTAATCTTTGTTATTTGTAGACAATTGGGTATCTGTTGTTGTGCTTTGGGGCAACCATTGAGTAGGGATTATGTGTATAGTAATGAGAAAAACCAAATCAATAGGAATATATTTATGTGAAGAAATAAATAGCTGACTTATTCATGTAGTAGCTTCATTACCCGTGCAGTTACAATATTTGCACAATAAGATGGCACTTCATTGTTTTGATATGGTTCATGGATTGTGTTACTCTTTCAAATCATGATCAACCGACAATCTATGAGGAAAAAACAATACAAAAATAGAATACTTAGTAGTGTTCCTTAACCACTGAGAGTTGAAAAAGCAGCTTGCTTTCAGTTCTTTTATCCTGCTCCCTTAATCTGTTGACACTATTTTATTTTCCTAGCTATTTTATATTATATTTTGTTTTAATTTTAGGAAGGTCCTGTTGTTTCTATTGTTTATGATGCCTTTGTTTTAGTGAGTTCACCTGATTCTTAGTAATGCATTACAGAAATTGTGGCTCTTTAAGCAATCTCATTCAATTAGATGATAAGCGGAATTTATTCTTGAAAGTAAAAAGTGATAGCGGGCTACCAAGGTTATATTTTTGTGTTGTATATTTTCATCCACCTTTTCTTGTGAATTTATCGATTTTAATCTCAGTCACAATGAAGACCAAACCATATTTATAAAACTTTTTTAATATTTATTTTCAGTTCTATCTGGAAGAAGCAAAAGGCAGAGTAGACTACCAACTACCAAGGTTATATTTTTCCAAGAAGATGTGGAAATAGTGTAAGTTCTAAAGATTTTGGTGCTTTATTTATTATGTTGAATATCATCAGAATTTGAACATTAGAGCAAACATGATTTTTGAAACTTGGTGGTTCCAGTGAAAGAGATTCTGCAAAGTTTTTATTATTCACCAAAGTAATATTCAAGAGACTTTAATAATTTCCATTTTTTTTTTTTCAGAATCAGTTTAGAAAGGAGCTTTAGCAGAGCCTGCACGAGATGAGGGAGGAGAGAGATTAGTATCGTGACCTGATGATACGTCATATGCAGGATATGATTGTAGTTTATTTGTTGTTTGTTTGTAATTTTTTGTTAAATTGACTTGTTTCAACATTTATTATCTATATGAATTAATGGAATTATTTTGCCAGCATTGTTGGTTGAACAAATTTGTTGTAATAGGTGTTATTTCTATGAATTATAAAAATAAATAAATAAATAAATATATATATATATATATATATATTATTTCTTTTTTGGTTTTAGGGATTTAGAAACGGATTAGAAACAAATTTTATTTGTTTCCAACATCAAAATAAAATCGATTATTTTCCGTTTCTAATCCGTTTCTAAATTCAAATAAATTTAGTTTCAAATCCGTTTCTAAATTTAGAAACGGATTGGAAACAGACTTGTATCCGTTTCAGAATGTAGAAACGGATTTGAAACGGACTTGTATCCGTTTCAGAATTTAGAAACGGATTTTATTCCGTTTCAAATCCGTTTCTAAATTTTGAAACGGACTACTTCCGTTGCTAATAAATTAGAAACGGGCCTTTTAGAAACGGCAACTTTCCGTTTCTAATCCGTTTCTAAACTGAAGTAGCAACGGATTAGAAACGGAAAATGCCGTTTCTAATCCGCAATTTTCTTGTAGTGTATGTACAAGGGTGAATAAAACTTACACATCTATTGTCATAGAATTATTCCGTCACAATATAGTTATACCGACGCACCCCTTTAGTCCTGGCATTTTAACACTGGTATAAAGGATTTTTTTTCCATGAGTAAACATATTTTAATCTATAGTTAGAGCTTATTGACACTTTACTCACACTCATGCCATCGTTGATAAATGTAACATTTTTTGTAGTAATCGTAAATGAACAACTTCAAGTTTTTGACGGCTTGAGGACTTTAAATGCTATGTTATGGTTCATCCGCACGATGGCTGCAATGCGAGAAAACTGATTGCTTCGCAAGGTTTCATTAGTACAATTTGTAGTGTCTTAGACTAATGATTCATTGTGTATAGACTAAGGCACTTCGTTAATTCGAAGAGATAATTTCGTTAATATTCTCCAAAACCATACTAATCAGAAGTTTAGGAGAACCTTTTTTTTCTTTTAAAAACTTTTCTAATAGAAACCTAGCATTTTCAGGGAAAGTTACATGTAGAGAAAAAAATTTCATTACCATGTATATAAATAAATCTTCCAACTTGGACATGATTATATGATGATACATGCACTCCACAAATGCATGCTCTCCCATGTTCTGAAAAATATCTAATTTTTGTGGCCATAAATACTTAGTACCACCAACTAAAACATGTGACCTTGGATGGTTCAATATTTATCAAGACAAAAGCTAGTACATCCAAATTAACTATGATGGTCCTGATCACCAATCACCTGAGCCACCATGTATCTCTAGCATCATGAACAGGACTCTCGAAAGGATTCAGGAGAATAGTCTCTCCTCCTCCTCCAAAATTTAAATTGTAGTTTGATTTATCACTACACCCAAATAGGTTATCCCTACACAAGGGGCAGGTCCTTCCTTGGTTCTTCAACCATCTCTTCATGCATGACTTGTGAAAGTTATGGTCACATCTCAGCTCATGCACTTCCTCTCTTCTGTTGATGCTGCTGAGGCAAATCACACAATATTCTAATCCTTCTTCTCTGGTGGCACCGGTAGTACTGGTCATGAATATTAATCTCTGAGAGATGGACTTGATGGGCTTGAAAAATATATAGAGATAGCTGAGAATGGAGTCGGAGGAACCAAGAATATTAGAGATGGGAGGAAAGATATCTTTGATGTCCATTTGATCTTGGTTTTTCGATCATGTGTTTTGCTCAAGAAGTCATGAGCACTCGTTGAGAAATTTATAGGCATCAGGTCTCATGGTTTGTTTAGGTACAGAGTAACATCACAGCTACTACTTGAACATGTGTAACATGCAAAGAAAGCAAGACCAACCAAGAAAGAACCTCTTTTTAGTTTTGTTCGTGTGATAATGGCCAGAAGTTTCCTTGACTAACTAACACGTACAAGACTAAATTAATCGTCTTTCTTCGTCTCTATATCTTGTGTTTAGCCATTCTATAGATTTACTTATATACTTTTCAACTTTATTATTTTTAGATTATTATACCAGTACCTTAAAAGAAAAATTACCATAAAATCTCTGAAAGTTTCTTTTATTATTGTCATTTCTCTCTGATTTATCATACAGTTATTTCATATGTGGATGAAGAATAAAATTGAAGATTGTTAGTTTAGCCATCTTTATATGAGTGAGTGTTTCAAACAGGCAAAGCTTTGATTGTTTCATTATATTAAATTGTATATATCTATATAACCTGTTGATACTGTGAATCTTAAGTGTCTTCGGGATTGGGGATGAATCCGGATCAACGAACAAAACTTCGGGTGGATTGACTAGGGGAAACGAGCTTAGACCTCTGGGTGATAACTGTACACCATCTAGAGAGACTTTTTTTTTTTGGCAATATGAGCTAGGCGGTCAGCGCCGCTTCGCTAAGTATTGCCTTGGGCGTGCTTAGTCGCGGGATCGAATCCCAGCGCACGGGTATTTTGGTTTCTATAACCACCACGTGCCTAGGAAATTCGCCTCACGATTAGCCCTCAGCGCATCCTCGAACCCGGGTGGGTGTCGAGGAGCGCGACCAGTTTGCCGCTAGACTGAGATGTCTTTGGCATCTAGAGAGACTTTGAACCCATGAAATATGACCGTGCTCCTATAAGGGAAGTCCGAGGGCTTCTTTGCGGACCCTTTGACGATTAAGTTAGTCAGATGATCGGAGGAGAAAGAGAGGAAAAAAGAGAAAGGATTCTCAAAGAGCTTGTTAGAATAAGAGAGTAGTAAGAGAACGAGTTGGAACAGGAGGAAGAGGGAATCTCGGAGGTGAGCGCCTTTGGAGAGGATCGGATCCCCTTTTTCTCTCTCCTCTGTCCCTTTTATACCTTCAAACCATGTTGTTAGGCGGTCGGCTTACATCGTAAACAATTGCCTGCTCGGTGCCTACGGGGCAGTGGCGGAACCAGAAGCAAAATTAAGGGGATGCTGACTTCAACTAATTTTTTTTTTAATATTAAAAAAATTTATATTAATTCAAACTTAAGATTATTTGTTTATGTTAATTCCTCTGTTAGAAAAATAACAAGTTTTACTTCTTTTTTAAATCTTTGAGTACAGACTAAAGAGATTTGAACCCAGGTCTCCATATCCAGAGTGTGGAATTTTAACCACTAAACTACAATATTATTATGTTTTATAATATGATAATAATATTAAATATTTATAACACTAACTTTATGGAGGTAAAGCTACTCCTAGAGCCATAGAGGTAGAGGCCCTTTTAGAGTGAGCACCCCCTTGATCCCCCCTCCCTCCACCCCAGCTAGGGGGCCCAGCTGACGCTAGCGCGCCCACTACTCCCTCACCATCATTATCGAACTCCTTCTAGAAACTTTGTTAGTTAGGCTCTATCACTTACAAGCCCTTGCATTATGCCACATGTACCGTAGAATTTCCTCCATAACAGAACTATTAGCGTGTTTCTCTTCCAAACGAGGACGTTTAGATGAGAGATCACCTCGTGGAACACATGCCTAAACGGCTAAACCTATTTACAGCCTCGTGGAACACATATTCACAAACAGATAAGCACAAACCCACACGCCTCCTGGAAGCATATGCAGAGCCCATAAAATAAATACATTAATAGAATTTTGCCTTTTTATAAATATTTAAATCTAGACATTAAAGTATTCATATAGACGGATCATCTCAAACAAAAAGAAATGTGACATATAACAGAAAGAAAGAGTTGACTCCATCTACATTTTTAATGTTGAGGGCAAAATTTAACTCATGTTACACATAGATGTTAGATATACATGTTTGATTTATTAATTTACTATTTGTTATAAGACTGATAATGATTAATTGTGATTGGTTTTAATTGGATGTTCTGGTGCCTAATCAACATGTGCATCCCTCAAAAAAGAAGATCTACACTACGTGTTAGTTTTCGGTTGCCCGAAAAATCGGATCCATTAGGGATGTCTAACCAAAAAGCAAAATTTTTTTTTTTTTTTTAACTCTAGATCTCTTGAGCTTGTCCACTATCTTTAATTATGGGTTAGTTGTTTCGTATTTAGAGTCTCAAAGAGCCTCTAGAGTTTATTGAGGGTATATTTGTCATTTTAAGACTTAGGAACATGGTATGTGGAGTGAAAATTTACATCTGGAGCCGTTATAAAACGTGTTGCAGGATTGATCTGAGTCTAGGGGTTGAAATAGGAGAATTCACAGTTGAGTGGTGAAAATTTTGAATAGAGTAGAACTACTTATTTCTTAAGCCGGACGGTATAACACTTATCACTTTCTTATGTTCTGAATGTTTTGTTTGCTTGAGGACAATCAAAAGCTTAAGTGTGGAGATATTTGATAAGTGTTTAAATGTGCATAATTTCATAGCATATTCACATATATTTTGCATGCTATGTAATGGTAATTCAACCCACTTGTGCTTAATTAGTAAAAGTTTCGATGAACAGGGGTATATTGAAGACAGTTCAAGAGAAAGAAGACTTTTAGAGTTGTTTCAAGGGTCAAAGCATCAAAGATCACTACAAAAAATGTTACATTTACTCACAACAACATAAGGATGACTAAAAGTACCAATAAGCATGAGTATAGATCAAAATATTTTTTTACTTACAAAAAAAATACCTTATATTGGCGCTAAAAATGCCATGACTAAAGGAGGGCGACGATATAGCCATATTGTGACGGAAAATTTTCGTGAGTATAGATTTTTAGGTTTTACTCATGCTTGTGCATACGTGACTAAAAGTGGTGATTATTACTTTTCTTTTACTTTTACTTTTACTCACAGATATTATTTAGAGTAAAAGTAGTGATTATTATTTTTTTTTTACTTTTTTACTCATGGATGTTATGTGAGTAAAAACAAGTAAAAACAAATATTATATATTTTTTACTCTATACTCACGGATTTTATTTGTGAGTAAAAACAAATATTATTATTTCTCTTTTACTTTTACTCATCAATATTAAGCATGAGTAAAAACACAAATTATTATTTCAACAATTTGTTATAAATACAAATCTGTACTCACTGTAACTAGATAGTAAAGATATGCATGAGAATATACAAAATATATAACATCAAATGATTCAAATGATTCAAGAACTACAAACTTTTCATTTTAATTTACATTTACTCGCATATTGTACATTACAAATTTGTGATACACCGCTAAATATTTTCAAACCAACAATAGCTAAATCACTTTACAACAATTGAAGGGGGAAGTCAATCCTTCTTATATCTGAATTAACTGCACTATCTTAAGAGTTGCTAAACTTAACAACAGATAAATGCACAAGCACATCAATAACAAAACTCACAAAACTGCTAGAGCCTGCATGAGACCAATCACCTGTGGGATCTTCCTTGTCAGTCTATTCCCTTGTAATGACCTAAACCATGAAAATTCTGATGAATTCCTATCATTAAAAAACTTGGACAATTGAGTAGGAGAGGACATACAGAGTTGCTACTAGTAAGAAGCAGATATTGTAGGGAATTTCACAGTGGAATTTGCAATCCACCGAAAGATTCCAGGCAAAGTTCTTACATGAAAGAAATAGCATTGCATGGTGAACAAATTATAGAAGACAAACATGAAAAAATACATACAGGTATTCCAGCACTACATTCTAGTAAATGAGCCTTGGAATATTACCAACGAGCTGGTTCTGCGCCAAATCCCTGCTCAACACCATAAGAACAAAATCAAAAATAGAAAAACAACAAACAAAGTTACAACCAGAAGAAGAAAACTCACAGGGTCTTGAGGTTTGGGATATGGGACAATGTTGAAGGGATGGGGCCAGTCAGCTGGTTGTTCTTCAGATTCCTGCATTCAAGAAAAACAACAAACTTTGAGCACTTAAAACTCTTTAAAAACAAGAGAAGAGTTTGAACTTACAGTTCCTCCAACTGCTTCAGCTTGGAAATGGAGAATGGTATGTCACCAGTGAGTGAGTTACTAGACAAGTCCCTACAATTATTTTACTCATTCCATAACAATAAACCACCAAACAAAAAAACTGAAAAAAAAGAACAAAAATGGCAGAAATATACAAGAATTTCAGAGAGATGCATTCTCCAATCTCATCCGGGATTTGTCCAATAAGCTTGTTCGCCTTCAAATCTCTACACAAAAACCAAAAAAAAAAAAAAAACTTAAAAATGCAGTCATAAAAACAGAGGAAAAACAAAAAGAAAAGAAAAGAAAAGAAACTCAGGGAAACAGAACATGAACTGCAAGCTCTTGAGCAAGCCGATGGCCGCGGAAATCTCTTCACCAAGATTCAAGAAAAAAAATGTGTAAAGTTGATTAAGAAAGTGAACCCCCAAGTTAAAGCATTCTACAAGTAAATGGCTACAACTAATTTACACCATAAATGGCAACTACTAACACCATAAACAAAAGAAATGAAAAACAACAAATAAGAAGAAATTAGTAAAGCGAGCTAAAATGCGAAATGTATCTTTAATTTTCTATCGTGTACGAGCAATGTAACAATCTCCTAACAAGTTAATCAATAAATAATATGTGGTTTATCCACTTTATCAAAAAAAAAAGAAGAAATTAGTAAAAGCGACTTGCATACTTCACCACCATCATCTAAAACAAACACTTCCCTATGCTCATTACCTCAGACATGTGGTAACCAATTTTTTTTTTATATATATAATTATAATAATTATTTAGGTGTTAAAGAGAAAACATCAATTATTAATTTTATTTAAAACTAAGAAAACAGCAATCTATTTCAAACTAAAATACAAAACTGATTTATCTCTCTAATGAAACTAAGGTTTTACTTTACCAATGTATTTATCATCTTTAATCTTTAATGTTTGGATATATAAGTTACATCAAATCATGAGTAAATTTTAATAAGAGAACACATCCACTGTCAACATTTAAAAATAGAAAATCAAGATAGATAACTGCAGGCTGCTGTTTGTGTATCTTGTTCAGAAAAAAGAATGAGAGATGATGAGACGTGAGAAGTAAAAGAAATGCACTGAAAAACTTATTCACATAAGAGAGAGATCCTTCACAAACCAAGTAAAAAAAATGCACAGAAAATCGTATTCACATAAAGAAAATAATAAATAGTTCACATCAATCATATAATACAAATAAAATAAAAAATAAAAAATTTTGGACATCTATAAGCACGCACCACGCCTCACTTGATAAAGCCAATCCATACTATTATCACAAAAATCGTTAGTCATGGAAAAAAAAAACATGAAAAAAATGCTTACAGAATCAGATATATAACAGTCCAAGATCCTGGCATTATGGCCAAAGAGTGTGTGGCTAACCAATGCATGTCTACCATTGTCCTCCCCTTGCTCACCACAATCAGATCTCAGACCACCAATTATCCAGATTCGCGCACTGCACTAACAACAAAGCCAGATAAAATGGACTAAATAAGTACAGAAAAATACCAACCAAACTACATTCCTCAATGCAATAGTCAAAACAGTTTACCAACATATGGTCATCAGAAACAGACATTAATTTTGATCCATCAGAAGACCAAGCTATGCGGAAAATGGAACCTTCATGTCCAGTGAGCCTAAACAAATGAACAACAGAATATTGTTGTTGAGGAAGCTCTGCATCTTTAGCATACAAAGCAATGGGTTCGGAATGCTCATTCATCAAGGATGTCTGAGATTGACACAACTTCCAAACAATAATCTGTCCACACACCCAAAGGCCTCAGAAAATCAATGTTACAGATTACAGTATGTTGGTGCTGAAAACCAGCCTTTCTTCGGGATCAGATCTGATTCAGACCAACGGTTGAGATTTGTATTTGATTTGGTGCGGACTCTTGTAGCTGATGATGGAGGATAATTTCACTCTTCCAAACACGGAGAAAGAAACTGCACAGGAGAAGAAAACCGAGTGAAATGGGCCTTTCTCCCGGATTCAGCTCCGACGGTCAAGTTAGTGGAGTGAACTGGAGAGCCAAGGAGAGGGTTTCTTAGTTCAATTATCTCTCTTCCTCTGGATTTCTCCACCCCTCTTCCTTATGTAGGATTATTGAGGCGGTGGGAAATATCTTACCCATTGGTTGGGCAAGTGGGAGAATTGTCAGTGCAAGTGGAATTAGTTGTTTTTCAACTGATGTCCCATCCGACATTTAAGAGGAGTTATGGCATTTAATCTTCTAAGCCAGATCTTTTGCTCGGAATAAATATCTGGTATGTACTTTTATTCCCTTGTTATTAATGCTTCAGGCCTGCTTTTTACCCTTCTGTCCATGGAGAATGATTTCTGTCGGTTTTTGGGGTCAGCATTCATGGAGTGCTTCGATAATGACATGTGTTCGGCCCAGATTTAGCCAGGTGGACGTCAGGGATTATGCCATGTGGCAGTTTTGTTCTTATGTGGGATTCGCGACACGTGTCCTGCCGGATATAACTATATCATTAGCCCCCCCTCCCAAAGTATGCTTGCATTTGAGTCCGAGTGATAAATAAAATAAGTTTTTTTTTTTTCGGTCGGCTCAAGGGCAAGCATTTGGTCTTGTCACGAATTTCTCCTTATGCTAATGTCAACGCCTATTTGCCTAGTCTACGAATTTAGGCGCTAGTTCCGGGGAGGGAATTTGGTTACGGTGTTGTGATACTGGATAAACACCTGTTCATCTTAGTTGGAGGTCTGTATGGTCACGTCATTATATTAGATCGAGACCTGGATTTTTAAGTTTTATTCCTATAATAAACTTAACACTGTCTATATATAGTTGTTTTCGGAAATGTGGATGATTCATTTGGTCTTTCTTTCTAGTTTTTGAGATGGCTTTTTCCTCCACATTTGTCGTTTCTTAAAGTATATTTTCCTAGCGTTTCTGTTCGTTTTTTGAGAATTCCGATCACCTTTTATGAATATTTGGGTGCGCTCGGATCAAGGGTGGTAAATCTTATAGGTCTGAATGGTTGCATCTGGAATGTCTTGCTTGACATGGAAGGAGATGTAGACGAAATGCGGTTTGCCGAAGGATGGTGAAACTTTCATACCGACCATTCCTTGAACGCGGGGGACTTTCTGATTTTTACTTATCTTGGGAACATAAATTTTGAAGTGGAAATCTTTGGGATGGACTTTTGTCGAAAGGAAGTGGACCTTGACGTCAGTCCTCAAGGTTGGGCGGAAGCTCCTGGTGATAGTGATGACAGTGCAGACAGTGGGGGTCCTCTTGTTACTCCTGAGTCTTCCGTAGGCTCGGTTTAGATGCAGGTAGGTATGGATTTTCTGTGCACACCTAGGGTTCTTTGTTTTGCCCTTCTTTCTTTGTTTCGTTTTAGTTTGTATTATAGATTTTAACAAATTCTGGAATAAGAGCAGAGGTTGGATGTAATTATTTTGCTTAAGTGTGTGTGTTTTGCTAAATTAATATACTTTAAATGCCTTTCTTGAGAAATGTGTAGTCGTTGCTTTTATCTTAGGAGTCACAGGTAGTGTTTCAAGGAACTAAGGGTTTTTCCGAGATGTTGTTTTCATGAATAATTTTCTAGGGGAGTGTGTCTCTTTTATTTGGCATGTCATGGTGGGTTCCCAAGGGAGCGCCAGGGTCTCAGGGGTATAACGTTTATAAAAGGTGTTTGGGGGCTTTTGGAATGTTTTTATCCTTTGTTCGCGCCAAGAGATTGGATTTTTATGGCACACACTTCTTTCTATAGATCATTTGGATTGAGGGGTCCTATTGACCGACTCAAAATTCCATCGGGATTTCATGGGGCTCTGAGTGATGTGGAAGCTGGGAACATGATTTTGGAAGGCCTCATCGGACATGTTTGGACCATCGCCTTGGTTAGGAACCAGATTCTGGGGGAAATATGGTTTGAAAATGGTTGGCAGGATTTTTGGGTCGACCATAATTTGGAGGTGGGGGACCTCCTAATCTTTGAGTATACCGGGGGGGGGGGTTCAATCCCGAGTGACCATTTTTGGAAGGAACAAATGTTTGAAGGAATGAGCTTTTTCCGTTCGTCCCTTTCACCCGGCAATTGTTGTTTGTGATGATGGTAGTGAGGGGGAAGAAGACGAGTCGGATGAGTCTCTGGATTAGGATAAGTTTTACGTCTTATGTGTTTGTATTTAGTAAGTGGTCACTTGGTGCCCCTTTCTGTTCTGGCTATATACATAACTAGTCTTAATGTTTTATTTTAGGGTTAAAGCCATTTTTGGTCCCTGAAAACATGGCTAATGTTCATTTCCATCCCAAAAATTAAAAATTTGTTCAATATGGTCCACATCAGCATATATTGACACTTATCACTCCACATCAGCAAAATAACGACCTAAACATAATAATAAAAAGATTATATGCATTTCATTGGTATTCCACATGACCGTCACGTCAGCAATAGGGACCAAAAATGCCAAAATACGGAATATATAGGAACCCGAAATGTCAAAATATGCAATACATAGGGATCATATTGAACAAATTTTGAATTTTGGGATGAAAATGAACATTGGTCCCGTTTTCAAGGACCAAAAATGGCTTTAACCCTTTATTTTAAAACGCTCTTTGTTATTTATTTTATTCGTAAGTCTTGTTTTGAACACTGTTTCGCATTTATATTGAGGGATGTTGCGGCACGTGCAGGTCAAAGCGATGATGGGGCGCGATAATCTATTTTTATTGTGTCAGATATTTGGTGAGCTGTCGCTTGGGAGGGAGATCTAGACTGTTCGCATGAAATCATCTACTTTTTGTTTCTACAGTTCGATTTAGAGTGACGTTTGGTTTAACGGTTTGATTTAAGGGGTAGTTGCTTTAACGGTCCGATTTAGGGGATGATCATTTGATCCGACGGTTGGATGCCTTATCTTTTGGTTTTTTGAACAGGATTGAGGGTTTATTCTGTTTTGATTTTTACGCGATCGTTTTCCTCTAGCGTTCTCAGCCCCTTTGTCTTCTTCTTCTCCGGCGATCCCCAGGTTGGCGCAGTCTTGACCTGTTGAAGCTTTTTATTAAGGTAACGGAGATCAATCCTATAGATTCTAGGCTTTCTGTTTTCGCTGGTTCTTCTTCTGATCTTTCTGCTTCATCATCGTCTCCATCTCCTTCCGATTCCATTGTGTCTCTTCCTGTCACAATCCAAAGTGGACCTAGAGGTCGGCCGGTTCTGGGTTTGAGGGTTCATCCGGCGTCTTCTAGAGTAGAGGATGGGGGGTCTGATGCCTTTTTAAGCATCCTTAATCAGGACGATATACGTTGTTTGGTAGATCGCTACCAAATCAATTTATCTCTTTTTTCTATTAGGGAACCTTGTTCTGGGGAGCGAGCTAGTTCGCCTAGGGAGGGTGAAATAGCTATCTATCAGGATGCTTTGTTAGGAGGTCTTAGGCTCCCGTTTCCTGATATCTTCAAGGAGATCCTAGATTATTATCAGCTATGTCCTTCTCAGCTAACTCCGAATTCTTGGAGGTTGCTTAGTGGGTTTGTTATTGTTCTCAACAATTATCGTGTAAAACCGACCGTGCGTTGGTTTCGTCTTTTGTTTAGTTTATATCCTGAGCCAGATACCGACTGGTATTTTTTCTCGGCTCGTTCTAAGAAAAAGTTCTTAGGGAAAGTACCTTCTTTCATCAAACGGTGGAAGAGCAAATTTTTCTTCGTAAAATGTAAGTCTGGATGGGACGTCCGGACTAAATGGGAAGTTCCTCGGACGGACAATGCTTGTGACGAAGGGATGACAACTGATGAGAAGCCTAAGTTCCAAAAGTTCAAAGGAGTTTCTAGAGTTTCTGGGGTTTCCGTGGATACCTTCAGAAATGTCGCTTGTCTTTAGCTACTGGTAGGGTTCGTTTATACCTATGTTTTATGAGTATTTTGTGTTTTGGTCGTAACGAGTCGTCGGTTTCCTTGTTTTGTAGGTGAAGCAATGGGAGATTTAGAACTTGCAAAGGGTATTCTTGCAGATCTTGAAGGTGTCATCCAAGCTCCATTAATCCAAGGGAGAAAGAAAAAAGAAAGCTGATTTGGGACGGAGAAAAAGGGGGAAAGCACCTCCAAGGAAGAGAGAAAAAAGAGGAAAAAGGAAGGGAAAAAAGATGATGGTCCTTCCGAGGGCAAGAGAGCCAGAAGTGACTCTGGCATCGAGTCCCTTAAAAAGAAGAAGGAGAAAAGGAAGGGTGGTTCAGGGGATGAATCCAGCCGGGGGATCAAGAAAAATCGGGTGGATCTGCCGGGTCAAGAGGCCCTTCCCGATTCCTTGGTTCTGCTTCCTTCTTTTTCCGGTGGTCCTCCTTCTCCGGAGGACTCGGGGACTTTAAGCCAAGTCTTGCCGAGGCCCGGATGCGCGACGGAGGAAATTCCGTTGGAAGGGTCGTTTCCTTGTCCCTTGGAAGGTTCTGTTCCTGATGCTGTTGTGACGGGGTCGACCGTTATTCCTGATGCTCTCAGAGAGGTAAAGCCGTGGTCTTTAGATTCTTAAGGAAGAGGGCAATCCTGGGTTGATGACTCTATTTTAAAACAGTTGGGGATTCTCTTTTTACAGGGGGTGGTGGCAGAGGCAGAATTCCGAGACAAACTGGACCAAATATCTGCCACCAACCTTTCCTTGCAAAAAGTTGGAGAGATTCAGGAGGGTTTGTCTACCCTCGAAAAGGGGTCTTCTTCAAATGAGTTCCTTTTCCTAGACCGGGGGGCCGTTGTTGATTTGTTGAAGGCCGCGCAGTCGGACAATATAGTTAGACGGTTGGAGGGGATCGGGAGGGAGGAAATTGCTACTCAACTCCTCCTGTCTTCTGCCACGATAAGAATAAAGTTTTTATTAAGTTTTCTATTACTTCATGTTTGCTGATTTTTAAATTATTTTCGATCGTCCCAGGCTGTTTATTGGGCGAATCGTGCCGGTCGCCTTCTTCGGGAGGATGCTGCAAAAGTTGCTCATCTAAAGGCGAAAGTGTCTTCTTTGGAGACTTCATCTGACCAACTTAAGGAGGAGAAGGAGATGATTGCCGAAGCGTTTAATTTGGTGACTGAGGAAAAGAATGAACTCTTGGGAAAACTAGCTTCGACGGAAAAGGAGAAAAATGATCTTCAGAATTCACTTCAAGTTGCTGAAGCGAATAACAATAACCTTCAAGGTGAGGTGATCGGTTTGAAAAAGGAGCTTAAGTCCCTTCAAGAGGAGAAAAGTAAAGTTTTTGAAGACCTGACATCCAAAACAAAAGCTCTCGCTCATGTTCAAGGCGAGCTTGAGAGTGTTAAGGAGGAAAGGGACGGCCTCGTGGAGGACTTGGCCTCAGAGGAAAGAACTCTAGAATCTGCTCGGCAAGACATTAAGGATTCTGAAAATCAAGCGGCTAAGCTTCAGTCGGAAATATTTCGGCTCAGGGAAGAGAGAAAGGACGCGTCGACTAAAATCTATCGGATTATTCAGACCGTCACCGGTCATAATCCCGCTATGGATGTTCTATTTGTGGGGCTTCCTTCTATTTTGAAGTTTTACATAAAGTTAAGGGGTAGACGTCAAGGGGCGAATGTTCCGGTTGAAAACGAGAAAACGCTTCCACGCGATCCAACCGAAGATGAAGATCATCGTCCGAGTGAAGGTGGAGAGGTAGCCGTTACGGGGGCTCCTAGTTCGTCCTAGGATGTATTTTTTACTTGCTTTAGTTTGTATGTGGCCTTTTGTTTATGTCATTTATGATTTCCATATGTTATTGCTTTGTAATTTGAGAATATGTTGGAATGAGAAAACTTGTACCTTTATTTTGGGGACGTTTTAATCTCCGGTTTTTTCCGGTTATGATGACCTTTTCAAGATCCCCCTTGTAACGTCCTTGTTGCTGTAGTGTTTGATTCGGACTTCAATTTTTGTTGAGGCTTTTCTTCTTGGTAGTTCTGCGACAAACCCTTTTAATCGAGGTTTTTGCCTCGGATCTGATGTGACAATTTTGATCGAGATTGTTGCCTCGAATCTGACTGAAGGAGTTTTAATCGAGATTTTGGTCTCGGATTTGATTGAAGGAGTTTTAATCGAGATTTTTGCCTCGGATTTGATTGAAGGAGTTTTGATCGAGATTTTTGCCTCAGATCCTTTAAGCAACCTTCAACCTTCTTTGTATGACAGTAAAACTTCGTTCTTTATTGGTAATAGCGGCGTAGGTGTTCAGCATGATAGGGTCGTTTGAGGAGTTTTCCTTCTACATTGGCTAGCTAGTAAGTTCCCGTCCGGACTATTTTCTTTATAATATACGGACCCTCCCAGTTTGGAGTGAGCTTTCCTGTTCGGCTTTTGTTGCCTTGGAACTCATTTTCTCTTAGGACTAAGTCTCCGATTTGGAAGTGAACTTCTTTCACTCGGGAATCATAGAATCTTTTTACTCTCTGTCGATATGCGGCGGCTGTTGCTTCCGCGGCTTCTCTTTTTTCTTCAAGGAGGTCGAGCTCTGATCTGAGCCTTTCTTCATTGGTTTCGGGAAAGAAAGTTTGTGTTCGTAGAGTTGGCATTCCTATTTCAGACGGGATGACAGCTTCGGTACCGTATGTTAGGGAGAAAGGGGTTTCTCCCGTCGGGGTTCGGCTAGTCGTTCGATACGCCCATAAGGCGCTCGGAATTTCCTCTACCCAACTGGTGCCATCCCTGAGGACTCGGGCTTTGAGTGTTTGGAGTAAGGTCTGATTCGTCACCTCTACCTGTCCGTTTGCTTGAGGGTGGGTTACTGAGGTGAGTCGGGATTTAATTTCGAGCTCGGAACAGAAACTTTTGAAGGCTCGATTGTCAAACTGTCGTCCGTTATCGGTGATGAAGGCCACTGGGATTCCAAATCGACAAACGATCGTTCTCCATAGAAATCCTTGACAGGCTTTTTCTGTTATTGTAGCCATGGGTTCTGCTTCTACCCATTTTGTGAAGTAATCGATTGCGACGATTAGGAATTTCATTTCTCTAGTCGATTTGAGGAACGGACCTAGGATATCTACTCCCCATAAAGCAAAAGGCCTAGGACTGATGACTGGGGTGAGGGGCGTTGGTGGTCGTCGTTGAATTTTGGAATGGCGCTGGCACGCATTGCATTTCCGAATGAACTCCATTGCTTCTCGAGCGAGCGTTGGCCAGTAGTATCCTTGCCTAAGGACTTTGTGACTCATGGCTTTGCCTCCTAAGTGGTCTCCGCCAATGCCTTCATGGATTTCTCGGAGAACGTAATTGGCCTCTGTTGGTCGCAAGCATCTGAGGAAGGGTTGAGTGTACGACCGTTTATATAGACAACCATTTATGATTCCGTATCGGGTCGATTTGTTTGTAATCCGTCGGGCTTCTTTTTTGTCGGTTGGAAGAAGCCCGCTTTGTAGATAGTTTTTGATCGGATCGATCCAGGATACTTCTTCTTCGATGTCTTGTACTTCCTCTTCCGGTTGATTTTCAATTGTCTTTCTGTTGAGGTAATGAAGGTTGAAGGACTGGCTTGTTTCTTCATTTAATGAGGTGGCTTTTCTGGATAAGAGATCAGCTTCTTCATTCTGTGTTCTTGGGATTTTAGTAATCTGGAAGTGTGTGAAGCTTGGGATGATTTTTCGGATTATGTCTTTATATTTAATCATGTTTTCTTCTTTGGCCTCGAATTCCCCCGTGGTGTGTCCGACGATTAGTTGTGAGTCGGAATATGCGTGCAGGTTTTGAATTCCGAGGCATCGAGCCAATTGTAAGCCTGCGATGAGGGCTTCGTATTCGGCTTCGTTATTGGTTGCTTTGAATTGGAACCTTAGTACTGTGGCTGTTTGCCATCCGGAGGGGGAGCGTAAGACCAAGCCTGCTCTGGCTTTTTCTTCTGTGGATGATCCGTCCACATGCAAGGTCCATTGTAAGGACTCAGATTTATCTTTTTCCAAGTTTTCTGTGAGTATTTGGCCTTCGCTTTCTTGAGCAGTTAGTTCCACGATGAAATCAGCCAAGACTTGGGCTTTGATTGTGGTTCGTGGCTTATAGCTGATCTCGAATTCTCCCAACTCTATTACCCATTTGGCCAATCGTCTAGATGTGTCTGGTCGATGGAGAACTTGTTTCAGAGGTTTTTATGTTAGAACAATAATTTTGTGGGCTTGAAAATAAGGTCTTAGTCTTCGGGCTGAGGTGATGAGGGCGAAGGCCAGTTTCTCAAGCGGAAGATACCTTGTTTCCGAGTCATTTAGAACTTTTCTTGTGTAGTAGATAGGTTTCTGAACTCCTCCTTCTTCTTTCAAAAGAACTGCACTGACCGCTCGGATGGTAGTGGATAGGTATATGTAGAGTTCTCCATTTTGAGGTTTGGCCAGTATTAATGGTGACTGGAGATAATCTTTCAATTGTCCGAGGGCTTCTTCGCACTCTTCATTCCATTCCATTTTTGGCGCTTTCCGCAGTGCTTGGACGAAAGGAAGGTTCTTCTCTCCAGCCTTTGAGATGAAGCGTCCGAGGGCTGCTAGGCGCCCGTTTAATCTCTGAATTTCTTTAAGGGTTTTTGGTGATCCCATTTCAAGGATGGCCTTGATTTTCCCCTGGTTTGCTTCTATCCCCTTTTGGGTCAGCATGAAACCCAAAAAATTTCCCGAACGGACACCAAAGGCGCATTTACTTGGATTGAGGCGCATCCCATATGTCCAGAGGGATTAAAAGGCTTCTTCAAGATCTGTTAAGTGCTCCTGGGCTTTTTTTCTTTTTACCAGGATATCATCCATATAAGCTTCTATATTTCTTCCCATTTGCTTCTGAAAAACTTTATTTACTTGTCTTTAGAAGGTTGCTCCAGCGTTCTTCAGTCTGAATGGCATTACCCTGTAGCAATAAGTTCCCTTGTTGGTGATGAATGAGGCTTTCTCCTCCTCGACTTCAGCCATCTGGACCTGATTGAGAACGCATCCAGGAAGCTTAGCATCTCATGTCCTGCTATGGAATCTACTAGGTCGTCGATCGAAGGCAAAGGGAAAGAATCCTTGGGACAGGCTTTATATAAATCCGTAAAGTCAATACACATCCTCCATTTGTCGGAGGGTTTTTTGACTAGGACTACATTAGATAGCCATTCCGGGTAGTTTACCTCTCTGATAAACCCTGCCTTGAATAGTACGACAACCTCTTCTTCCGTTGCCTTTTGTCTTTCCGGGGCAAAGCTCCTTCGTTTTTGTTTCACCGGTTTGAAGGAGGGGTTCACATTGAGGCGGTGTTCGATGGTAGTTCGATCGACCCCTGGCATGTCATCTGAAGACCAGGTGAAAAGGTCAGAATTTTTCCGCAAAAGTGCCATGATTTCTTTCTGTCTTTCAGTAGGCAGTTCCGCTCCAATTTGGACTGTTTGATTTGGTTTGGATTCGTCCAAGGGGAGCGTGATCAGTTTTTCAACCGGAGTTGGCTGATGGTCTTCGCTGCTATTCTGTTCTTCAGCTCTGCTAACGGTCATGGTTTCCGGGGCCTTCCCTTTGTCTTGATCTTTGCCTTTGAGTGCGGAAACATAGCATTGCCGGGCCAACGGCTGATCCCCACGTAATTCTCCACAACCATTTTCAGTTGGAAATTTGAGCAGAAGGTGGTAGGTGGAGATTACTTCCCCTAAAGGCGTTAAGGGTTGGCCTACCAAGGATCACATTGTAGCTGGACGCGCAGCGTACGACCAGAAAATTTGTGGTGACAGTGGATAGCTTGGGTGGCTTCCGACTGTAATCGGGAGGTTTATTATCCCCTCAGGTTGCACTACTCCTCCTGAAAATCCGACCAGGCTGGATTTAACTGGGAGTAAGTTGTCCATGTCATATCTCATTCTTTCAAAGGCGCTCCAAAATAGGACGTCTACTGAACTCCCACTATTGATGAGAACCCTCCTCATCTCGAAATTGGAGACTGTGATGGCGACGACTAGAGCATCGTTATGAGGGTGGCAGACCCTTCCGATTTCTTCGTCGTAGAAGACGATGGGTGGTGTAGGTCGTCATCTTTTAAGAGTTTGCCTTTCTTTAGTCGCCCCAACCATTCGAGCGTAGTTTTTCCGGGAGGATGTACTTTCTCCCCCACATCCGGGTCCTCCACTGATGTAGCCAACAATTTCTCTTCCTGCCTCGTTGCGTTTTGGAGGTGAAGGCCCATCTTCTTTTGGGTCTTAATGAATGTACTGCTCTAGTTTACCTCTTCTAACAACATCTTCAATGGCGTTCATGAGGTGGGTGCATTCTTCTGTATCGTGGCCTCGAATTAGGTGGAAGTTGCAGAATCTTTTGCTGTTTTTCCAGTGGTCGGGATTTTTCATTGGCTCGGGCCATGTCAATATCTTTTTGTCTTGAATCTGCATCAGGATGTGGCTTCGGGTCCTATTGAGAGGGGTGTGATGTTCATACCTTACTATTTTTCTTGCTTTCGGGGCATTTCGTTGCTGAAGGACGTGCTGTCTGGGGCGAGGCGGTAGCTCTCGGCCTCTGTTTCCTTCCCCCTGAGGCCTTTCCTGTCGGGATTCTCTTTGGGCTCTTTCAAGAACGGGATGGTCGTCTATATTTGTTCTTCTTTGGCTTTCTTTCTGTCCTCTTCTTCCCATCCTGCGTGGATTTCGTCAGAATTGATATATTTCTGGGCCTGGGTCAGGAGATCAGGCATGCTCTTTGGTGGTTCTAGTGTGAGCGAAAAACGAAATGGAGAATCGAGGAGCCCTTCCATCAGAATGATGACAGTCATCCATGGGGAATGGTCGGCAACATTTGATGCCTCATCAGTGAATCGATCGAGGTATAATTTGAGGCTTTCTCCTTTACGTTGCTTGACTCGCATAAGAGTGCAAGGTGTCTTATTTTGCTTGGAGTAACTGGTGAAATGAGTAAGGAAGAGGTCCGCTAGCACCTGGAAAGAGGGGACCGTGCTAGTAGGGAGGTCGACGAACCAATCTTGAGCAGCTCCCTTTAATGTGGACGAAAAAGCCCTTCACATACGGGCGTCGGTCATCCCCGAGAAGAGCATGGCCTATCGGAACTACTTCAGGTGGCGGGAGGGATCGGTTTTGCCATCATACATGGCTACGGGGGGTGGCCTGAATCCGTCTGGAACATATTCTTCTAATATCTCACGAATGAAGGGAGAAATTACTTGGGGCGCATACCTCTCGGGTTCCTCTCTTCGGCGGGGTGTGTTGCAGAATTCGCCCGTCGTATGATACTGTGTATTGCTGGGTCCTTAAGGGGGCACGATTACGTCGGTGAACCGAAGATGGTTCTGAGCTATCGGAGAAGAGAGTTCTGTCTCTCCGTTCCCCTTTTGGCCTTCTACATCTTAGCGTGCGGGCGCTAGATCTTCCTCCTTCAAGTCAATTTTGCCGGTGGCCCGAAGCGGAACCGTTTGAGGGGGTTGGGTTCCGTGGGATGGGTGCCGTAAAGTTTGTATGACTTGATCTAGTTGTTCCAGTCGTCGTTCCATGTTTCGGTATTGCTAATGAATGTTTTCCTCCTGGGGGTGTGCTGGTAATATAGGTGGGTTTTCCCTCACCTCTTGTGTTTCACTTGGGACGTTCACGTCGTTGTTTCCTCCTCTTTGCTCTTGAATACGGGTTGATCTTCTATTTGTTGTCATTTTGGCTTTTCGTAAGAGTCCCACAGACGGCGCCAAACTGTTGGTGCTGAAAACCGGCCTTTCTTCGAGATCAGATCGGATTCAGACCAACGGTTGAGATTTGTATGTGCGGACTCTTGTAGCTGATGATGGAGGATAATTTCGCTCTTCCAAACACGGAGAAAGAAACTGCACAGGAGAAGAAAACCGACTTAAATGGGCCTTTCACCCGGATTCAGCTCCAACGGTCAAGTTAGTGGAGTGAACTAGAGAGCCAAGGAGAGGGTTTCTTAGTTCAATTATCTCTCTTCCTCTGGACTTCTCCATCCCTCTTCCTTATATAGGATTATTGAGGTGGTGGGAAATATCTTACCCACTAGTTGGGCAAGTGGGAGAATTGTCACTGCAAGTGGAATTAGTTGTTTTTCAACTGATGTCCCATCTGGCATTTAAGAGGAGTTATGGCATTTAATCTTGTAAGCCAGATCTTTTGCTCGGAATAAATATATGATATGTACTTTTATTCCCTTGTTATTAATGCTCCAGGCCTGCTTTTTACCCTTCTATCCAGAGAGAATGATTTCAGTCGGTTTTTGGGGTCAGCATTCATGAAGGGCTTGGATAATGACATGTGTTCAACCCAGATTTAGCCGGGTGGACGTCAGGGATTATGCCATGTGGAAGTTTTGTTCTTATGTGGGATTCACGACATGTGTCCTGCCGGATATAACTATATCAGAGTACAAACTACAAAGTGAGAGCTATATGAATTAGCATGATTTTCATAGTTTCAATCTTCGTAATGGATTTTCTATCTTATGGATTGTGAATTGTACCTCAATCCTTTTATCCATGAATTTCAAGTTCTTTTGGACGAAATCCTGATTCATTGGACATCAAAATAGCAACGTAATTTATGGATGAACATGAATTTGAAAGACAAGAGTAACAATTTAGAAAAAGGAAAAAACATGTAAATTAGAGATAACTTTGCAAATAGATAAAAAATGCAGGGAATTTCAGAACGTAGATTGATCATGCTCGAAATTGAAGTCAATATAGAGAGGAACTGTTACCGAGAAGAAATCGAGAGATTGGCGCTGAGATTGTTGACGCGCGGGTGGCCGGCGAATAAACCATCCACCAACGAGCTTAAGGAGGGATAGGAGAAGCCGACGTCGGCGGCGTCTGCGTGGGAGATGAGAGGACTGTCAGAGAGAGGGCAGTGGAAGGAGATGATGCGGGAGAGGGTGGGTTGTGGATCAGCGAGGAAGACAGGGTGGACAGTGAACGACGATGTGAGGATCTGGAGAGAGGGGTAATCGGCGGTGCGGAGAGAGTAGGAGAAGGAGGAGGTAAAGACGAGGGGGGTTGATCTCAAGTCGAAATGTGAAGAAAGGGAATGAGGGCTCGTAAATTCTAGAAAAGATTAAGGATGTTTTTGCAAATTGACCCATAAAAAATCAAACAAATAATTAGCAATTTATTTAGAGAAAATATTTTATAAATAAAAATTTCATTTATAAAAAATCAAATTATTTTGTTAAAAAATAAAAATATATTTTAATATTTCTTTCAAAAATAATATTAAAAATTATATTATTTAAGTACTTATAATTCTTTATCCTTAATCTCAACAAAACTGAAATTCATTTTACTTTATTTGTTGATTAATCAATAAATTTTAAATATTAATTAATATTTTAGTTTATTTTAAAATTTATTTATTTTTAAATAAAGCACTCCTATAATTATTTTTAGAAATGATAACTATGTTTTTAGTAAAAAAATTAGAAGTAGAAAAAAAAAGAATTTTTTTTCTTTATTTGAATTATATTAAAAATATAATAACTAAGACTATAAATTTCATTAAGACTCACATATAAATTTAAACATGACTAATATATATATAATCTATACTCAAAAAAAAAAAATATCAGTGACTAAAAAGAACTTCTACAATCCAAAATTTTTTTAAAAAAATCTTGACTATAGATTTATTTTAATACTGACACATGAATATAAGTGTGACTATAATATATAACCTATAGTCAGGGTAAAAGAAAAATATTGACTAAAAAAAATCTCTATAGTCGCATATAAAATAACTATGACTATAATATATAACCTGTAGTCAAGGTAAAAAAAAAAATCGTGACTAAAAAGACCTCTATAGTCACATATAAAATAACTGTGACTATAGATTACTTTAATACTCATGCATGAATTTAAGTATGACAATAATATATAACCTATAGTTACGGTAAAAAAAAAAATCCATAACTAAAAAAGTCTCAATAGTCACATATAAAATAATCGTAACTGTAGATTAGTTTAATACTCACGCATAAATCTAAGTGTGTCTATAATATCTAACATATAGTCACGGTTAAAAAAAAATATGTGACTAAAACAACCTCTATAGTCACATATAAAATAACCGTAACTATAGATTACTTTAATACTCACGCATGAATCCAAGTGTGACTATATATGAAGTTTTAGTCATGCTTAAATTTCTATGAGTAAAATTTTCGTGAGTAAATGTAAGATTTCTTGTAGTGGATGAGAGATCAATAGGACCCACGAATACCTCGAGCAGCATGGCAAAGTATTCTGACATCGACAAGGTGATTTTAGTGGTTCCAGAAGAGTATACGGGTCTATATAGAAGGCATACGGTCTCGTACGGTTCATAATAGCAGAGCTTTGACTTTTCTAGAGGGGCATACTAGCGAACTATACTCCCGTATGGCCCTTGTACGAGTTGTGTCACGCCCCGAACCCGATCTGGGCCCTGGGCACGAGACAGACGCCGCGTACTTATAAGGTTGCCCTCATATGCACACAAGGCTCAGTAACAAAAAACAAATACAAATTTAAACATTTCTAATAAAAATTGGCAAAAATAAATATACAAGGTCCATACAAAACCCTAAAAGGTTCTGGATACTATACAACCCTCACTCAGAGAAGAATAGAGGCCCACGGACCTCGGCTCAAATTATCCCCGACGCTGCTAGGCTATCCCGCGGAAGCTCTCTACGAAGTTTCGTTCCTAGCTACTCGTCGTCACCTGAAATGGGAGTCAATCAAGTGCATGAGCCAAAGAAAGGCTCAGTACGGTCGTATGGGAGCAATAACGTGGTGAAGGCCATAAGCAATAATCAAGGTACATGGTAAGTCAATATCCACAATGGATCAACACAAAAGATACATATATATACATCGAAGGAAGAATATCAAACAAATATTCCCCAATAACAGAGGTGTATATCACATAGTAGAATATCATCAAATAAAATGGAGTCATAATAAATCATGCATCTTGCAGGCATCAGCCTAAGTTGGAGAGTAGTGCCACTGGAGGGCCCATAGTAGTTACAGGGTATGAGCCCCCTTGGCAATGGGCCTAAAACAACTCCCGGGAATCAGCCCCCCGGTACAGGGCCTAAAATAAGTATCATGTCGTACAAGTGAGATGCATACAACAAAAATACAACAAATAAGAGGTTCAAGAACATCAACATCTTCGAGCAATAGCAACCATACAAAATCTCAAGGAATGACACATGAAGTATAAAACCCACGAATTTTAGGAATAAAATTTTTCTTATATTCCATAAAATGAAATTCATAAATTATTTAATTCCTTAAGCTTGAAGGATGGAGAATTAAAAAGCTTTAAAAGGGAATTAAATTAGGTTTTAAGACCAATTAGGGATAATTGGGAGTTCAAGGACCTCTAAATAATTTTGTAAAGTATTAAGGACTAAAAGGAAATAGTCCCCTCTCTTAGAGAATGGACTAGAATGTGACCTAAAATCATTCCAGGGACCCATGAATAATTTTTTCAGACAAAAATATCCTAATTAGGGTTGTTGGTAATTATTGAAAGTTCCAAGGACTGGACCATAATTGTCCCCTCTCACAGGTTGGACTCAAGTGTAACTTAAAAAGAAAACAAGGAACGCTGGATAATTTTCCAGAGAAAACCCTTATAGAAGAAGAACGAATGGCTGAGATCAAAGGATCTCTGGATGCAGTAAATCATGAGGGTTATAATGGTTCACAAAAGGCCACGTGTCGGACCTGGAATAAATCTATCTGATCGCGGATCAAATACGAGGCAAAGAGAAAGATTGATAAAAGTAACCCTACGGTGAGGGCTCATCAGAACCGCTCGTCTAGAGATGAGATACGATCTCGAGGCATAAGGTTTTTTAATCAGGCCGTTGAATGCAATACGATTTGAACCGTTGGATTTAAGTTGTGCTTGATCGGAGACTTATTGATCTAATCGGAGCCGTTGAAAGAGATCAAGTGATCTCCACTGCTTATCGGAGAAAGCCTATCCCGAGGCGCCACCTTCTCCTCTTCTCAGCCGCCTGAGAAATGAAACCGCCATCATGGCGCCACGCGCCAAGGAAGGCATTACTCACGGAGAACTCGGCCGTTAGACGACGGTTCAGCTCGCAAACGCCACCATCACCTTTGTCCTTCCTCGCTCTATAAAAGCCCCAACCTAGCTCCATCAGAGGCACAGAAGAGAGGAAGTTGGCAATGCTCGCCGGAGCTCCAATCGCCTTCAAAACTCTGCTGGGAGCTTGCGTGGGTAGGTATGAACTTCTTCTCTCTGAAAATGGCCTAGGTGCATGCATTCGGTCGAGGCTTTGGGCTCGCCGGAGTAGGGATAACGGCCGTGAGTGAAAGGATCCGGGGAGAGGGACTGGGGAGAATACGTTTGCGCAAAAAGTTTCCTTGTACGAAGGGGATTCTCGGGGTGCTATTCTCGATGGAAAGGACCTCAGACGAACGAGCTAGGGGCTCGCCGGAGTTGGAGAGGTTCTCGGTCGGGACAGAGGAGCTCCAGAAGGAGACAGTGGAGCTCGGGCGATGGAGGTAGCGCTCGCCGCTTGCCGGGGGAATCGGTGACCGGTGCAGGCCGGGACCGGCTGGCCGTCTCCTCGCCGGTGACACCTTCGATGAGTCTCGGCCGCGACAGAGGTTGAAGAAGAAGATTAATTAATTAATTAGTTAATTAATTAATTATTTTAATTAGGTTAATGATTGATTAATTGAATATTTGATTTTGAGTGACAAAATAATTAGTTTAATTACTTAGCTAGGTTAATTATAGTGAACTATGGGTTTTAATAAGATTTTAAAACCTTATTGGTGTGACAATTATTTGATTAAATTATTTTGTATAATTAAAAAATAATTGTAGGACTTTGTTAGTGCGACAAATCAATGGAAATTAATCTATGTGATTAATTAATAGATTGATTCACTGTCTAGTATGGTGATTTGAACTATATAGATGTGACAAAAAAAAATCAATTAATTACCTAGCTAGTATAATTGAGAGAAATATGTTACTAACTAGGTGTGACAAAATAAGGTTTGTCAACCAAATGATTAAATAAGTTATTAGTATCAGCTACATGGGTTTTAATTAAGAGTAGTCACTCTGGTATTAGGATTAATATTTTAGTTTTGATTAATTGGTAAATCAAATATCTTGTTTTGATGATCAATGAAATTTGATACTGTAGTACTAATAACTTGATAAAATAAATTAACAAAGGTTAGTCCACTAAAGTAAATGGATTTGGATTCAATCCAAGGTTTCCAAGTCGACTAATTTGGTTAAGTGGGTTAATCGAGATGCCTAAGAACCGGAGTTAGTTTGATTTGCCAAATTAGACTTGAGTCTAATTTAATAGTGGTTAAGTTAAAAAAAGTTGAGCTTGATCCATAAAGTAAATTATTTAATTATTTTGGATTCATTTTATTTGGGCTAAGGATCTAGTTGGTTAACTAAGTAGAGCTTAGTGGTTCAAATGAATTGGGGCCAAGACCAAGCTAGAATGTGTAATGGGCTCGAAATGGGCCCAATTCAACTAAAGTGACTAGGGATGACTAAATAAGGTTTGAACTCGACAAGTTGACTAGCGTCGACTAAGTTTGACCAGGCTGGGTCTAGAGTCAACCAAAGGATGTGTAAACTGGGAAATAAGGATTAGTGACCCGGGAGATGGTCCTTAGGACCCGTTAGTGGGCCTAAGCCCAACAAGAACGAGAGTCATGCATGTGCAATTAGAGACATAGGGTTTCATTAGAACTTTAACTCTAATAGAAACTCTATTATCAGATTTTCTCGAAGATACTTAGAGGCATTCCAGGAGGAGTCTAGGAGAGGCTTCTGGCTCGAGAAGAAGGTAAGTACACTTGCCGCGTTCCTACCCGGTTTTCGGGTTTTCTTTGGACTTGCTTACGCCTTGAATTGCTTATTGCTTCATTGATATCATAATTTGATATGATTGCATACACTCGTATTTTGTTCTCTTGGACACCTACTTCGATGTTAATGTGTGCATGTTGAGATGTTAGCATCCTGTAGGGTATGCTTGTGAGTGTTGAGTGTGCCTACCTGTTGACCGGGTAGGTATACATCAACTATGCTGTTTAAAGGATTCGCCCATCCTCGTATTCTTTGTTTCCCGCCAGTGGGGTAAAACGCTGGTAAATCTTTGTTTCCCGCCGATTAGGGTAAAAGCGGTAAATCTTTGTTTTCCGCCGATTAAGGGTAAAGCGGTAAATCTTTGTTTCCCGCCAGTGGGGTAAAACGCTGGTAATCTTTGTTTTCCCTTCAGTGGGATGATACGCTGACAAAATACGTCTATGTTTAGTAGTACTACTAGACCATGGACCGAGGGTCGGTATTGGCTGAAGCTGATAACCGACAAGGGAGATGACTAGTGAACTCTTAGGAATTCTTTGTTGAGATTCTGTTGTTAGGAGCCCTGCCGTTGTTGTGGTAGACTCCAAGAGTTTGACTTGTATGGGATTTGGCCCAGTTTGTGTGGATTGATGGTATTCGATTTGTTCATTTTGACTTTTCTTGTATCATCTGTGTTGTTTTGGATTTTCATTGAGATTCCAGCGGGGTACTTACTGGGCTTTCCTTTCGAAAGCTCATGCACTTGCTTCCTTTCTTTCTGTTTCAGGACCCGAGAGGTAGGTGACTCGGACTCGGGAGTTGAGCGAAGAGCTGGGCTGATTTTGCAGAGGTTCGAGGACCTCATCCTTCTTTTGAGAGAAAGATTGTAAAATCCAAGGAAAAAAAATAAAATAATAATAATAAATTTAAAAAGGGATTTAAACCAGGGTTTATGGTGACCAGAAGGACTAATTGGTAATTTTGAAAGTCAGGAGGACTAAACTGAAATTTTTCCCTCTCACAGCAGCAGACCTAAGAGTAATTTAGAAAGAGATAGGGACCTCTGGGCAATAATCCAGATCAAATCTCTAATATACATTGTTTAACGGTCAGGATTAAAGCATCACAGATAGGTGCTCATCGCGTAGCGTTATAACGATTCTTGTAGTTCCACGTGTCGAGCCTGGAACAAATCCATCTGGGATGATGCTGGATCCAAGGCGCTAGAGGAAAGTTAAAAAAATGGGTGACCTCACAGTACGGGTCAATCTAGACCCCTCATCTACGGATCAGTTTAAATCCGAGGCAATGGATTAAATCTGGCCGTTAAACCTTCACACAATCCTAGCCGTCGGATAAGATCGAGTTACGATCCCGAGGCACGACTGCTCTCCTTCAGTAACCGGCAACGCCACCGCCGGCCAGCCGTTTACTGTGGCCGTTTTGCATGGGAGAGGCCGACCGTTGTCGCCATTATCGCCAAGCTAACGTCTTGACGCCTCCTCTTCTCTTTCCCTTCTATAAAAGCATGGCCACAACTCGAAGATTAGTATCGAGCCCTGGAGAAGTCGGGCACCACCGCGAGAATAGACTCCGACGGGACAGTGAACGGAGGAGGGAAGAAAGTGCCCTGTTGAGCTCGCGGCCATCCCAGAACTTCAGTAGCGGTCAGCGGACGGAGAAGGAGCCCCAGACGATTGAAGAGAAGACCTTCGGCTTGAGCTCACCGGAGAGTCAGAACGCACCTGACCGTCGCCAAGGAGCTCCCAGGGGGTGTCGGTTGTCGTCCACAGCTTCTCCGGTATGTTTCTACTCCCTTCCGGGCTTTTAGAGTAGCGTGCATGTGTGAGGGCCGGGTTGAGTTCGTCAGAGATAAGGGTGGTGGCCGGCCGGGAACTTGGGCACGATGGAGAAAGGCGGGACGTGCAACCTCACGGGCGGTGCGATGGAGAGATCCCAGCTGAGCTGGGAGTGACACTGGTGGAGCTCCGGCCACTTTCTGTTTCGCCGGCGATCCCTCTGGAGCTCCGAAGGGCTGCTGTCGCGAGAGAAGAGAGAAACGAAAAAGATAAAAAAAAAGGAAAAGAAATATATAATAAATACATATAGTAGTTAATTTAAAGAATTAAATCTTTAACTTGGTAGAGTGTTACATATTATTCAAAAAAAAAAAAACTAATTAGTTGGTGTTAGTACTGTTAATTAAGTTGAAGTGTGACACTTAGTTATGGAACATTGTTATGTGACAATTAATTGGAATACACTATAGTGCAATATAGTTTGATATTTCCGGATTAATTAAGATGAAAATATAGGGAGGATGATAATCAATAAACTTAGAAGTGTGACAAAAATTGATTAAATTATTTTACATAGTTATAAGACTATATAAGAGTGTGACAATTACTTAAATAATTATGCAATCTCAATAGATGGTTAATAATACCATGATGTCATACAAATGTTCCAAATTATTTAGATAAATGATTTTAATTAGTTTTGCAACGTTTCAATAACTATATTGTACTATAGTTGTGACAAAAGTGATCAACCGAATTAAGACGTGGTCTAAATTGTTAACATGTGTGGGTTAGTGATTTAAAGGTGAACCCAATCCAAATGACTAAAATGCCCTTCTTTCGTAAGACGGGGCCAAGGTCAGGTTAAACTATGTAATGGGCTTGAAACGGGCCTAACTCATTTAGAGTGCCTAGAAATGACTAAATAGGGTTTGGACTCGACAAATAGAGCAAAGTTGACTCGCTTTGACCAAGAAAGGGTCCAAGGTCCACTAAAGGACATTAAAACAAGAAATAAGGGCTGGTAACCCGAGAGATGGTCTTTAGGACCCGTTAGTAGGCCGGGGCCCAACAGAGATGGTAGATGTGCATGAGTAACTAGAAACTTATCGAAATCTTGACTCTAATAAGGGTCTATGTATGCCAGATACTCACGGGAAGTTGTTGGCACACTAGCTAAAGAAGACTAGAAGGACATCTAGTTTCAACGAACCAGAGGTAAGTTTACTTGCCTAGTTTTCACCCGGTAACGAGATTTCTTGGACTTGCTATGTATTCTTATCATATGCACTGTTGATGCCATACATGCTGTTCATATCTGATATTTTGAATCCTGTTGAGCATGTGTGTTTGTTTCCGGGATGTTGGTGTCCCTGTTTGCTATATCCTACCGCCCGGACTCAGTGGAGCTAGGGAAGCTCCAATTTAGGAATGTTCAGGATAGGACCCCCTGACCTTCCTGACAGCCTCACCAGAGAAGAAAATCTCTGGAGGTCTTACCTGTCAGTGGGCATGGTACACTGACCGTGTTAACACGAAGGAGAGGTAGTTCTACCGACTCGTGACCGGAGGGTCAAACGACCATCTAGGTCGTATTTATATCCAAAAGCTGAACATACTGGCCTGGGGTAAAACTTTGAGTTCTCTTAGAACTCACTCTGAGCCCTGGGCTTACATGATCGTGGGTCGTACCTTTGACTTGCTTGTGGTAGACTCCTAGGACTATATTGTTGATATTATGATCTCATTGACTATCATATTTCCCATCTATGACATTGTGACCTGCAGGGGTACTTACTGGGCTTTCCATTCGAAAGCTCATGTGTTTTCTCTTTTCCTCTTTTACAGATTCCGAGGTTTAGGAGGGAGAGGAGCCCGAGGGGAGGACACAGGGAGACCTGAGGTTTTAAGAGTCTCTTTTATCTTTATTTTTGTGAGCATTGTTTTGGTAGGACCCGTATAGGGACCAGACTGTTTTAGGGCCTATGGACCCTGTTGACTCTATGTTCCTTGGGACACGAGTTTATTTATTTATTTATTTTTGTGGATTGTTATCTGCTGATCACATTATTAGGCCTTGTATTTGAGTTGAGTTCATCTCTTCTTTAATACGGCCGATCTGTTGACGTGCTCGAGGTCCCGGATTCCGGGTCGGGGCGTTACAAAGATGTTTATGGACCCTGATAGGGCCTTGAACATATGTAGGGCATGTAGACCCTTAATGATTTTACTTTCGTTGTGACTCTGATTTTATCCGATTATTAAATTTGAGATATTTGTTATCTGCTTCTATTACTTAGGCCTTGTATTCGAGTGGGGCTCGTCTCCACTTGAGTACTGCCGATATGTTCACGTGCTCGAGGTCCCTAGATCAGGGTCGGGGCGTGACATGAAGCAAAGGATGGATTCCAACATCCATCTAGCAAAGTAGAAGCGAGAATCAATAGAGAATAAAAATCAAGAACCAATACTGGGCCATGAGTTAGAAATACTCACAGCACCGGCACGAGAGCCTACCTGGTAATAATATAGAATTCCCTGTCACGCCTTGCCACTCTATGTCGGAATCTAATACACAAATATAATATCCCCTTAGTATCCATTTGTAACCATCCAATAATCATGCTTATAGTGAACTAAGGTTGATTAACCCAATACTCCTCCAAATGAATTGGTTTCAACCATTCAAAAGCCTCCATGCTTCTTTAATAAAAATATAATTCATGGCTAGTTCTAACCGAAATGGGTCGTGGCCCACAAGGTTTAACTCTAATAGGTCTCCGTCTTATCACATTAACTAACATCAATCCTCTAGTTATCATCCTGTAAACAAATCAGGTTTCCAACCGGTTATATCACTAACTCCCATTTAAATCTCATGATGATCATGCTATAGTAATTATACACACTTAATCACCATTAATATTTCTCATCAAGAATATGTTAACATGCTCCATATGCATTCCATTACTAATTGAAACAATAGTCTCAAGCTGGGCATTTCTGAAAAGTTTAAGAAGTACATATGCCTTGAAACTACACGTTGGAAACATCATACATTACTATGAACTAGGTTTACATAAAAGATCTTAAAATATACTATTGTTTCTAATGCTTTTCAAACAACACACTAATCATACTTATCCTTTAATGTCCATGAAACCTCCTGCCTGTTCTTTAAATACATGCATGGAGATCTTAAACAAGGTTTTGAATACCCAACGGTGACTAGCAGACGTTTGAGAGGCGCTTATCGAGTTTGTAGCGGCGTCCGGCGTCATCCCTCGGCCTTTCAGCATCCCCTTAAGAAGCAACTCCGGCAAGGTTGCGTTGGCACGATGTAGACCAACGTCACCAACGTTAGTTCCCTTTCTCGGCCTCCCTCTACTCCCGATAGCAGCAACAGGGCATCACCAAGGGCTAGAAGCGGTGGTTGATGGGTTCTCGGTCGTCGGTGCCTCCAACTCCGGCGTCTCTTGAGTCCAACCCATCGGTTAGTTGATCTCTTCGTTGGGAGCTCGACTTAGCTCGTCAGGTTCACCGAGAGAACAACAACGACTTTACTCATCCACCGATTGGGCTTCCAGGCGGAGACTCAAGTTCTTTATAGATGGAGGAAGGTTGTGGGTGTGGCGCTCGAGGTGACAAGACTTGTCACTATGCGCGCTACCTCGCCAGTGATCAGTAATCCCGATGCCACTCCAGTCATACGCAAGGCCAGATGCGTCGTGGATCCGTCGTTCAGAGGCGCAGTTTGAATGGAAGAAAGCTGTCCACTTGCCTCATATCCGAAACTCAGCTCAGATGGTTGGTGGTTGATGGCTCTGCGTGGTGAGGCTTTAATGGGAATTGCTTCCGTTTCACGGGGAATCGGCTTCCTCTTTAGCTGTGTAATAGTGTTACGCCACCTAGCGTTTCCTCGACGACGGAAATAGACTCCCCCTGATGGTCCCCAATCCATTCATGCATTTTCTTCGACAGGATGCCACGAGTCACAACCTCTACCGTGGATAGCCTTTACTTATCCTATGCTTTTAAATCATGGTCGTTGTTAATGCTTTAACATGCCTTGTGCATGGATTTAACAAGGTCTTTTGCTCAAACTACCCTGCATTCTTTCTATATCATGTGCAGATCTTATTTAATTTATTCCTTTGAGATGATATTATATCATACAATTGTATATTTATAATTGTCAATTATGTTTGTGGGCCCTCCTTATTCCCTTAATCACTTCAGCAAGCTTAATCCACGTGGCATCAATGCATGAGTTCATGACTTTATGCAAAAACACCCAAAATGCTTTATATAAAACTTGCAGGTCCTTCTTTAACTAAACTCATGAAAAGCCAGCTTTGCACCAAAGTCCCTTATTTTAATAATAATTAAATTTCATCATATGGAATTAATTCACAAACTAAAATTTAAGGGAAGCTAAAATATTTCATTAAGCCACAAAAGGCATAGCCTTTAGAGGTTGTGACTCCAAGGATGCTGAGTTTCTAGAAAGCCATACGGGCAAGGCATACGCCCGTATGACCCCGTTTGCTCCACTGTGCGACAGTTCTGACTTTTTTAGAGAAGCATACGGCCGCACCATATGCCTGTATGGTGCCGATACGAGGCCCATATTTGAATTTTGAATTTCCATATTTGGATAAATACTATTTCAAATCTAACAGATATCTTTCCAAACTTATCAGATTTGATGAAAACCCTATAAATATGGACATTTAGGGTTAAGAAGGGGGGTCTCGACCACCAATCTTGGATGATTTTTTACGGCCAGACTTGAAGGGTGATTATCTTCCATTCGGAAAAGGCTTGACTACCGGATTACCGTGAAGACTAGAAGAGAGTTTTTCATGTTTATTTTTATGTCTTCACAAATTTATTTCCTATATTTGCCTTCCCATTCCATGCATGGGAAACTAATTTGTTAGATATTCGGGCATGATGAACCCTCGGGTTAATTATTATTCTTGACTTTGATTTTTTTCCAAAATGCTACAGTAATTGATCTGGGGTTCTCTTTCTCTCTCTCTCTCTCTCTCTCTCTCTCTTAGTTAAACTTATGAACTAAGGGTAAAATTGTCTTTTCTTCATTTAAGTTCTCACTAACTCAATTGATCACTACAATGATTCATGTAATCTTCATTTTCATCCAATTGCTTCTCTTAGGTTCAACTATAATTTAATTGACCATTTTACCCCTTTTTTGGGGGTTCTTCTATTATTTCATTTTTAACTCTTTTAACTTTCATTTCTTCTCCAAATCTTAAGTTGTTTCTCCTGACACCATCCTCTACTATATTGTATCTTGATTCTATTTAAATATTCTAAAGTTCGAGAAAAATCGAGTTGTTACATCAAAAGTGTGAGCAACAAATCTAAAGATTTATTACTCTAGCCTGATAACTTTATGTGATATAGCCTGACAACAAATGCGAGTTTTTTGAACCTAGTACATCCTGGGTGTAAAATCCAAGGATTTTATGGACATAAAAAAAATCTGTTTAAATTCCTTTTAAAGTGGAATAAAATTTTTGGAATATTAGAGGAAATTTTCCTAAGGAATTGAATGGGAGAAAATTAAGTTGAAAAGGTTTAAAACCCTAATTAAGGGTTTATGGGGGACCAGAAGGATTTCCTCGTAATTTTTAAAAGTATGGAGGACTAAAAGAGAATTGTCCCCTCTCACAGTCTTGGACCTGCATGTAACCTAAATAATGTCAGGGACCTCTGGTTAATTTTCCGAGAGAAAACTATATTAGTAATGGAACGAACGGCTGAGATTAAGAGATCTCAGATCGTTGTAAATCTCAGGGCATTATAACGGCCCACAGAGAGCCACGTGGCAAACGTGAGTTCAATCCATCTGATCGTAGTACAGATACGAGGCAAGAGAGGTGGATAAATTGGAGATGACCTCACGGTGCCAGTGACCGTGAGCCATCCATCTCGTGATCACCTATATCTCGAGGCAAAGGTTGGAGATCTGGCGGTTGATTTTCAGGCCATCTTGACGGTTGATCTCAATGAGTGTTTGATACGAGGATATAAAATTAAAACCTAGCCGTTGATTGTGATCAAATGATCACAGCCTTCCATCGTCAGAGTGACAATCTCGAGGCCAGCCATCCCCTCCACTAATGACCGAAAAACGCCCGCGTGAGAAACTCGCCGTCTTTCCCATCCGTTACGGGCGGTAAAGCCGGCCGTCGGTCGACGTGGGGCTGCGGGACGTTGGCGACGCTCTGTCTGGCCTCCCGAGCCCTATAAAAGGGCATTCCACCCTCTGTCTCGGCACACAACAAGCCGAGCTTTTCCCCTCTCCGGTGAGGTGACGGACGGAGAAAGTGAAGGAGCTCTCGGTGGAGGCTGTTGCTTTGCGACCACAGAGGAGCGTGGGAGCTTTCGCGTCAGGGTTTCAGGCGGAGCAGGAGACCAGGACCGCGGCTGACACGGAAGAGAGGAAGCTCGCCGGAAAGTGGAACCGAGGCCTGTCACGGCATAGATAGCGCCGCTCGACGTCGGAAAACACCGGTAAGCACTCTAAACTCCCTTTTGAACTGTTTGGAGCATTTGCATGTGTGGTTTGTTCGTCGGTGAGCTCGTCGGAGGAAGCTGTCCACGCGGCCGAGAATCTCAGGAGCTCTGGCGAGAAGGTGTGGGCCGGCGGCGCTCCGGAAGAGCCGGCCGAGGTCGTGAGACCTTCTGTGACGGGGTCCAAGCACGGGCAGGTGCTCGGAGCTGCCGGAGAAGAAGACCGGAGACGCCGTAGCCCTTGGTTGCGATAGAGGGAGAGAGAAACGAAGAAGTAGAAAAAAAAATTAAAAAAAAAAGAAAAAGAAAATTAAATTAATTATCTTAATTAATTTAATAACTCAGGAATGGTTAATAATTCCTTAGAAGTGTGACAAAATATTAAAGTGATATTTCATATGTGTGACAAATAAATTGATTGATTTAGTATTGTTGCAATAACTATATGAAACCTTAGGTGATGTGACAAAATGGAAATCAAATTAATTAATGGTTTGTCTCTAACTAGATAGGCGTGACAATTATTTGATTAATTATTTTGTGTAGTTAAAAATAATTGTAGGACTTTGATAGTGTGATAAATTAAGGGAAAATAATCTATGTGACAAATTAATAGATTGGTTAACCATCTAAAATGGTGATTTGGACTATGCAAAGTGACAAATAACTTAGTTAATCAAAGTAAGAGCTAAGTCAACTTATGATTGTGGATTAAGTCTAATCGAGTTACATAATAGACTTGGTTGGGTCTACAAGTTATTAAATTGGGTCTGGGCCCATTGAAAATGGGCTGAAATGATTAATAAGATCAAACTGATTCAATATGTAACTTAAAGATGGTCCGTTGGTTAATTAATTTAATCCAAGGATGGGCCAGTGAGCCTGATCTACTTGGTGGACTAATCAAGAGAGATGATTAGGTTAATCTAGTAAAGAAGATGAGTTTTCTAAACTAGAGAAGCTACAAAGATTAATAAAATTAATTAATCAATGGGTACCTAAGTCAACTATGGACCATTAAAGAGGGAATTGGGTCCATTGCTTTGGGGCGCCCAATGGGCCGGGCTCAAATAACCCTTTTGAGTCAAGTTCTATTATTACGTTAATAAGAATGAGAATTTAGGGTACTGGAAAGGAACTAAACCCTAAACAGGGTAAGACCTTAAACCCAAGGATCATAATTTACCAAAATGACTAAAATGCCCATCTTTGGTTAGAAAGGGCTAAGGTCAAGCTAAACTGTGTAATGGACTTGAAATGGGCCCAATTCAACTAAAGTGACTAGAGATGGCTAAATAAGGTTTAGACTCGACAACTGAATGCAAAGTTGACTACGTTTGACCAAGTTGGGTCTGGGATCAACAAAGAACATGGAAACATGAGATAAGGACCTACAACCCGAGAAATGGTCCCTAGGACCCGTTAGTGGGCCTAGGCCCAACAGAGACGGTAGACATGCATGTGAAACTAGAGACATAGAAAATTATTAGAATCCTAATTCTAATAGAACCTCTGTATGCCAGATACTCTCGGGGAGTTGTAGGCACTCAAGAGGAAGCTAGAAGGACATCTAGTTTCAACAAACCAGAGGTAAGTACACTTGCCTTGTTCCCACCCGGTTACGGGCTTTATTTGGATTTGACATTACTCTTACTTCAATAATGACATACATGCATCCCTGTCTATTTCTAGATTCCTGTTGAGCATGCATGATTTGTTTACAAGATGTTGGTATTCCTATTTGCTGTGGTCTACTGCCCGGACTCAGTGGAGCGTGGGGGCTCCGATAGGGGAATGTTCAGGGACAGGACCCCTTGGCATTTCTGCCTGCCTTGCTAGAGAGGTGATTCTTTGGTGGTCTTACCTGTCAGTGGGCATGGTACACTGACCGTGTTAACACGTATTAGAGATAGTTCTACCGACTTGCGACCGGAGGGTCGAACGACCAGATGGTCGTGTTTACAGCAAGTAGCTGGACGTACTGGCCGGGAGTGATCCTTGAGTTTTTCTTTGAAACTCTCTACAGAGCCCGAGGGCTTCTGTATCAGGGGTCGTATCTTTGGATTGTTTCTGGTAGACCCCTAGGATTGTGTTTCTTGGTATTGTGACCTCATTGATTGACATATTGCCTACTTATGTCTTTGTATCCCCGCAGGGGTACTTACTGGGCTTTCCATTCGAAAGCTCATGTATTTTGCTCTTTCTCTTTTCAGATACCGAAGTTTAGGGGGTGGAGCTTGAGGAGAGGTCACGAGGAGATCCGAGGTCTGGGAGACTCCTTTATCTTTTATTTTGTGAGCTTTACTTGTGTAGGACCCGTATAGGGACCAGATTATGTATAGGGCCATGGACCCTGATGACTCTATGTTCCTTTGAACTTGAGTTTAATTTATATTATGGAATGTTATCTGCTTATCACATTTAGGCCTTGTATTTGAGTCGAGTTTTTCTCTACTTGAGTACGGCCGGTTTGTTGACGTGCTCGAGGTCCCGGGATCCGGTCGGGGCGTGACACTGGGTACAACTCTTTGTTAGCATCCTCGATGAGTTTATTAAACTACTTAGCTTCATTATTTGGACCTTTTGGAGGTGGATCAGGTGATGTTGTTTCATCTTCCATGTTGGTGCTCAGTACACCAAATGCATCTTATAACATTTCTTACACATGAACATGACTTGAAAATGTTGGATTTTATATATGCAATATACCTAATATGCATATAGACAGGATCTTGTTCTTATGAATTGTAAATTGTAAAACTATAATTTACTTACTTGGTGTTAGTATGCTAATATTTGTCGAAGTTCATCGAACATCGCAACATACCGCAATATATTAGCCACGCATCTACCCGGAGATCGCGAGCTTCTCGATCTCCAAAGAGATCGTGGCGCCAATATGTTGCGTATATTGCGTTGTTCGTGAGACTACATTAATATTACAACGCATTTAACAAAGCAAAGTAGTAAATTATAGTTTTACAATTTACAATTCATAAGAACAAGATCCCTGCCTATATGCATATTAGATATATTGCAGATATATAAAATCCAACATTTAATATCGTGAGCTTTAGGTTTATTGTTCTACATGGATCAGAAGCGTAGCAAGATCAAGATTAAAGATTATAAAACTCATAGGTTTTTCTTTAACGATTTTTTTCTACTTTGGAATTAAGTAATCCAAACAATTGATTTATTTTCTGATATTAAATAATCCAACATTAAAGAATTTTCAGAGAAAAGGAAATTCAGAAAATAATTATTAGTTTCTTAGACATTAAATAATCCGAAATTAAAGAATTTTTGGAATAAAAGAAATTTTAGAAAATAATAATAATTATTTATATATTAAATAATTCAAAAATTATAGAATTTATGTAAAATAAATTCAGAAAATATATTTTTATTTTTCTGAAATTAAGAATCCGAAATTAAAGAATTTTCGGAATAAAATAATTTCAAAAAATAATTATTTTATATTAAATAATCCGAAAATTAAAGAATTTATGTAAAATAAATTCAGAAAATATGTTTTTTATTTTTCTGAAATTAAGAATCCGGAATTAAAGAATTTTTGGAGTAAAATAAATTCAGAAAATAATTATCATGATTTTTCATATTAAGTAATTCGAAAATTAAAGATTTATGTAAAATAAAAATCCAAATAATATTTTTTATTTTTCTGACATTAAAAGAATATGAAATTAAAGAGTTTTCATAATTAAATAAAGTTAGAAAATATTTTATTATTATTTTGGATAAATTAGTATGGAATTATGGTCTAATGACTTTCCAAATAAAAGAGATTTTCCAGAATTTAACTAATATTTTTTGTTGAATTTTGGAAGTTTATTGTGATATTTACTATTATATCAAAATTAAATTTAACAGATCCATAGAAGTTCTATGGATAATCAAAGTTGAAATTTTATCCAAAAGATTTAAAATTATTTTGGAATTGAAATTATTAAATTTTTAATTTCAAATCAAATTATATAGTTTTAATTCAATAATTATTTTGGTTCATACTTGTGTTTCTTGGGCTACTTTGTTTTGGTTTGTATTATTGCATAAAGATTCGAATTTGATCACAAGCTATATTATTGAAGTTTTACCCAATAAGTGAATGAACCATATATATGAATATAAGCACATTAGAGCACTAGTGTTTATATTAAAGTGGACCAAAATTTTATCAATTGATTTAACCTCAATTTAGCTTGAATTTAGGAGAACTCAATTTGGTCAATGTTAGAATTATTAATTCATTTAAGTAGTTGAATTAAATGACCAAATTAAGTTCATACAAGTATTCAAGCTTATTAAGTCAAAATTAAAGAGATAAAATTATAGGGACTTCAAAGCAAATTGTTTAAGTAGTATTTTTCTATTTTGAATAGAGAATTGAATAGTGAATGACTACTTGAAAATTTACCTAATGTCAAAGATTTGTTTTAAGGAGATAATGTTTATTTTGGTCCAATATAAGGTTAATTTTTCAATTTTGATATATTTTAAATCTTCTAATTGATGATCGTTGAAGGATTATTAAAATCCATTAATGATATTACTTGATCTTGCATAAAAGTCAAATTTTACTTACGATAATGGTAAATAATAGCAATTTTATATTAATTTCATGTTTGGATTAGGAAATTATTATGGATTTATAAATTATTAAAGCAAGTTCTTCCATTATTTACAAATTCGGCATGTGATGTGTTGTCCCAAAGGATCACTAAACATGTTAGGAGATGAGATGATGGAATTTGGAGTTAATAGTCTTTTCTCCCTATTTAAGTGAAGTTGCATTAAAGGATGTTAATTAGTGGTCGCCCAAAGGAGGCTATTGATTAATATCAACAATTATAGATGTCTTATATGTATTAATACAAGAATTTTTCTTTTGCCCAAAAGTGTGAAAATTCTTAGTAAAGTATATTTAATGATATATAAGGCATAATGAGAATTTTCTCTTGCCCAAAGGTGTGAATATTCTCAATAAAGTGCAGTTATCAATATAAAGGATGTTAGTACGATAATCTTCTCTTGCCCAAAGGTGTGATGATTATCGGATTTTCTATTACTTCATGCTGATAACGCTAAAGGAGAACTAATGTATGTCTTGGTTCTATGCTAAATCTAAGATTATTATCTGTCATATTCTATGCCTGCAAATTTATAATTGTCTAATTTGGTAGTTGCCAAAGTACTCCATTCATGATAATTATATAATTTACATTAAAGATATCTTTTATAGTGAAGATTTTTGACACAATACAAGTAGCAAGAACAGACACTTAGTTAATGAATGGACTATTCGCATGTCATTGTCTCGCCCAAAGGAGGGATTAGTGATGATGTACTGAGTCATTCATTTAAAGTTTCCTATAATCATAAAGTTATGCATCAATTTCATTTCTTGTGAGCATTAAAGTATGTATTTGTTTAAACCCTATTTGATATGTTCCATTACAGTGATTAGTAGTAATTTGATCAACATGAGCAGTGTAAACGTTAAGTTATCTTTTAGTAATCTTGGTTCTCCAATATAAATTTGACCTATGTATTGCGTGTACCACTGTCATGTCTAATTGCAATTATTGGTTTAAAGTGCAAAGACAATAAAAAGATCAGTGGGAGTGGTTAAAATTAAACACCTTTTATTGCATCACTATATTTAAAGTTTTCTCATAACTTGTTTGTAAATATTTGATTTACATTATGATATATTTATCTCAAACAATAGGATGTCTTTTGAGAATTATGGAATACTCTAATATTTGAAGTTTAACAAACGATATAATTTATATGGTTCATCTATCTTTTGCTAATAGATCTATTAGTTGATTGTTCAAATCATATTAATGTCAAAAGATCTATTTAAAGTTGCCATTGATAAATGACCAAAGTATGGGCATTTAGAGTTTCCTTGGATGAATGGGTATATTAATTCATTCATGTAAATTTTTTTTTTCTCTCTTAAAGATTAAAGGATATGCATATTTAGCTTCTTGTTAATGGCATGATCTCTATGATAGTTATTGAGATCAATATCATATAATAATAGGACAATTCATTTTGAAAATAATATGCATTAAATTCCCCATTAATGACATAATATCTATAATAGTAGTTGAGACTTATATTATGAAATAGAGAGAGAATTCAATTGAGGGGGAGATAAAGATTTGATGGGTTTTTTCTCATTTGAAATAACATATATCAATTGAATTAATGTTAGAATTGATTATTATCGGCCTATATAATGTTTCATGGTATATTTGAATAGGCATTAAAGTCATAATGTTGGTGAGAATTGCATATTACCATGAATCGAGAATTTTAATATTGTTATGGATAATGTGGTATAATCATGGTTACACTCAATTACGAAATACATTTATAAAAGTTAATAAAACTAATGGGACTAGAATCAGAAGAGTGATGGTTCATAAAATTTATGAGAGATTTTTATATTTATGATTTCATCAAAGCATCAATCATATAAGGATTAAACTCTATGATATGTCAAATTATTGAACGCAATAAAAGGTTTATAAGTAATCTAATCTTACCTTAAAGTTAAAGTTATTTTGGTTTGAGTAATTGGACAATAAAAGTTAATGAATAGTTTGTTTTAGAAAAATAATAGTGGTTTTATTAAAGTTATCTAAGAGGCTTATATATTTAAATTTAAAAGTTAGTCTCAAGATAATTTTAGTTCTTTAAACCAATTAAAGAGATTAGTTTGTTAAATCTATTACAGAAAATAATAGTGGTTTTATTAAAGTTATCTAAGAGGCTTATATATTTGAATTTAACAGTTTGCCTCATGATAATTTTAGTTATTAAAACCAATTAAAGATATTAGTTTGTTTTATAGTGGTTTTATTAAAGCTATCTAAGAGGTTTATATATTTGAATTTAAAAGTTAGCCTCATGATAATTTTAGTTATTAAAACCAATTAAAGAGATTAGTATGATTTATGAGTTGAATCTATTATAGAAAAATAATAGTGGTTTTCTTAAAGTTATCTTAGAGGCTTATATATTTAGCCTCATGATGAATTTTGTTATTTAAACCGGTTAAAGAGATTCACTCATATATAACATCATATTCCGCTGTGTTACATATATATATTTTGGTAATTAAAGTCTTAACCAAATAAAAGTGGAAAAGTTTATGAGAATTAGAGAATATTTGAATTTTAACATGATTTTAATTTCTTCAGTATAATTGTTTTTTTGAATCTGAGGATTAGTGGGAGCTGTTAAATTTAAAGTTTTTGTGTAATTTTAGTGATGATTAAAGTAGATTGGTGAGACCAAGAATGCTTGTGTATTGTTACTTGTGATTAATAGTGTGACTCATCGATATTCTTACTGGTTTGATATCACAAGTTATTAAGAAAGTTAAAGTTTATACTGCTCATATAAATTATATGTTGATCATAAAATACTTATTTATATAAAATTAAGCATGCTTTAAGGTGAGAGATAAACTCTCTAATTATGTAATCATACTACTATTGAAGTTATGTGGGTTGATAATGATGCTCACTTTTACTGACCAACTATTTATATATGGTTAGTTATGATGCATATCAAAGAAATCTCAATGCATATAGTCATATGAAAGGTTTAATATGACCAAATTATGGTGATTTTGTTTTCATGAGATAAGTTTGATTATGGGATTAATATTTTCAGTCTACTGTGATTTATTTAAAAGTATTTGTCAATGAAATATAGACATAAAAGTCATTTCTGGTTATCGAAAATTTAAGAATTGGAATCATCATGTATCTTTTGATTATATCACTATATTGTGATAGTTTTGGATCCCATGAAAAGTTGGCAATAATAGTTGGAACATGATTGATAAATTTTTTTTGCCAATGGGATAATCAAAATTATAAGATACTAGTATGAGATCTCCTTATAGTCGATTCCATATCTTCTGTTTCAATATATATGTGTATATACATTAAAGTGAAAATTACAGTTTTAAACAGAAGAGTCATTAAATTGATATTATAGTGGGACAATTTATATAGGCATTATGGATTTTATAGCCTATAGCTTATCATTAAAGGCTGGGTTAAGTATAGGCTATTGATGTAGTGATACATGGAAGGGAGTATGTCAATTAAGGATGTATAACCGCCATGATCCTCATTAGTGGTTTTTTATTTGATCAAAGTATTAAAGTGTAACTTTGGAATTTGTTCGCTTTAATAGGTTGGGTTTATCCGTTATATGTGAGTCCAACATTATATAAAACCAAATACATTGGGACACTTTAACCAAAGTGGTTAATTAAGGCCTTCATACTAGGTTTTAAAACCCACCTAAATTAGGCCTTATGAATATGGACATAGGACACGCCTAAATGGTTGTAAATCTATAAAACATAGGACCCAATGGATTAGGTATTGTGAGGAAAAATTTTCAACTAATTAAATAATGGTTAGATAAGTTAATAAATGGGCACCAATTATTTGGATCATCAGGACAAGAGACGGGTTTTGTTGCCTACCAGAATTTGCGGATCTGATCAGATAAATAATTTAACGATGAAACTATAGTGCAAGTTGGGCTAAATTACACCCATGGCCACAAAAGTACTCTAAGTATAACGCTATGGTCACAAAACAATTTTTCCTATCAGAAAACCCATAAAACTTAGCTCTGACGGCATGTAAAGTCAAAATGGGCCTTTTGATGGAATCTCCGACGAGCCTACACACATGGCGCTGATGTGTCACTGACACGTGGCAAGTAAATGACATGTGTGCACCATGTCATTGACATGTGTCGACATACAAGTTCATAAAGATACCACGTCATCGACACAAAATTATTTTGTGGCTATAGCTTTATAATCATAATTACTTGACATGTGTTAATGACATGGCACATACATGTCAATTACTTGCCACGTGTTAGTGACACATCAGCGCCACTTGTGTAGGCTCGCCGAAGATTCCATAAAAAAAATCTCATTTTGGCTTTACATGCAACCAGAGTGAAGTTTTATGGGTATTCTTATAGGAAAAATTGTTGTGTTACCATAGCGTTATAATCCGAGTACTTTTGTGGCTATGGGTGCAATTTACTTGTGCAAGTTGTGACAAATGCAAGGATAATTTATATTAATCGCTACATGATTTAATAGGAACATGGGACTTGACTAAGTGAGAGATATAAGGCTGGCTTTGAGTTATATAAGGGAATTCAATCTCTCCTCCCCTCCACTGAAGTTCAGCCCCCCTTCTCTCTCTCTCTCTCTCACGCGCGCTCTCCCCAAGCGCCAACGAGCCTTTCTCTTCTCCGGCGGGACTCCGGTGACAATCACGACCTAGAGATCATCGGCAACCAGCAACGTTCTCCCTTCCCTTGTGAACCAATTTCTTCTGCTTTTCATCTCTCTCTCCTGTGAGAATCCTTAGGACGACTAGAATTCGGTGAAGTCCGATGAACTAGCATATCCTTTGAACAAGACCTCCAAGCGACAGAGACTAGATCTGGCAAGGCGCAGCCCAACGAAGGACGCTGCTTACCAAAAGACTCCGACAATGACTTAAGCCCTTTACCAGGGGTACCTATAACAAGAGCACAAAGGACTCGACAGAGCTCCGACGCGCACTGCTATTCCTTCAAGTAAGCCTGGAAAGAGTGATCTGATGATTAATCTAAGAATGATGGAGGATTATAGATGAATTGAGTAGAGTTTGGATCGGCTCGGTGTATTCTTGGAACACTGAGGCAGAGATTGTTATTAATACCTGATTTTAACTCTTTTATGAATGAATTGGTCTCTTAATTATTCATGTTTGTAAAAGAATTAAAGCTTGGAAACCAAGTGTTATGCTGCGAGGTGGAAGTTAATCATGCCCATCAAGTGTTCGGCGAAATGCCACAGTGGGGCTGGTAACACTTAAGAAGCTAAATGATAGCTCTCTTGAGTATAGAACTTGTAAAATCTAGGAATGTAGAGGGGCGCAGTAATTTAAAAATGGGGTTACCGAATGTGCTAGCAAACTACTCGATGAAATGCCCAAATAAACTGTCGGGCTGGTTAGCCCTGTTTTCAGTCCCATATATGTACAGTTTCTATGCCATATATGCACACCCAATCGATTGCTGAAATGCCTAAGAGGAGCATGTTAAAGGGGATTATGTTTTAATGTAGCATAATAGGATTTAAAAATAAATAAATAAATAAAATCATGCTTATACTGAATATGGTTGCATATTTATAATCCATTTTGAAGAGATAGGAGATGGATATTATGAAACTTAAGTAGAGCTTGATAAATACATATGTTAGGTACTTATACATATATGTGTATGGAAATGTTAAGGGCCTGTTTGGTCTGCATTTTCCACCTTTTCTGCGTTTTTCATTTCCAGGAAAACGTGGAAAATGTAGAAAACGCGTTTGGTTGGAGCATTTTCTGGAAAAGGTGGAAAATGAAATGGGGTTGGAAAATGGAAAACGAAAAACGCCAAAAAGTCATTTTCTATTGTTGAAAAATGCGGTGGCATAATTGTAAATAAACCAAATTCTAAAAGTAATTATAAAAATATCTAAAATATCATGTTTTTCATTTTTTTATTTATTAAAATACATTCTTGAACTTTTGTGATTATAAAAATATATAAAATCTCATATTTGTTATTATTTTTTTATTTTGAACTTTATAAAAATATAATGTTTATCTTTTTTTTATTTCTTAAAATATATTTTCTTTAACTTTTGTTATGATAAAAATATCATAATTGTTATTTTTTATATGTCGAACTTTATAAAAATATCATGTTTGTCTTTTTTTATTTCTTAAAATATATTTTATTGAACTTTTGTTATTGTAAAAATATATGAAATATCATGTTTGTTATTTTTTATATTTTGAATTTTATATAAATATCATATTTGTCATTTTTCATTTTTTATGCAAATAGTTTTCATTTTATGTTTTTCAAAACAGTTTCCAATAACGCATTTTTATTTTTTAGTTTCTGATAACGCAACTAAAAATACTTTTCCTTTTCTGTGTTTTCCATCTTTTAAGAAAACAGAAAACAGAAAACAAACCAAACGCCCTCTAATTATCTTTTGTTTAAAGCTTAGTTATATCTTTTGTTTAAAGCTTAGTTATATATGTACATGTACATGTATCAAACCCTTGGAATGGAGTTTAAAGAAAATTTAGTTTGATTCATACACATAATAAAACCATGTAGACTCATACATGTATATATACTAGCAGTATGGAAATAATATCCCGGTATTTATTTATTACTATTTCAAATACTAGGGAAGGGAAAAGGCACACTGGGAGCTGCTGAAGGGGCGGGTCAACCTTAGAGCTTACAAGACCCAGTTGAGGGGACACAACTATACATTCTTGCGTTTAATCAGGTTTTTTGCAATAATTGATTTAACTGGTAATGAACAAAAGACCCCTCACACAACTTCATTAAAGGTCCTTCCATCCACTAACACCATCTCTTTTATTTTTACATGACCAAAATGCCCTTTGATATATCATTATCAAGCCCTCCCCCAATGCATGAAAACATCACAGGTGAAATGTCTGAAATACCCCCAATTCTAAAAGCAACTGCAGGGGAGGTTGGAATCCCGAGACTACGCTTGTCACCGTCTTCTCCTTTAGCCAACCTCTCATGAAAACGGTTCTTCATACAACCAGACTGCAAGAACACAAATCAGAGGTATTTTGCGACGCTGCACAACCGAGAAGCCATCTCTGCCGGAGTACTCCCGCCGGTTGCTGCTGTTTCTCGGAGATCAAGGTTTAGGGTTTAGGCGGACTTAAAGCTGCTACGCTAAGGTACAAAGTATGCTTGAGAACCCTAGATCGAGGTTAAGGGTGTCCATGATTTTTACCTTCTTTTTGCTTGTTTTTCCTTATTTGTATGCACTTGCGATGGAAGATTGAACATATTGGTGAGCGATTTTGCGTTGTTGCTCGCGTCGCTGGAACTTCGCAGCAAGAAATTGGGGTTTAGGGTTTATTCTTTTTTTCTTATTTAGGGTTTAGGGTTTGGGGTTTAGGGGATCCCTTTGTTGTGCATTCTTTACGAATGATGTCTACAAGTGTTACCAATGTTTCCATGTAAAATACATTGTTTCCGTTTATTCTTCAAAGTTTCCATTTAAGCGTTCTACAACCTTTCTTAATAAATCTCTCTTAATGCAGGCTACGGGAAATATGTCGTCTAATCTAGTAAACGGTAGGTGCTACTTGGTACCGGTCCACCAAACACTTGCAGAGTTAAAACCCCATATGACTGAGAGGTACTGGGAACTCATCAGGAGGACACCCTTTACCCCATTATTGGACATTGAACCTCTTATGCAGGAGAGAGGACTGCTGGATGCTCTGTTAAAGAGGTATGACGAGCTCACCAACAGATTTAGTATTGGCGAGAGCATGCTGGCCTTCAGACCCCACGACATTGCTATCATCTTTGGCCTTCGCTGCCATGGGCAAGCGGTGGTCTTCAAGAAGCAGAAAAAGTAATCAGCTTTTGAAGAGAAATACATGGGTAAAATACACGACATGCACAAAGATGCCATAAAAAAATCTTCTCCAACTTGTTCAGAAGAAAATAGGGGAAGAAGAAAACTTTGTCAAGTTATTGGTGGTGTACCTCCTTGGAACGATGCTCTTCCCAAGCACCTCATGTGCGGTTCCTAACTGGATTGCAGACTACGCGGACAAGCTAGCTGCACTAAACCGCTATGCGTGGGCGCAGGCCACTCACAAGTGGCTTATGGATGACGTCCCTGTTTATATAAAAAATATATGTCTTTATCTCATTAGAATTAAAATTCTAATTCTAATGAATTCAACTTATCATAATCCTGGCCAAATCAAGATTTGATGAGAAAGCATATCCCGAGACAAATCAAGGGGTATAAATCCCATCCAAGAACATATCCCGAGACAAATTAAGGGGTATAAATATTATCTTAACAAAAAAGGGGGGGTGGAATACCAATCCCGAGGCATAATCCATATCCCGAGGCATGAAACATATCTCGAGACATGAAACATATCCCAAGGCATAATGCAAATCCCGAGACATAATCCATATCCCGAGGCATGAATGTTAATCCCGAGGCATGATAACAATTAATAATTAATTGAATTAGTTAATTATTAAATTAAAAAAAAAAAAAAAAATTTAAACGGGATTTGGTCTTATCCATCTGGTGGAAACGTTGGGATTCCTCGCCGGGATTTCACGGGGGAACTAATCCTGGAGATAAGACAAGACAAAGTTAATATAAAAAATCGTAAGAGGGAAGAAAAAAAGGACCCAGACAAAGAAAAGAGAAAAAAGACCGAGACAAAAGAGAGAAGAAGAGAACAGAGGAGGCAGGGAAAGACAGAGACGAGAAGGAAAGAGTACTCACAGAGGGAAAGGTAATTCTTCTCAAACTTTTTATCATAATAAAAAAATAATAATAATAATAAAAAAAAGAATAATAATAAAAAAAAGAAGAAAAAAAAGGCAGCCCTTCTTCTCCATCTCTTCCTCTCTCACGACCGGTCCCAGCGAAAACCACCGCCCTCCGGGCCGTCGGCGCCACCGGGCCAAGCCCCTCTGCTTTCGGATCCGGCGTCGCCCACTTGAACTCCGCTCGGCCAAGCCACCCGTCAGCGCCGCCCGGCCAAGATCTGCTTAGCGCCCAGGCCGAGCAGCGCCCCTGTAGCGCCCGAGCGCGCCCAGGCGCGCCCGAGCCTTAGCGCCCGAACGCAGCGCCAGGCAAGCGCCCGAGCGCCCAGCCGCGCGCCCGCCGCGAGCTGCGCAGCGCCCGAGCAGCGCGCCCGAGCCCGTTCCACTCCTGCGCCGCGCTCTCGCCGCCCGGCCTCCGCCCGAGCAGTGCGCGCACCAGCCCGCGCCCGGCAACACATTACGCCTCAAGCCCCCACTGCGCCACGCAAAGCTCCGCCCCTCACGGTCGCCCCTGCGGCCCGAATCCAGCGCCCAGCGTTCCAGCTCCCTTAGACGCCAACCGCTTCTACGCTACAGCTGCCCGCGCCCTTTCGAGCCATGCCTTCGCCAGTTCTTCCTCCCTGCTGCCGCCTCTCCTCTCAGTTGCAGCCCGGCATCAACTCCTCCCTCTACAACAGCCCTGCATCAACACCACCACCTGCAGCCCGGCATCAACACCACCACCTGCAGCCCGGCACCAACACTACCACATGAAGCCCGGCATCAACTCCTGGTGTTCGCCATCAGCATCAGCACCCGCGCCCCAATATCGGCATCAACAACACATCGACATCGATGCCATCAACACCCATCTGCATCAACTCCAGCCAGCACCTGTTCGCTGTCAGCAACTCTAACCAGCACCTGCTCGCCATCATCAACACTACAGCAACATCGACACCAAACATCTGCTGCAACTTTGGCATCAACGTCCTCAGCTCCTGCGACCCGTTAAACCCGGCCACGGCTCCATACGCCATCAAGCGATCCGGGCTCCTTCCTGCGCGGCATCAACATCGGCGTCATCAACAACTCCTGCATCATCTACAGCACCTGTTCGCTAGCATCAACCTGTTCATCTACAGCACCTGTTCGCTGGCATCAATCTGTTCGTCTGCAACAGCACCTCGAACATCATCTGATCGTCATCAACAATCAGCAGCCCCCTCTGTTCGTCATCAACCATTGGTTGCAGCTCGGCTAAATCGCCAGCCGCTTTGTTTGGCGTCATCAACACCGGACGGCGGCCCGGCTCACGCATCTTCGACACCCGGCGGCGGCCCACTGCGGCCGCTCATCGTCAGCGGCAACTTCGGCCGGCTGACCCTCACGTGCGTCATGGCCTCAGCGGTAGCCTTGCGGCCCGCTCATGCCGTCATGCGCACCCAGCGGCGGCTGTTTGTATGCGTCAACATCCGGCATCAAAGCAGCGTCCCTTGCATCAACTTCGACATCAACACCGCCCCTGCATCAACACCCGGCAGCTCCGTGTGATCGTCATCAGCAATTGGCATCAGAATCCTGACATCAGTCCTGCATCAGTACGGCCGACCACATCCTCCTATTCGTCATCAGCATTAGCAAAGGATGATCGCCGACAATCGCCATCAAACCTCTCTGTTCTATGAGGGTAAATGAAGAGCTGCTGCAGAAATATTGATTTGTTTGATTCTTGTACAAATTGATGTGAAATCCTAGAAGTTGTGTATGTATGTATAAAACCAGAGCTCTAAATACAGGGGAGGTTCTGCCGGAATTTTCAAAATGTCCCAAAGGAATGCAAGCATTTAAAAGGATACAAATAATGGCTTTGTTTAGTACCTGTGAATCTCTTAGAATGTTGGAACATATTTTATTCAGCGGATGCTTGAAGATGCTACTACTGAAAATGAGGAGAAAGTGATGAAGTTACACTGGAATTGGAATGGAGTCTCTTCATCTCTAACTACATATAATCCTCTTTTATTGTGGATCAAGTAGCGAGGCAAAGTCTTCTCAAATTAGGGACATGGCTTACTCCCTGAAGCTGCAAGTCTCTAGTCCCAAGGCACTCTTTAAAATAAAATTAAAAAAAAAAGGATTTACCAGGCCAATGAAAGCCCAGAACCAAAATTTATGGGTTGATGTGCGCATTTGATGCCGCTGCAGCTCAATGGAGAAAAGCTCCCATAGAAATGGAAAAAGCAGTTTGCCGCTGAAAGCTGCCGCAGAGTTGCTGAATAAATTACTGAACTGCTGCAGAAACAGTTGTAATAAAGGGCCATATTCAAAAATTCACAACATCGGCCAGAGAACTCCGATTGAGGCGAGATCTGCGGCGTTGGAAACTAGACATCCACATCTTCAACAACCATATACAGCACGGATCCTTTTGGCAGACCGATCAGTGCTTATTTCGATGGGGAAAAAGGATGAACCCTATAGTTCGACAAATTAATTCCTGAAACCTCGTCTGATTGCCCATATTCAAAAATTCATAACTCTGGCCCGGAAACTCCGATTGAGACGATCTCTACGGCGTTGGAAATTAGACACCTGGGTCTCCAACATTCATATTCAGTGCAGATCCGTTCGGTGGCCCGATCAGCGTGAATTTTGGATAAATAAAAGGGTAGATTTCAGCATTTCTGCCGACAGCCATGCTGATCACCTTATTTCAAAAATTCACAACTTTGGCCTGGAAACTCCGATTGAGGTGATCTCTGCGGAGTTGGAAATTAGATATTTGGGTCTCCAACATTCATATACAACACAAACTCATTCGGTGGTCCGATCAGTGTGGATTCCTGATAAACAAAAGGGTAAATTTCAGCATTTCTGCCGCTAGCTATGTTGATCGCCCAATTTCAAAAATTCATAACTCTGGCCAGAAAACTCCAATTAAGATGAAATCTGTGGCATTGGAAATTAGATATCCAGATCTCCAATAGTCATATACAACACTGACTCGTTCGGCGGCTCAGTCGGTGTAAATTTTGACGGATAAAATAGTCAATTTCAGCGATCCTACCGTTGACAATGCCGAAGACTCATTTTCAAAAATTCATAATTCCTGCCTGGAAACTCCAGTGGGAGTGAAATCTGCGGCATTGAAAACTAAATACCAAGATCTTCAATAGTCATACATAGCACAAGCCCTTTTTGCAGCTCGGGCAGTGCATATTTTGATAGAGAAAAAGGCTAATGCAACTCTTAAAAGGCGGCTCAGTTGGCGATCTGAACCTCGGTCACAAGTCTGTATGGCAACCGGTGGATCATGGATCCCATATGGCGAGAACCTGAGATCTTGAGGCGGGGATGGCGTCATAAATAAACAAATAAACATATATCCATATATATAAACATATGCTGATATGTAACAAATCATATTATATTGCAATAAAATCAATTATTCTTTCTCATTGTCTCTACGTGTATTTTTTTTTTTTTTTTTGCCCTTAATCGGAGGTTCCCAAGACAATGTCTGGGGTAATTAATAATAGAGGCTTGCCTCTATTAGGAATAAAAGAACCCACAAACAAACAAAATATGATATTTGTGCTTAGCCGATGTATACGTTTGGTGTCACATGCGCCGATTAGGGCGTATTTTCGATCCCCAATTACCTCGCACGCCCATTAGGGGACCATATTCCTCCTCCCATCTTTGAGGCAAAAAGTACAAGTAGAGGCATTGTTCCTACATCACCTGTAAAGAAAACTAGCGTGGTTATTTTCTTATTGCGAAACGAAATGGCATTCAACCACTCAAGCACTTGAAGCCCAAAGCTCACCATTTTTCTCGGGAGGGAGCTGAGTTCGACTACCCAAGCGCACCTTGGCCTTTGGGGTTGCGGAGCCCGAATTGAGATTGGCGCACAATTTCCTGAATCTGTAGAGTTAAGTGAGGAAGGCTTCACCAACAGAGGAGGCCCACGACTATTCCTGCGTCTACCATCCAAGGGTCGTCATTGAGAATGTGATAGATCCAAAGACTAAGCGAAGACATTAGCGATGAGAAACCATCAAGAATATACGCTTTTAAGAGATTGTCCCATCCCAAGAGGGTAGTCTCTTTGAGCGATGATGATGACGAACCCACCTTCACTGTCACCACCAAGGGAAGAGAGAGTGGGATATTCCAGTCTGATGAGGATACACCCAAGAAGAAGAGTGTGTTCTCAAGACTCACACCAAAGAAAGTCAAAATTTCAAGGCAGAAGCTGGATTTTGTGTCCTTCCAAGAGCACAAACATAACCAAATGGGTTCTTTCAATAACTCATTTGAACCACTCAAGCTGGTGAAGAAGAACTTCGACTCTGGCCGAGAGATGCGGCCTCGGCCAAATGAAAACAAAGGTGGCGGAACCCCAAAGTCCCACCATAAAGACTCTTTCAACAAAATCTCTACAAGACTTACGGCGTCAAAGAAGCTGCGGATGGAGAAGATGGCCGAGGAGTTCTACCAAAAGAAGAAGCGGCTAATATCAGATCTGCGAAAGGCGGTGTTTGATCGGATAACCTACGCTTGCGAGAATCAAGCTAAGACCTCCCGATCGAAGTTTGATTGGAGGAGAGAGATGAAAAGGATGAAGAGGCGTCGATATGGGCGATGGAAGTACATCTGATCCGAATGGTTCTTGAAGCCCGAGGAGATCCGGCTGAACCCGAGAACAACCGAGGCGTGTTGAGATCTCGTAGGAGGGCCCTGAGGACTCTCATAGTGGAGTTGGAGATGAAGGTACCCGACCAAATGCCACATGAAGGTCAGAGAGCGAGGGAGCCTTCCGGTATTTCGCATGCCCACGAATTATAAGGAAGCAGATCCCCCGAATGTGGAAGTAGAGGATGAACCTACCTTTATTTACAATGGCAATGATATTACGAGAAGAGTCCAGCAGATGGAAAGACTCAATAAATGGAGAATAGAAAATTTGAATATCAGTGGCTAAATGAAAATATGACAATTATGATGGAGTCAATGGTAAAGATACAAAGACAAATGGCTGCCTTGATGGAAAGTCAAAAGGTACAAAGGCCTAAAAGTCCAAACCCACAACCAAGAGAAATCCACAGGTTTGGTAGAACAAGGGGAACCTTTCCACAAGCTGAGAGAAATTCCTAGGCGAGGAGAGCGAGGAGAGGGAACTTCATATACACACCTGTAAAGGGAAATCCCTAGGCCACGAGAACAAGGGGAACCTCACACACTCTGTCCCGGAGCGATCGGTACATGTAATGACTTCGGGAGGAGATACAGCAGAGATAGTAATTTCTTTGAAATGAAACAAGCGAGGAGGAAAGGAGATAAGGGTCGATGGAGACAAACCTTATCCAAGCTACCATGACACAGTACCCTACCTACCCCAAAGGGTACAACGTCCCTAAATTTAAGCAATTTAGCAGGATTGGCAATCACGTCGGCACTTAGCTCACTTGGTGGCCCGGCTTGTGGAGATACAAGTGCAAAACCTTCGCTTCTCCTCGGACAATTCTCTGCAAGTCTCCACGAGAGTGGCATTGAGTGGTATGCAAGCTTGCAACCCGAATCAATCCAAACATGGCAACAATTAAAAGATGCCTTTGGGTAAGGTTCGAGGCGTAAGTGAGCAAAATCACCGTCCCGATCTCGCGACCACTCGCCAAAATAAAGATGAAAAAGTGGTTGATTATATTATGAGATGGAGGAATGCGAGCATCAAATGTGAACAACCCCTTGACCCGGCCATGGCGGTGGGTTTATTGCTTTCGGGAACATCGGCAATTTGGATGGCCCTTTCTAAGCACATCCGGTATTACCACATTCCGGAATTGATTTCACAAGCTAAGAAGTTGGAGCGGACAAGCCGAGGTATTCTCCAATTTTCAAGCTCCAAGAAACAGCGAGAGAAAAGCCAAAGAGGAATTTGAAGGTGTCAAATATCTTGCTACAACCTTCAATATCGACAAAGGAAAGGGTGTTGTGGAGTCTCACAAGCCGGAACAAGCCAAACCTCCTACTTTAAGTATTTGCCCATTAATGAATCAAGCCTATTCCCTCTTTGAAAGAAAGGATGAATAAGAAATATTCTTTCGGAAGGGATAAGGTAATGAAGATCTTCAAGGATCTTTGTGAAAGAAGGTCGCAACTTCACGAATGCAAGAGACGGAGAGGAGGCGAGAACAAAAAGATCACCCCAATTCACGCCCATATCATAGGGTCTTTGGGACACACAATTGAAGATTGCTATGTCTTCAAGGATTGGGTTGAGCGACAATACCAAGAGGGTAAAATTACACTCTCAAAGAATGTGCAGCCGAGCAGTCAAGCGAGCACACTCGCTACGTGACAACTCCAAACTCAGAAGTATTATCCCAATGAGAAGTCATAGTGGTGGGTAACAAAGTAATACTTCCACCGACAGCGGATAGCGAGGCCTCCCTCTTTGTACGGAAAGAGTTGTTGGAAGTATTTATATACAATAAATCAATGAAGATGTTGAAGAGGTTGGTGAGCTCCGAGGATGCAGCTGGAAGCGTTCCCAAGAACCTCCTAAAAGACCCCAAACAAAATTGACAAAGAAGAAGAACAAGAAGAAGAAGCGCGAGCAATCAAAGCCTTGAGAAAATCCATCATAGAAGAGTATATGAGTCCCTTGGCGAATATGGCAGAAGGAAAGGGCCTTGATTACTCTCGAGACTATTTTCGAAGAAGTCGAAGAATTACTTTCGGGGAATTAGTCGAAGAAATCAGCAGATGATGAAAATGTACAAGTGGAAACACAGCAGGGTTATTTACGGAGGAGAATACCCCTTGTATAACCCGGATGGCGACAATGATGATAGCTTCTCACGAACGGAAGAGTCATTATGACCGACATGGCCGACCCTACATCGGCAAAGAAGCGAGAAGAAGAAGATGGCATTGAGGAGAGAGTGAAGCGAATGTTGAGCTCTCAAAACCATACCAACCATCAAAGCCCAAGACACTACATTACACCCCTAAGACTCCAAAATATAAAGTCTTGAGGAAAGCTATGCTTCTTTGAAGAGATCTCGGCGTTCATTCAAAGGGTTCTGGAAGAGTGATTAACTTGGTACAGTGCAATTACACATTGGAGATGCTAAGACATACCCTCGAAGTCATCAAATCACGATGACCCGGAAGTAAATGAAACCTCGCCCCTACAAAAACAACAAAGGATAAGAGAGTCTACTTCTCGAGACTATCAAGATCAAGAAGGGCAAAACAAAGGAGTCCTTTAATCAAAATTTTGTAGGGTGGGAGGCACCTAGCTCCGAGAAAGGTCATACTCATGAGGCAAATGGGGAAAGTGACACTCACCAAGGATTATTTTGAAGGAAAAAGTAGAATGTCACGCCATAGCCGTCGGGATGATTACGAAGATGAATTGAATTTCGGTCGAAGAAGATGAAGGGCCGCGCATGTGCATCAAATGCAACTTCGGAGCGGGAAAGTACTTGGTAGAGGCGACGCCCGGCTCCAGCGACAAAACAAAGGGAAGGAAGTTGAAGAAGAGAATATAAGCCCGAAAAGGCCATCAAAAAGGCCAAATTATAACATCTGGCACACTTAAAGAAAGTCCCGGCTCTCCTCAGCATGTATGACGCATTGATGATGTCAGCGGAAGTTAGGGATTCTCTAATACACGCCCTACAAAACCCTGAGGAGTATCAAGCCTACTTTGCTGAAATCAATATGAAGGAGGCTCTGTATGCGTTCCATGCGCCCTCAGTGTCCTTCACCGATGAAGATCTGTTACTTGGAACTACAGAGCACAATAGGCCATTATATGTGACAGGGTATTGCGATGGGATGAAAATTAACCGGGTTCTGATTGACCCAGGATCCTCTGTGAACTTGATGACCCTCAATACTCTCCGGACATTGGCTCTTGAAATATGTCATCTATCCCCGGAAAGGATCATTATTCAAGGCTTCAATCAGCATAGCCAGAAGGCATTGGGATCTATCACTCTGCCAATTAAATTTGGAAAGATGACATCAGATGTGAAGTTCCATGTGATTGATGCCGATGCTTCATACAAAGCCCTCCTGGGAAGGCCATGGATCCATGAAAATCATGTGGTTCCCTCAACACTCCATCAATGTGTGAAATATATGGTGAATGGGGAAGAATTCAGGATCGACGGAGAAATCCAGCCCTTCGACATCCATGAAATTCATTATGAAGATGCAAGGTACTACCTTAATGCATCTAAAGGGGGCAAGTTATCCAAGGGGAGCACATCATCCAAAGGGGGCAAGCCGCCAAGTCCAAAGGAAGAATCTCTTTTGAAGGCACTTAAGTCTGCTCCTGTGCTTCAGAAGAAGGAATCGGTATTACCCCATTTTGGGAGTGACCTTTGAGTCATTGAGGAGGAAGGCAGGCGATGGCAGATGAAGATCGGCTTGGGGATCTATTCAAGAAAATACATTGCATATTACAAGAATTCACGAAGGGCTTTACAAATCCTTGGGTGACTTGAGTGTCAATCTTGTGGAAGCACTTGAAGACCTTTTATGTCTTGGCTCGACATGAAGAAGGAGAGAGAGGTGTCCTCTTCTACAAAGCCAGGAGCAACAAGGTTCCAAATGATGATATCATAAATATTGAAGGGCTAGAGGATGATGAAGTTCAACCCATAAGATTCCCTAACTATTACCCTGATAAGCTCAAGGAGATGTTTGAAAATTTTGCTTGGAAATCAAATGGTCAAGAAAGTCATATCAAAATTTCCATCGACTATGGAACCCTATACATATAGATAAAAGAGGGATAGGTTACTCCGAATCTTCCAGGCATTCATGCTACATGACAACGTCGGGGAGGGAGGAAGAAGAGATCGAGAATTTGAAAAGTCGCCGCTCGAGCTTTCGAAGGCGGGGGCAAGCAACAATAGACGAGCTAGTTGAAGTTAACTTGGGAAGTGATGAGGACCGAGGCCGACCTTCCTAAGCACGGTACATGCGAAGAAGAAAAGACATCTTTCAAAGCCCTTTTAAAGGAGTATATTGATTGCTTTGCATGGAACTATAATGAAATGCGAGGGGGTTGAATAAGGAGGTAGCAGTTCGCGAGACTAGCCATGACCCTAATGCCACCCCGGTCAAGCGAGGCACCAAGGAAGATGAAGTTTGATGCGGAAGAAAGGGTGATAGAAGAGACAAAAAAGGCTGATTGAAGCAAATTTCATGAGGAAGAAAAATACCTAAGCGGGTAGCTAGCATAGTCCACATGAAGAAGAAAAATGGCCAAATCACGGATATCGTGGACTTGAGGGCACGAACAAAGCATGCCCAAAGATGATTTTCCCCTTCCAGGTTATGGAGATCATAATCGATAACACCTTAAGTGCGAGATGTTCTCCTTCATGGGCCGGGTATTCTGGATACAACCAAATCAAAATGCATCCAGATGATGAGAAACATACTGCCTTCCGGACGCCTATGGGCATATACTGCTATAGAGTAATGCCATTTGGTCTAAAGAATGCGGGGGCAACATATCAAAGGGCTATGACCAGGATATTTGATGATCTGATCCATAAAGTGGTCGAATGCTATGTGGACGATCTTGTAGTCAAAACAAATTCTAAAGACAAACATCTTGATGATGCGAGAGCAGTTTTCACCACGACTCGAGAGTACAAGTTGAAAATGAATCCCATGAAATGTGCCTTTGGAGTCCTATGCAGGAAGTTTTTGGGCTTCATGCGTAAGGCATCGAGGGATAGAAATAGACCCTCCAAGATAAAGGCGATCTTAGAAATGCCACCTCCTCAGACACTGAAGCAGCTGCGATCATTTCAAGGACGCCTGGCCTATATCAGAAGGTTCATCTCCAACTTGTCCGGAAGATGTAAGCCTTTCTCCAAGCTGGTCAAGAAGAACACACCATTCAAATGGGATGACGAATGTCAGAAGGCTTTCGAAGACATCAAGCGATTACTTCTTTGAGTCCACCAGTGTTGGCAGCCCCGATCCCCGGAAAGCCACTGATTTTATATACTGCTGCATTGGAAGGGTCATTGGGAGCTATGCTGGCCCAGAACAATGAAGAGGGCAAGGAAAATGCACTTTACTACCTCAGTAGGATGTTGATAGGAGCTGAGAGCAAGTATACCCCCATTGAAAAACACTGTCTAGCTCTAGTGTTCGCAGTCAAGAAGTTGAGACACTACTTGCTGGCGCATAAAGTCATACTCATATCAAAAATTGATCCTCTCAAATATCTTATGGCCAGGAGGCCGTTGCTTACGGGTAGACTTCGCATAAAGTGGTCGATCTTGATGGAGTTTGACATAACATACACTCCTTGAAGGCTATTAAAGAGGCGGCGTTGGCGGACTTCCTAGCAGACACCCCTCCCAGATGATTCACCACTTAATTATGATCTCCCCGATGAAGAGACATTAGCGATTGGAAGAATCAAGGTGGCGATTATATTTTGATGGAGCATCATCTATAAAGCCGGCACTTATGTCCCAAATTCCACAAATCAAAATTTGGGATAGGACTTGTGTTTGTCACACGGAAGGGAATTCTCGGATATGCACTCTCCCTTACGAGCCATGCACAAACAATGAGGCGAGAATATGAAGCTCTCATATTTGGTTTGGAATTGGCAATCCAAATGGGAATCCAACACATACACATATTTGGAGACTCACAACTCATAATCAAGCAAGTCGAAGGAGACTACAAAATATATAAACCTGAACTTCTTAAATATCACAAGAAGGTCAAAGATCTGATGAAGAAAATCCCCAATACTGGTTGAGGAGGGTTTTAAGATCAGAAAATGGAGAAGCTGATTCTTTGGCGAAAGTTGCGAAGGAGCTGGCAAATCCAGATTATGAAGAAATCCACATAACCATAAGAAATAGAAGGCCCATAAGTACGATCCTTGATGATGCCGAAGAGGAAAGTGCTGGGGGCAAAGCGGAAGTCTTCACCCTCGAAATGCCGGAGGAAGATTGGAGACAACCGTTTATAGAATATTTGAAATATGATAAACTCGGAGGATAAATCAAAAGGTCTTGAGATAAAGCGAAGAGCCTTAAGATTCACCCTCATAAATGACATATTATGTACCGCGGTCATATGATCAACTACTCTGCGGTGCCTCTCATATGAAGAAATTCAAGAAGTGATGCATGATGTACACTCCGGGATATGCGGTGCACACCAATCCGGACCCAAGATGCGACTCAAGATCAAGCGGCTTGGGATATTCTTGGCCAACTATGGTTGGAGATTGCATCAATTACGCCAAAGATGCCATCTATGCCAAATACATGGTGACTTCATTCACCAACACCCAAACCCCTACACCCCACGGTCTCTTCATGGCCCTTTGAGATATGGGGAGCGGATGTAGTCGGTCCCATGAACCACCATCATCTTTGGGACACGGTTCATATTGGTACATGAGACTACTTCTCGTGGCGGAAGCAATTCCACTCGAGAGAAGTCAAGGCTGAAAATGTTATCAAGTTCTTGAGGAGAATATCTTATATAGATTTGGAACTCCGAGGAGAATCATTTGGATAACTTGGCCACCTTGAAGCTTCAAAGTGGGAGATTTGCACAGCACCATAAAATAGACTGGAGATATACTTCCATCTATAATGCTAGAGCGAATGGGTTGGCAGAAGCATTCAACAAGACCCTCTCGAAGTTGTTGAAGAAGGCGGTGTCCAAGAACAAAAGGATTGGCATGAAAGGCTCCGGAGATGTTATGGGCCTATCGCACCACCTATAGGACTCCAACACAATGCCGCGCCGTATTCCTTGGTATTTGGGCTGAAGCGGTCTTACCCCTCGAAATCAAGATACCCTCACTAAGAATGGAAGTGCAAAATGAAATTTCAAATAGAAGATAATGTTAGAAGCAGCTTGGATGAGTTGGACTCTCTCGGCGAGAAAAGGTTGGGAGTCTGTGAGAATCTTGAAGTCTACAAAGCCAAAATGTCACAAGCCTACAACAAAATGGCTCGATTTGGACCTTTACCAAAGGAGAGATGGTCCTGCGTCCTAAGAAGACCCATCATCCCCAACAAAAGGGCGGGGGCAAATTCAAAGCAAATTGGGAAGGGCCCTATGTTGTGGAGACGTCTGAAGGAGGCGCATATCTCGGCTCATTGGCGCCAGCGGAGAAAGGCCGATGCAGCCCATCAATGAGTCGTTTCACGAAGAAATACTATATATAATGTAACAATGTTTGCCTATGGCCAGAGCGTCTGGTCCCTTATAAGGGTAGACTAGTCATGTACAATTAAATGTACTTCCCGAGGCAAAACATTAATTTTATGTAGTTTTGTACCAAACTTATTCAATGAAATAAAAAGGCATGTGTTTGTCTATGAGGGAACGTCCGGCTCCTAGTTGGGGGCATATCGGTCATGCACAATTAAATGTGCTTCTTGAGGCAAACACATTGATCCCTTATTTTTTCTATAAAAAAAAAAAAAAAGGGTAATTCCGAATTTCTAGATAGTCTTCACATTTATTCTAAATTTTCGGAAATTCGAAAAAAAAAAAAATCAAAAAAAAAAAAAAAAAGAGTCCTCATATTAATTCTGAATTTCAGAATAAGGGAAGGAATGTTCATAACAAATGCCCCAAAGTCAACTACCAAAGCGTAAACAAACTAGGAAAATTAAAACAAAAACAAAAAGAGGAAAAAAGAAAAAGGGCTTTCAATGCCCAGCATGCTTCAGTAATGAATTCTTTGCTTCTTCCAACTCATCAAGCCACTTTGTAAAAATAGCCATGAGGCTAGCATCTGAATAACCTCCTTGGTCCTCAATAATGCATTGCCTTAGCCTTATCCAACTTCGGCTTGAAGATGCATTTGCGCATACCCGGAAGCCTCAAAGAAACTTGTTGAAGTTGCTATCTTCTCATTTAAAGTTTTCATTGTATCTTGAATCTCACAAAGTTACGCTTGAAGTTTACTGGCGCCTTTTCCGCAAGTCTCTGAAGCTCTTCATTGTTTATGTTGATATCATTAGCCCACCCCTCCCAGCTTTTGCTAAGACGTTCAAGGGCCAAAGCCTTCTCATGTACACACGCCTTGGCTTGTTGGTTATGAATATAGGTTTGGACGCTGGGGTCCTCTGAGGCTTCTTTGGCATAGACCGCACACTGAGCTATCCTCTCTATGAAAGGCTCAAGATTAGTCAATCCAACATTGAAAGGTTCAAGGAGTGAATTTGACTCTTTCACTTTATTGATGGCCTTTGGTAGTTGTCATAGTTGAGAGACTTGATATTGCTAATCACATCGGCTCATGAGGCGTAACACCATACTTGGTATATTCTTGGACCTATAAAAAGGATATATAAATTGAGGATATAAAATTCAAAACTCAAGATTCAAGATTCAAGATCAAGATTCAAAAAAAAAAACCTTGTTCTTGCTTTGATGAAGTTGGAAGTCCAATATCAGTATTGATGCCGTCACCTTCCACCGGAGTAGGAGCAGGAGCATCCTCGATAATATCCTTTGAAGGACCTTGCCCCGAAGATGGAGGTCCGTCACCTTTTTGGGCAACTTAAAAAAAAAAAAAAAAAAAGAAGAAGAAGAAGAAGGGAGTCGTCAATACTCATGTCTCCTTGAAAAAAAAAAAAAAAAAAAAAAAAAAAAAAAGGAGGAGAGGAGGACCTTGGTTTTGCTCTGGAGAAACTGAGATTCTGGCACCAGCATTGGAACCACCACTTTCTACTCCCTCCGTTAGATCTTGTACCACTAAAGGTGCACCTTCAACATTAACGTTGCCGACACCAGTCTCCAATTTCTCCATTGAGGAAGGACCATCCCTTATGAAATTTGCAGAAGGAATATTATTAAAAGACGAAGTACGCTCCTCGCTTTCTTGATTTACGGGCAAGTTAAGGGGTGCCGCACTTTCCGCGATAGGTATATCTCCTAACAAGAAATTGAAAGTAAATAAAAGCATATGTACACAAAGAAGGAGGAAGAAAGAGGGGAATACTACCTTGCACAGGATTAAGAGGAACTTCCTCAACCCCAATGTTTCCCTGAGCTCCGGATTAAAATCTTATGGATTATTTGAACACGAAATCAAAATCTTTAATTAAATCATTAAAATGTATGAGTGAAGGAAGTATTTTCTTACCAACTTGAGACTCTAGAGGCATCCCAGTTAGGTGAAGGAATATCATCTATTCTTGGAACTGTGTTGAAAAAAATTTAAAGGGGTCAAGTCGAGGAAAGGAAATAAAAGAAGAAGAAAAGGGGACATGATCCTCTTACCAATTGGTGGATTGTAGGCAACCCAGGCATTGGCCAATGGGGCTTCAGCGAATTTGTATACCTGTTAACCAAAGATTTTGAATTAAATAAAAATTCAGACTTCAAGTCAAATAAGAATTTAGACTTTGATTCAAATGGAGAATAAGACTTTGAATCGAATAAGAATTTAGACTTTGAATCAAATAAAGATTCAAACTTCGAATCAAATGAGAATTCAGGTTTTGAATCAAAAAAAAAAAGAAAAAAAAAATCAAAAAAAAAAATCAAAAATCAAAAAAAAAAAAAAAAAAAATCAAAAAAAAATCAAAAAAAAAAAAAAAAAAAATCAAAAATCAAAAATCAAAAATCAAAAATCAAAAATCAAAAATCAAAAAATCAAAATAAAAAAAAAATCAAAAAAAAAAAAAAAAAGAGTTTGACATACCTTGAGTGCATGCCGCTTATTTGGAGCAGGGGAGATCCATGAGGAGAAGGACCTCGTTTTTGGTGATGAAGATACTCTCATTAATGAATCGGGGCCTTTTGAAGATTGACCTTGCTCATGGATCCTCCTATTATCTCTCTTATCACCATAATCCTCTTGGACTAACAATGCGATGTCCCTGTTGGAAGAAAAGCTTCGCCGCTTTCAAACCACTTCCGCATAAAAGTACATGAGCTCCCAGCTTGATCCTTTTCGTGAATATAGAGCAATTTGGAAGTCCTCTGGCCCGGGAAAAATGGCGCCAATAACACCGCAAGCACCCGCGGAGGAAGCTTTTAGTGGGACATCAATATCACAGCCGGGCATTGTTGGTGCGTGAATCGAGCTGGCCCAAAACGATGAGGATTGTAGGGCTCTGCATAGAACTCTCCACCACATCGAAGAGGAAGGATGCCGCAGCGAAGGCCCATCACATACTCTATGGTTTGAATATCCAGCACATCGGGTCCCGCAAGATGCCTCGTATCCCGCACCGTCTCATCATTATGAAGAAGATAGGGAAAAGGACGCCATTTAAAGTTGGCTTCAAACTTAAAGAATTTCCTAGCTTCCAAAGGAGTAAACGGGGAGGCGGAGGCGTTCATATAATATAACATCTCCGGTACCCTTAAGAGCCCGGGATTGTATGTGTACTTGGATCAATTTTCCTCCCAGAAGAGATATGCCATGAAAATGACAACTAGCCCAAGCATACAAAAAGTGGGAAGGAAAGGCTACGATAGAATGTCAGGGCCCCTTCCTATGATTAACCATAGAATTTAATCCTAAGTATAAGCGTGCTATCTGCTTGAGGGCAAGAGCTACTGACCTTCCATGCACAAGGTTACACGCTATCATAAAAACCCCGGGTCTAATTACCTTATGATTATCCGGCATAATGAAGGAACAAATCCACAATGATATAAAAGGGGCCAAATTTGTGTTTGAAACGGGTTTTGGAGGAGGATCGAACTTCGAATCATACTTTGAGGCTGGACTTTGACTTCCTAAAGAAATCTACCCAATCACGAGAAAAATACGTTCTTGTTGGCATCTCGTCTTGCAAGCCATTGAAAGATGTCAAAAGATTCCGCATAACCACGTAAAAATTCTGAATTTTCTCTGTCACATATTACACTATTGGGTGGGATTACTTCATCATATATATCACCAACTACCGAAAGCCCCCCAAGGCTTTTGATCTCCCACAAAGAAATCCCCACTTCCCCATGTAAGAAGTGGAAAGTATTTGTCTCCGGACACCAAAACTCTACCAATGCTTTGAAAAAATTCAAATCTAAGTCATATCTACCAACTGAGGCCACAATTCCCCCAATTAATTCTACCCGGGATAATTTTTCAAAATATTTGCCAACAATATATCTAGCCCAATCAGAATAATGAGGAAAATCTATTAATTCACTCCTGATAGGATTCCTAGCCCTCCACCCCGGGTGATGGTTAAAGATTTTATGACCTAAAGTTTGAAACATACTCAAATCCCTAATAGCCCCTTCGGGCTTCAAGTGAATTATATCAATTGTACTACCTTCATTACATCGATTTGAAGATAGTGGTAGCCATGCGAAATGGAGGGCCTTCACCACTCTCGAGTGCTCTTCTCCTTCATATCCGACGGAGGTTCGCAGGACACGGGACCAAAAAATAGGTTTGCAGCGGGGAAGACTCGACCTCTTGGAATCTCGCGACAATCTTGACCGATATCCCAAAAGGCTCGAGGTGAAGATTGTCGGCCATATTAAAGAAAAGAAGACAAAAGAAGCTAAGGATTCACACTTCTCTCACTCAAAGGAATTTCGTGAAAGAAGTGTGAAGGGGGCAATTTGTTTATATAAAAAATATATGTCTTTATCTCATTAGAATTAAAATTCTAATTCTAATGAATTCAACTTATCATAATCCTGGCCAAATCAAGATTTGATGAGAAAGCATATCCCGAGACAAATCAAGGGGTATAAATCCCATCCAAGAACATATCCCGAGACAAATTAAGGGGTATAAATATTATCTTAACAAAAAAGGGGGGGTGGAATACCAATCCCGAGGCATAATCCATATCCCGAGGCATGAAACATATCTCGAGACATGAAACATATCCCAAGGCATAATGCAAATCCCGAGACATAATCCATATCCCGAGGCATGAATGTTAATCCCGAGGCATGATAACAATTAATAATTAATTGAATTAGTTAATTATTAAATTAAAAAAAAAAAATTTAAACGGGATTTGGTCTTATCCATCTGGTGGAAACGTTGGGATTCCTCGCCGGGATTTCACGGGGGAACTAATCCTGGAGATAAGACAAGACAAAGTTAATATAAAAAAATCAGAAGAGGGGAAGAAAAAAAAGGACCGGAGACAAAGAAAAAGAGAAAAAAGACCGGAGACAAAAGAGAGAAGAAGAGAACAGAGGAGGCAGGGAAAGACAGAGACGAGAAGGAAAGAGTACTCACAGAGGGAAAGGTAATTCTTCTCAAACTTTTTATCATAATAAAAAAAATAATAATAAAAAAAGAATAATAATAAAAAAAAGAAGAAGAAAAAAAAAGGCAGCCCTTCTTCTCCATCTCTTCCTCTCTCACGACCGGTCCCCGACGAAGACCGCCGCCCTCACCGCCGTCGACGGCAAGCTCCAAGCCCCTCGCTGATCCGGCTGCCGCCACTGCCAGAACTCCGCTAAGCCAAGCCACCCGTCAGCGCCGCCCGGCCAAGATCTCGCTAGCGTGCCAGCGCCAATGTTAGCGCCCGGGCCTTGGAAGCGCGCCCGAGCAGCGCCTTAGCCAGCAGCGCCCGAACGTCATGCAGCGCCCGAAGCCGCGCCCAGGTCAGCCGCGCCCGAGCGTTAGCGCCCGGCATAGCGCGCCCAGCGCCCGCTCCACTCCTACGCGCTCTCTCTCGCCTCCGGCCTCCGCCCCGAGCACATCGCGCACGGCCCAGAACTCCCGGCTCACCTGGCTCTCCCTGCGCCTCGCAGGGGGCTGCCCGCCTCCTCGACTGTTCAGCCCTGCAGCCTCGTGATCCGCGCCCAGCGTTCCAGCTCCCCTCGGGGACGCCAACCGCCCGCTACCACGCCTCGCGCTTTCGAGGCCAGCCTTCTCGCCAGCTTCTTCCTCCCTGCTGCCGCCTCTCCTCTCGGTTGCGGCCGGCATCAACTCCTCCCTCTACAACAGCGGCCAGATCAACACCACCACCACTGCAAGATCAACACCACCACCCGCAGCGGCACCAGAACTACACTACCACATGAAGCCCTAAGATCAACTCCCGGTGTTCGCCATCAAGACGCGACCCGCGCCCCAATATCGGCATCAACAACACGCCGACATCGATGCCATCAACACCCATACGCATCAACTCCGGCCGACTGCTTACAGCCGGCAACTCTAACCGGCACACTTCGCCATCATCAACACTACGGCAACGCCGACACCAAACATCCTGGCCGCAACTTTGGCATCAACGTCCTCAGCTCCTGCGGACCGATTCGCGAACCCAGCCAGCTCCATCGCCATCGCGGCCCCGGCTCCCTTCTGCGGCATCAACATCGGCGTCATCAACAACTCCTGCATCATCTACAGCACCTGTTCGCTAGCATCAACCTGTTCATCTACAGCACCTGTTCGCTGGCATCAATCTGTTCGTCTGCAACAGCACCTCGAACATCATCTGATCGTCGCCAACAATCAGCAGCCTCCCTCTATTCGTCATCAACCATTGGTTGCAGCTCGGCTCGTCATCAGCAGCCTGTTTGACGTCATCAACACCCCGGACAGCAGCCGGCTCACACCAGATCGCGCCCCGGCAGCGGCCCGCAGCCCGGCTTCATCGCCACAAAGAACTCGACAGCAGCCTCCGTGCGTCATAAGCACTCGACAGTAGCCTTGCAGCCCGCTCATCACGCTATCAAGACACCGACAAAGCGGCTTATGCGTCGTCAACATCCCGGCATCAAACGCTGTCCTTGCATCAACTTCGACATCAACACCGCCCCTGCATCAACACCCGGCGGCTCGCGTGATCAAATCGTAAATTCGGCGATTGGCATCGAGAATCCCGACATCACCCCGACGCAGTACGGCCGACCACATCCTCCTATTCGTCATCAGCATTAGCAAAGGATGATCGCCGACAATCGCCATCAAACCTCTCTGTTCTATGAGGGTAAATGAAGAGCTGCTGCAGAAATATTGATTTGTTTGATTCTTGTACAAATTGATGTGAAATCCTAGAAGTTGTGTATGTATGTATAAAACCAGAGCTCTAAATACAGGGGAGGTTCTGCCGGAATTTTCAAAATGTCCCAAAGGAATGCAAGCATTTAAAAGGATACAAATAATGGCTTTGTTTAGTACCTGTGAATCTCTTACAATGTTGGAACATATTTTATTCAGCGGATGCTTGAAGATGCTACTACTGAAAATGAGGAGAAAGTGATGAAGTTACACTGGAATTGGAATGGAGTCTCTTCATCTCTAACTACATATAATCCTCTTTTATTGTGGATCAAGTAGCGAGGCAAAGTCTTCTCAAATTAGGGACATGGCTTACTCCCTGAAGCTGCAAGTCTCTAGTCCCAAGGCACTCTTTAAAATAAAATTAAAAAAAAAAGGATTTACTGTGCCAATGAAAGCCCGTAACCAAAATTTATGGGTTGATGTGCGCATTTGATGCCACAGCTGCAGCTCAATGGAGAAAAGCTCCCATAGAGATGGAAAAAGCGGTTTCTTTGCTGAAAACTGCTGCAGAGTTGCTGAATAAATTACCGAGCTAGCTGCAGAAACAGTTGTAATAAAGGGCCATATTCAAAAATTCATAACTCCGTCCAAAGAACTCCGATTGAGACGAGATCTGCGGCGTTGGAAACTAGACATCCACATCTTCAGCAATCATATACAGCACGGATCCTTTTGGCAGACCGATCAGTGTTTATTTCGATGGGGAAAAAGGATGAACCCTATATAGTTCGACAAATTAATTCCTGAAACCTCGTCTGATTGCCCATATTCAAAAATTCATAACTCTGGCCCGGGAACTCCGATTGAGACGATCTCTACGGCGTTGGAAATTAGACACCTGGGTCTCCAACATTCATATTCAGTGCAGATCCGTTCGGTGGCCCGATCAGCGTGAATTTTGGATAAATAAAAGGGTAGATTTCAGCATGTCTGCCGACCATGCTGATCACCTTATTTCAAAAATTCACAACTTTGGCCTGGAAACTCCGATTGAGGTGATCTCTGCGGAGTTGGAAATTAGATATTTGGGTCTCCAACATTCATATACAACACAAACTCATTCGGTGGTCCGATCAGTGTGAATTCCTGATAAACAAAAGGGTAAATTTCAGCATTTCTGCCGCTAGCTATGTTGATCGCCCAATTTCAAAAATTCATAACTCTGGCCAGAAAACTCCAATTAAGATGAAATCTGTGGCATTGGAAATTAGATATCCAGATCTCCAATAGTCATATACAACACGGACTCGTTGGCTCACCGGTGTAAATTTTGACGGATAAAATAGTCAATTTCAACGATCTTGATTGACAATGCGAAGACTCATTTTCAAAAATTCATAATTCACACTTTGGAAACTCCAAATTGGGAGTGAAATCTCGCATTGAAAACTAAATACCAAGATCTTCAATTAGTCGTATATAGCACAAGCCCTTTTGCGGCTCGGCGGTGCATATTTTGATAGAGAAAAGGCTAATGCAACTCTTAAAAAGCGGCTCGGTTAGCGTCCGAACCTGGTCACAAGTCTCAAGCTTAAGGCAACCGGTGGATCATGGATCCCATATGGCGAGAACCTTACGATCTTGAGTGAGGGATAGCGTCATAAATAAACAAATAAACATATATCCATATATATAAACATATGCTGATATGTAACAAATCATATTATATTGCAATAAAATCAATTATTCTTTCTCATTGTCTCTACTTGTATTTTTTTTTTTTTTTTGCCCTTAATCGGAGGTTCCCAAGACAATGTCTGGGGTAATTAATAATAGAGGCTTGCCTCTATTAGGAATAAAAGAACCCACAAACAAACAAAATATGATATTTGTGCTTCGATGTATCGTTTGGTGTCACACGATGCCAGGCGCGTATTTTCGATCCCACAGTCCCAAATATAGCTGCACGCGTTCAGTCCAGGGAATCTGAACCATATGTTGAGACTGTACAAACAGGATATCTAAGATTGTGCGCTGTCGCCCTCAACATATGGTTCTATGAGGTCACTGGGACAGGGAAGAAGGCACACTATCGGAGGACACCAAGGATCCTCAGCTATAGGGAGAACAGCTTCAGAAAGCAAGCCTCTCTTGGTCCCCTGCAAAAATCACTCGATGGAAATGAGGTACTCCAGCTTTTTCTTTAAATTTGAAAGTTCTTATGTAGGATGATATATTATCGTTTAATATAAATACTTCCCGTCTAACATAGTTTATTTTCACTTAACTTATTGTGTTTATGTTTAACATAGTCTATTTTTGTTTAATAAAATGAATTCTTGTTTAACATTATTGGATTGGGGTTAATATCTAGCATTCCCATTTAACATAAGGCACATTTTTATTCTTCACAGTTTTCCGAGCTTATCCCCATCACATCGGAGGAAGAAGAGAACGTAGGAGCCGTGAGGCGGTACGATCAGGGGCCAAGACCGGAAAAGAATGAAAAAGCTGCCACTGCGCCCCCATCCCGTGGCAAGGGTACTAAGGGAGCGACGAACAGTGCATGAAAAAGGGTCCGCGAACGCTCCAAGTCCAGCAGCCGCCCGCGTACTACCCGTCGTTATCCTTCTACGGAAACTCCCACAAGGAGGCCAAAGGATGATGACACTGCAACACGCCTTGAGAAGGCACTTAAGGTTCTTTCAGGATATGTTGCCAGCATAAAGTCCCGACTTGACAAAATGAAGGGACAAAGGCGGGATGTTGAACCACCGGCTCCGAAGCCAAGGTATCGAAGACAACGGAGGCGCTGGTATTGGAGACGGCGGCGGCTCCAGTATCAGAGACGGCGGTGGCGCCAGTATCCGAGACGGTGGCGGCGCCTGTATCCGAGACTGCTGTGCCATCGCTATCATCCCCAATTGTAGGGAAGCGGTCAAAGACAATCACATGCGAGCCCCGTCGTTGGTCCCAAAAGCCGGTAACCCGTTCTCAAACTGGGATAACCCCTCTTCCCGAAGAGAAGATACCAAAAGGGAAATCGGGCAAGGTCAAAAAAGCTGCAAATATTAAGCGAAGTCCATCTGTGTCAGCCAATGTCGAAGATGACGATGACGACTACATGGTCACACTTGGCAACGTAAATTAATCACTGACACAGATGAAGAACTTGACGCCGACCACCCCAAACCCTGTACCCACCGCAGCGACCGATGACCAGCGACCGCGCTGAACTACCAACTTCTAAACCGGCCACTGTCACTAGAGCTGTGCACGGTTCAGAACCGGACCGGACAGGTCCAAAATTGGACCGGACCGGTTTAACTGGTTTCCATATTACTTGGACCGGACCGGACCAAATAATATGGAAATCCGGATTGGACCGGTCCGGTTCCGATTTGGACCGTTTTGGACCGGACCGGTCCGGTCCTGGTTTTTATGAATTGAAATTGAAATTAATATATAATTATTAGACTCATTTCTCATAAATATAAATATTAAATAAAAATACTGATTTTTTTTTATTTTCAATTTCCAATACAACAATTTGAGAAGGCAAATAATACATACATGTGATCAAAAACAAAAATTACAAAATAAAAAATGTGATTCATCCATTCTTAATTTTTATAAAATAGTCTAAATAGTAAATACACTACAATTGTATAAAAAATTAAAAATAAGAGATCAAACAAAATAACAAGTACTGAAACACTACAATTCTCATCGGATTCAGATTCTACATTTCTTCACACTTCACTTCATTACATAAATGATAAATGTCATAAAAAATAAAAAAATAGACCACATAATCTTGCAAATAAAAAAAAAATAGTTACATTACAAGTTAAAAGACTAAAAGTTACAACTCACACAATCACACTCACAGATTCTTTACACTTTAGATTACATTGTTACAGTTACATTCCAGAGGAATTTCCAAAGGACCAAACACAAGCACTGAAAGTTACAGTTACATGCCTCTCAGTAACTTCTCCATCCCCTCCTTAGCTTTGACTTTCATCTTCTCATCTCTCAGTTCTACTTTCTCAGCCTGTAAAGTGAAAACAATGAAAGAATGAATAAAACAGAAGCAAAGAGAGCATTGAGAGGGATGAACACTAGAAAATTCGCCTTGAGATTCTTTATGGAGACTTAGAGTCCTTCATTTGATTCTTCAGGCTTTTGAGCTTCAAGATGTAGCTAGTTCAGAAGCCGATTTGTGTCACTGAGAATGGCTCCTTTGTCTGCCTTTGGCTTTGGGGGCCTTCCTGGGTCCAAGATGGAGCACAAATCTGCAAACCTGACAGACTCAAAACATCAATTCAGGTGCATATACATGTGAAGTAGTAGAGATGGTTTGGTGTGTGTATGCAATTGCAAAACTATCAATGAGTTTGTCCCTTCTCATTTTCTCCCGACAAACTTTTGTTCCAGGTGCAGCACAAAACTCCACCCTTGTCCTGACCAACAACAAATGCAAAATTCGATTTTAAGCAAACTAATTTTAAGCAACAAGAAAACTAAATAACAGACAAGTTGTTTATACTTATTCTCCGAGAAGTAGTCCACTTTCTGTGAGACATCAAACTCAAGAATAGCACTGCATGATCAAAAACACAATAATAATCAACCAGAATTCAATTCCCAGGAAATGAAACGAGAGATTGATATCAACTTGGCAATTATCCATTGTTAAATACATATTCTGCATGCTGAAACACAACAACTCACAAAACAAAATTATAAATCACAAATCAAAAATCACAAATCACAAATCACAAAATTCCCTGCACTCTTGCAGTTTACTCTTACAGTTTCATGCAGTTCCTTGCACTCCTGCAGTTCCTTACAAAATTATAAATTATAAATCATAAATCATAAATCATAAATCAGTCAATGACTCAATTGGATTGAATATTGCCCTGCACTCCTGCAGTTCCCTGCAAAATGTTCATTTCCCTGTCAGTTAACATGCTTAACTGAAATTAGAAATCAGAAATCAGAAAAGAAATCAGTCAATTGCCATTTGTATTGAATATTGCCCTGTCATTGTTAGTTTCGTGAAAGCATATAATCAAGCAAGTAAAAGAAAAGCTCAACCTCAAAGCATCAAACAGTCAATTCCCATACATACTTGGAAGACAATCCGAGAGAATCCAATAATAACTAGAAAAATTCAGAAAGCAAAGGTAAAGTCTTGAACAAAAGAACTGGAAAAAAAACATAACAATATCAATCTGAGTCCCCTTCACTATCATCCTCCTCAAAGATTGTGGAAGGTAATTGTTCTCCAAATGAATGTGAATCACTAGTATTAGTTGCAACAGGAGTAATATGATGAGAGACATGGAACATACTGAAATTGTACAGGCTTGTATTTTGAAACCAAATAGCTACTCAAGGCAACCAATGATTGTATCATATTATCAATTCTATCACTATGTAAATAAAACAAATGAATTGAAGAAACTCCACATACAATTCATCTTACATGTAGCAACGTTCATAACCATAGTTGGATTTCTTAACTGATACCAAATTAAATCATACAAAATGAAATTAAAGGAAGACTTCTCCTACAACCTCCTGTAGTCAACCAAAATAAATTGTAGATAATTAATTGAAACATCCTCATAACTCAAAAGGACCAAGTGGCAAATGCAATGCAATGAATAATTTATTAGTCTCTTGATAAGTGTTAACCTCTTGTTCATAGAACCAGGTTCTTGTAAATAATAGTTCTGTATATATTGGTTTTAGGAGTTGTTTGGGTTGCCCAAAATGTTAAAAAGCTAGATCGAGTCAGAGCAAAGCATGTGTATGAAGTTCCTTCATTGTATATAATGGAATTTGTCAGTTTTCTTAGTTTAGAGCCATTGGATCAAAAGTTTAATAATTAATAGTTGTTGATATGTTAATTTGTGCAAACATTTGTCTATATTATGTTTGATGTATTGGTAAATCAAAATCTGGAAAAGAAAAAGAACAACCATTATGAATCAATGAATCCCATGCCCCCCCAAAGAGGAAGAAAATGAATGAATCATGATACATTAATTCAGGGGAAAAATGAAAAAAATTATATATATAACTTACGAGATAGGCACTTAAAAATCTGTGCCCAAGTAAAGCACGATGAGTCTCAACAGGGAGGGTCCATGACCTAATCTAACAAAAAAAAAGAAAGAAAAAAAGGCTTTTTCCATAAGAAATCACAACAAAATGCTTTGGAGTGACGACCCCATCACACAAATCGAAGATATCGGAAAGAGAAAGCGATTGAGAGGTACCTTTTGATTAGATTCTTCAACTTCAATGAGAGGGAGAGCGAGAGAGGTAGAGACTACTCAAACTAGAAAGCGCGGCTTCAAGATGCCACGAAGCAACGAGTGAAAGAGACTAAGAGAGGGAGAATCGGAGATGAACCGCGAGGCGGAGAGACAGACAGTGAGACAGAGAGGCGAGAGCGGCGAATCTGGAGTGGATAGACTGGATTGAATTTTTGTTCTCGAACAGTGGAACCCTAAAAAAAATTTAATTTTCTAATAACCCTAAAAATATTTTAGGGATTTAAAAATGAACCGGTCCGGTCCGGTTTGGACCGCGGTTCGGAAAACTGGAACCGGACCGGACCGGTCTGGAACCGGTTCCGAAACCGGACCGGACCGGTTAAAGAAAAAACCGGTTGGAACCGGACCGGCGGTTTAAAAAAAATCGGCCCGGTCCGGTTTCAGGTTTAACCGATTTTTATGCACAGCCCTAACTGTCACTACTAAACCACCCTCCGACCATGCAAATATGTTGGTCACCTCAGACCATGAAAACACCAATATTATATTGGCACCAGCGATCACCGACCAACGACCGGCGACAACCGTTACTGAATTACAAACCTCTGAACCACCTGTTGTCATCAATGAACCATCGACCACCTGTACAGATTTGTCAGGTACCTCAGATCCTAAACCGACAACTGTCTTTGAGGCACCAACGACCGCCCAGCCTGTCACTAAACCATCGGCATCGACCACTGAGCCGGAGAGAGAAGAAGCGATCACGGTGGAGGATTTAATGGCAAATGAGAACACAATACCAGTTAAGACAAACTTTATACCAAAAATTAAAAATCCTCCAAGTTTCATGCGACTTACTAATCTGGAGAAAGCAGCAATTGAAATGTATCTCAACTGCAGAATCGACAAGTAAGTTTTCCATTTAATATACAGAGTACTCGTTTAATATTTAGAGTTTTCGCTTAGAATAGTATATTCATTTGTCGTTTAAGAACTGGTATATTCGTTTAATATCTTGACGTTTGCGTTTATTAAAATTGGTTCCCGTTTAATATCATGCTTAATATTCAGCTTTTCACCATTTAGGACCATTGTTTGGAAGAACAAGAGAGTGTGCACCACTCGGGACAATCTGTATATGCTGTTAGACAGTAAGGCAATGGTTGTCGACGATGTCATGGACGTGTATATGCTGATCGTCCTTGAATCTATGGCCAAATCTCCCTACCCTTACAAGAAACAGGCTACAATAATGAGACCGCTGGCTCTTCTGATGTCGAAGCAATTGGCTCCCAGAGATGTTGCCCTTACAATGATGAAGGACGCCATCCATGCATTCAACGAAGTGGAGTTGGTTATTTTGCCCATAATCCTAAATAAGCATTACCATCTCGTCGTTATGGACAAGAAAAAGAAGCAGTATGTTCACTACTCCTCATTGAGAAGCGCTATATACGAAGCAAACGCCCGAGAAATGGTAACACGATTAACTTTATTTTTTTATTTTCTTTGAATTTTTCTAAATGATCCTTATTCTTATGTCAGTGGCGACTCTTCGACGACTGCATCCAAATCGAATTGCGAGATTGTGGAACGCAGGCGTACCCACTTATAACTGACCATAACTGCCCGCAACAGAAGGCGGGGACCGTTGACTGCCCAATCTATGTAATGCGGTTTATAGAGCAGATCCTCAATGGCGAGAAACTCTACCTCCCCCACACCGACGTACCGCTGTTACGTTTGCGTTTTGTCGCACAAATATTGATGGACGACATCAGGCGGAGTGGTGGGGAATATGAAGCGGGTAAACCAGCTGATCAACAGTCGTGTTAAATTTAGATTTCCATGTAACAAATATTAACGCTTTCAATGGACATGATTATTATGCTGTTAGAAACTATTGAATACTAGAGACCAACTTGATATATTAAACGGGAACGTAATATATTAAACGTAACTGTTATATATTAAATGGGAACATGATATATTAAATGGAAAAGTTATATTTTAAATGGGAACATGAGATATTAAACATAAAAGAAATATGTTAAATGGTAACGAATTATGTTAAACAGGAGCATGACAATCGTAGTTGTTTAACCACAATCCACAAATGGACAAGAAGAACAAAATATAATGACATTAATTAACGTTCAAATAAAACAAAACAAACATAAAAGTGCAGATAAAACAATAAGGATTAAAATTTAAACAATACAAGAAAAAAAAGCATAATAAAGGGGGTCCAAGACCAACAACGGCAGCAACATTTTCTTCAATTAGTATCCTCTCCCGATGAACTGGGAGGGAGATACTGAAGGGCTTGTGTGAAATCCATTTGAGTCAAGTCGAGATCAAGATGACAACGAGAGATATCTTGGAAGATTTTGAAACCTTCCTCGACACCTTTTCGTCCCTCCACACAGACGAGACGTTGGAAGTCGTCGAATTCCTTGAACTTGGAGATTGCACGGGCGGCGATCTCGCGCTCGCGGGCCATGTTCTCGTTGGAAAGATGGTATTTCTCCACAGCGCGATGAATATCTATACGAAAGAGTACCGATCGTTTGTATGAGGCTACGGCGTCATCCCGGATCCTTTTCAGTGTGGAACGTTCGGCAGGTGGCTCCTCTTCCTTCAACGCCGTCTTGGACATCTCTTGGAGTTTTGATCAGCTTGAGTCCGGTGGAGGTCCTGTGATGATTTTTCTTAGAGATTTGCGAAGCCTATGAGGATCCATTCTTGTAGAGGGAAAGAGTGAGGAGGTTGTGCCCCTATAGAGGGCTATTTAAAGAGCGAAGGAGGCCGCACGACGAACGAGGCGACGCGAGAGGATTGATGCGACGCGAGAGGATTGAGGTGTCGCGAGAGGATTGAGGCAATATTCTTTGGGTAAAGTATCTCGGGTAAGTTTGGTTATAATTTCGTCCGCCTACATTCAACCAATTTATGGAAGCGCCAGAGCCTTGAAAGGGGAAAGGCATTGAAGAGAATTAAATTGATGCGACCCGGAGGGGGCCAAAGCGTCAGCCTATGGAAAAAGGGCTTTGGGAGAATTAGATGGCCAGCTATTTCCCCAACCAATTGAAATATTAAATGGAAAGTCGTAATGTTAAACGGAAAACATGGATAGTAAGCGAAAACCAGTATAACTAAACGAAAACGTATAATTCAAGCGAAAACAAGAAACACACGAAATACAATAAGTGTTAGAGTAATTGCGTATTGTTCCTGCACATTAGAAAGTAATAACGTTTAACACTCGTGCGTTTCCTTTCTTTTCCTTGATAAATAATCCTCTATTAGTTAGCAATCGCCGTTACATTCGAGATCTCTCGTTGTGGCCACTCATAGCAAACTACTAGTAGTAACTCACGCACATCAGATTCCTGTTATTCTATCCTCTTCCGTCTTGGACGACCCGACAACCTCTTTGTGTATTGCGGTCGCAGAAGTAGTTCGCGGTTTAAATCAGTCAGCTTGTCATCATCTGGGATGGGAAAAATAGCTTCGATATACCCCAGCCGGTAAGCTTCAACTGTAAAGTAGTTGTCAACATACCGATGTACACTTGTGTCTGTTAGCATTATTGCAGCATATGAGTGTTTGCATGGGAGGCCGTACACCTGCCACCTTCGGCATGAGCATGTCCTTGAGAGCAGATTAACAGAGTTGTTGTTCTCGTCAACAACCTCGAAATGATCTCCGTCTGAACAGCCAACAAGTAGGTTGCGGCTTTCTTCAACAATTTCCTCAGCTTATTGTGTATTTCAGGGCATAAGTGGGTTTCCCATTTTAGAGAATTCTCACGGCGGTTACAAAGCATGACCATGAGCTTGAACCTTTGTTGGGCAAAAGAAAGCAGTGACGAAGCAAAAAGAAAAAATATTAAGTAGAGACTTGTTATATTACAAGGAAAAGCTTGAAAATAATTAGGAACAAATCATATTAAACGGAAACATGAAATAATAAATGAAAACAAATTATTTTAACTAGAAAAATGTTATAGTAAACTGTAAATCATTATATTAAATGGAAACCAAATAAATTAAACGATAAAGTGATATATTAAACGGACCTATCTTACCTTATCGAATCGACCATGTTCGTTATGGGGAGATGGCGTGCCTTCTTAATCCAAGCATTGAATGACTCTGTTACGTTGGAATATATCTCTCCCCATCTTTCTCCTTTGAACATATAGTTCGACCAATGAGAAACATCGGATTTCTGAAGCAGCCAACGATGTGCGTCAGCTGATGCGGTAAGTAGGTCGTTGACAATGTCATCGTATTCCTTTACGATACATGCGTAAGTGATCCTGACAAATATGGACCAACACTCCTCCTTCAGAGATTTCCCAAGCCTAACATTTCCCTTCATGAAGTTCGCTTCCAAGGGTCCCAAGCAATATGCATGCGACCTGTCCAATATGAATGTAATACAATTGCTATAGTCGTCATCCCCGTAAATGGCATCGCCGAGTTTTGACAGGAACGACGTCCAGTTGGCGTCGGTTTCATTATCAGCGACAGCGAACGCAACTTGAAAGAAGCCCTCGTTCCCATCTTTGCCAGTTGCTCCCAACAACGTGCCCCCGTATTATCCAACCAAATGAGTTCCAAAAACAAAAAGTAATGGCTTGCAACCTCTCTTGAAACCGTCAACACAGGCACGGAATGAGAATAATGCGTGTCTAAATCGCTCACCGTCCTCGTCAACAATGGCAATGCTACCAGGGTTCGTCTCCATCACCTTGTTTGCGTACCATACTAACAAGTCATAGCTGGCTATCTCACTACCATGAAGAATACCCTTGGCCACCTCTTTCCCCAATCAAGCCTGCTTATATGGCAAATTGACACCATGATCTCGCAATATATCACGCTGAATGCTAATAGCTCTGTACAGAGGGCGGTCCTTTAGCTTCTGCACCACACGAGCACTGACCCATTTCTTCGATGCTTTCGGATGCGACGTCGTAACGATACCGCCGCCACATGTATGTGTGGGATGCGTCATTTTGATTGTAAATGTTATTTGATTACCTTCTATCGATGGATAAACATGCCACTAGCAATCCACTGCAGCGCATTGGATAGTCACTCTCTTCTTATCATTCTTTATGAAGTTGAAGTCAAAATCCGATTAATAGCGAAAGTGCGAAGTGCGTCCTTGAAGTGGTCACTGTCCCTAAACCGCTCACCTACTCTCAATGTCACAATTTCAGTACTATCCGGTTGAGTAGAAATGGCTAATGCCCCCATAGACCCTTGCTGGAATGGAAATGTGCCTCGGCTAAACGATATGCTCTCCGAGTACGAATCCCTCCTGTTGATGCATATATCACAAATGAGATTGGGATATATTATTCGGAAAGTCAAAATGTTATATGAAAATAGCGTATATTACATGAAAATAAGTTGAAATCTGTATTGTTAAGCGGAAAGTTACAATGTTAAACGGAAACTGACTATATTAAACATAAACGTATAAGTTTAAGCTGAAACATGAAATGTACGAATTACAAGAAGGATCACGTGGACACACTTACGGGTAGGTTGGTTCAACAAAAAAAAAGACATAGTATTTACGATGGTAATGAGGAGCTTGAGGGCCCATCCACCGCATCTTCAACAATATCGACAATAAGGTCGACGGCGGCGCTATTAAACATGTGGTATATGTGGCACATACGTTGAAAGTCCACCTCCATTTCAATTGGGCAAACAGTTCGGTGTGCATCCGGTGTGACAAACCGAACCTTTACGCGGGAAATTTCAAGACCCCATCCCTCACATATCTCGTTTAGTATTGACGCCCACGAACTCAACACGGTAAACTGCAAAACTCGTCCCTCACCCTTATATCTAGCGACTGCACAAAAGGTCTCCATTGTGACCTGCGGCGAGAGTAACTTATACACTGGCATGGTTTTAAACTGATACGCTAAAACTCTTTTCGAAAAAAATGAGAAAAGGAACTCACGGTAAAAGTGAATGTTTCTTCGACTAGCCTTGGGCGGTGACTCGCCGAGGAAGAGAAGGTTACTTAACTCGCCAATTCAGGGAGGAATGGATGATAGAAGATACAAGTTTCTCTCTGCCAAATGGAAACAAAATGGAACAAAAGGGAACAAAAGAGAACAAAAGAGAACAAAGGAAGAAGAAGATCTTAAAAAGCTGGGCAAGAAGTACAAAAAGTCAGTGAAAAGATGGTAAAAAGTGGTGAAGTGATGGCTTAAAGTTATGTTTGAACTCTTTTCCTTTGATTTGGCGGGAAAACAGAGTAGCTTAGTTGGGAGCAAAATGGGTATTAACGGTTGGAGTCACTAACGGAGTTACGCCCGAGGACTAAAAAGTAACTAAACCAAAAAAGAGGGATTGTCTTGGAAATTGTTTTGTCAGAGGGACTGTCAGGAAAGTTTGCAAACTTCCAGAGATCTAAAAATAATTTTCCCTTGATTTAAATTGAATGGAATTAACCTTTTTATCAAAACTTGTGAAATGCCTTGAGTATTGCAAATGCATTGTGTTTATTGCTAGATTTCTGGTTCAGAAATATGATTTGAAAAGTGCATGTGAAGAACAAATAAACAAGGCTAAAACATAACAAGAGAAATATATAGAGATATCAATGAACTGCACCGTACTTTGCATACTTGCTTGAACCAGTAGTGGCTCTATGACAGGGCCAGAGAGTACGGTACTAGGTTAGGGAAGGGGTTATTTGTAAAACTCTGATTTTTAGTCCCAAACTATCTGTTTTCAAAACATTCCATTTGCAATAAATAAAAACCCCCTTTCCATTCCCGCGGATTGCCTAGTACACATATAAACATTATTTGCTCGACGGTTGTTTGATTGAGTCCGACCGGGAGGCTCGGGCGTTTGATTGAGTCCTCCTGATTTCACTTTGGTTCTGCAGTATCGAAGTAGGGGTGTAGTTGACATTGATGTTATTGATTTTATGATATGATCTCCTGCTTGCCCCTCCTCCCGGCCGTTGATTGATTCCGACCGTGGAGGCCATTGGCGTTTGATTGAGTTCATTAGGGAAATTACGGAAATCACTTATGGTTCCAAGGATTAAACTGTTGAAGAAACCTGTGTGTGAGTTTACTCGGGATTTTTACTTTTGTCGATATGATTTATTTAGATTGAAGATAATGTATTGACTAGCATTTCATATGATCAGTATATATCTTCAGATTCTTATACATGTACAGTTTATATTTTCAAGAATGTTATTTATTATTGATATATAGGGATAGTTTATATCTAGCAGTAGTGTCTCACCTTACTTAGCTCGAGTAGCTCATATTCATTTCCTATATTTTTTCTTGCATGTAGTAGACAGGGATCCTGATAATAACTAGTATAATGGAGCTAGGATCAGTCTACGTGTAGCTGGCTTTGACTACTTGTTGTTGTTAATTTAATTATGTCTTATGTTTGGGAGAGAGTGAAACTCCTTTTATTTAGAGAGAGATGGTATTAAGTCAGTGCGCTTTATTTGGTGTTGTATTAAGACCGAGATTTATTTTCAAAGGATGACACTTGGTTATTTGTTTTATCAGATTCTATATACATTTAAAATATCAGGTTATACAGCCTTAGATTCAAGATGTACTCTTGGCCTAGCTAGTTTGACACTCGCCCCAGATTGGGAGGCGAGCGTTACAGTTTTCATGATTACAAAGAAATAAGATATTCTTTTATTCCATAAACATACGAGTAATAATAGTTTCTATATACTTGTGAAAAGGTTTAGAGGTGTTTGGCTGTGAAACACACACTCTATTTAATTTCACACTTACTATAGAAAAGGAATAAATATGATTATACTTAAAAATTAGAAGGTGTTTGGTTGTGAAACAACTTCATATAAGATAGATAATTCCAATTTATAACACATCACACAAAAAAGCTCCCAAACGGAATAACTTTATTCACAAGTTATAACGGCCCCATCCCATTAAACTAATTCATATTAATAAAATGAAATTAGATGTTCCAAAAAATCTCTCTAAATCAAATTCCAATTTCAAAAACTCAAACCCAACTTACTCATACCCATGAACTCTCAACTCATCAAACAAAAGTAGCCAAACACATACAAGAGAATGAAGGAAGATAAAACAAGTGCACAATATCTGCCAACATGAGAAGATACACTGCATATAATTCACAGCAAGAAAACTTTGGCAAGTCTTCAAAAAACTTAATGTACATGAAATACTTCGTTACCAAACATCTAATCAGAATTTTCTCACTAAAATAATCCAATCTAACCAGAATTTTCTCACTAAAATCAATGCTGATGAGGATGTTGAAAAGAGAACATTTATGGAATGGAGAAACAAATCAACAAATATAGAATTGTCACTTTGCACATAAGTAAGACAGTCTGATCTCACAAATCCATTAAATAACACATGCTGCTAGAGTCTGGCCGGCTGCAAGTGCGGCCGGCCCGCTTTACAAGACCCCGTATAGGGCTGGGCCTCAGGGCTATGGAGGCCCGACCCTATATGGAAGTGATAAAGCCGGCCGACAGCAGTTGCAGCCGGCCGGACTCTATCACTTCCCTTTCCCTATATATATATATATATATATATAGACACACACACACTCTTACACACACCCACCCACCCCACTTTCTACTGTTTGGAAAATTTTTTCTTTCTTTTTTATTGTTTGAGTTCGAGGTTATGCAGTATTGTGGGGTTTTGGAGAGAGATTGAAAAATCAAAATGCCAGCTTTGAATCAACTCCACAAGGAAAGAGAAAGAAATCGAAATCCTCCGTGTGTGGTAGAAATATACAGCAAAGAAAACACAACAAACTATATATATTTGTGTGATTTTGAAACTGCAAAAAGCCCTCATCTAGATATGAAGCTACATGAGTCCGATTGTGAGAAAAGGAATTCTATGTTACATATATAAAAAAAGAAAATCATGCCAACTAATAGCCATCATTGAAAGCATATAGAGTAAGGAATAAAATTATAATAGCAAACAAGGATAATTCATGACTTGCAATTCCCATCACATACTTCCCGACTCCCGATATGATGAGAATGCCATCTATGATTGGATCTCCTTTAAAAGAAATGCTCCAGAACACCCGTTAAATTTGATAGTCCTAAACTAAATTCCAATTTCCTCAAATTGTCATTCACTACAAAATTCATCTTTTTCCACCAAAATGATGCTTCATGTGATGTTTATTCTTCAGATCTATCCCTACAAAATATTCAAAATCCTGTTTGTATGCAATGCAATTCAAGAAGGCCCTTTATTAAGTAAAGCATTACAAAAGAAAATCAGAAAAATAAGGTAGGTAAAAAAATGGACAGAATGAACTATTATTTAGTAATTAAATCAAAGCTAAAAGTTAATAAATATTTAATTAAAAGAAATAATTCTCAGCCTAAATGGCTCAACTTGAGTATTAACAAACAAAAATAGATGAGTTCAACTCTAAAAATATTAGGAAAACCTTATGACATAAACTCAATACCAAAATCCAAGATTGAGCGCATATAAAACTCTAAAACGATCCCCTTAACCTCGAACTCGAACAATAAAAAAGAAAGAAAAAAATGTACAAAATAGCAGAAAGTGGTGTGTAATGTACAAGAAAACAGCAAATTTGCGACGGATTTTAGCGAGGGACAAATTTCCTCGACAGTCAGCTAGGACTTTGTGACGGATATGTCATTAGCTAGGGAATAGCGAGGTAAACTAATCCCTCGCTAAATCTGCATGCCAAGGTCACTTTTTTAGCCAGAGAATAGCAAGGGATAAAGGGATCCATCGCTAAAGTTGCGCGCAAAGACATTGGTGCGACCCTTAGCGTGTAATTAGTGAGGGATATGGGCCTAGCTAATTAGCTACGAATAGATCCCTCGCTAATTCCATAGTACATCATTGTGAATTATATTGTATGACATTAGCGAGGGCTTATTTCCTAGCTAAGTAGCTAGGGAAAAATCTCTCGCTAAATTGTTTTGTATTGAATGGGAATGGTAGTGTAAATTAGCGAGGGTTTTTCCCTTGCTACTTAGCTAGGGAATAATCCCTCGCTAACGTTGAATATATGGGAATGAGGTAGTAATATAAATCAGCGAGGGGGGATTATTCCCTAGCTAATTAGCTAGGGATAAATCCCTCACCAACTTTGTTTGAGTGGCCCAAATTAGCGAGGGTTTTTTCCCTACCTACTTAGCTAGGGAAAAAGCCCTTGCTAATTTTGTATGTGTGGAAATGGGAATGGTAGTGTAAATTAGCGAGGGATTTGTCCCTAGCTAACTAGCTAGGGTTTAATCCCTTGCTATGTTTGATTGTGTGAGCGTAAGAAGTCTAATATAAATCAGCGAGGGATTATTCTCTAGCTAATTAGCTAGGGAAAAACCCCTCGCCAATTTTGTTTGTGTGGCCTAAATTAGCGAGGGATTATTCCCTAGCTACTTAGCTAGGGAAAAAGCCCTCGCTAATTTTGTTTGTTTGGAAACTAGAATGGTATTGTAAATTAGCGAGGGATATATCCCTAGCTAAGTAGCTAGAGATAAATCCCTCACTAAGTTTGATTGTGTGAGCTTAAGAAGTCTAATATAAATCAGCGAGGGATTATTCCCAATATAATTAGCTAGCGACATATCCCTCGCTAATATAGTTTGTATGGAAAAGGAATGATAGTGTAAATTAGAGAGGGATGTTTCGGTAGCTAAATAGCTTGGGAATATTCCCTCGCTAAGTTTTCTATGGGTTATAGATGGAACTTATTATTCTTATTTTTTTTCCTTTGAAGATGTTCAACTACATTACATCATATCAACAAATAAAAGATTTCAAAGAGTGTTCAAAAATGAAAAAATATTATTTTCCCATTTCTCTACAAAGTCATTAAATTTATTTTATATTTATAAAAAATCTAAAAATTTTGTTTAACCTAAACCTCTCCTAACATTAAAATAAAAATATGCAATGAAATAGACATATATCATGCAAAAGTGCAAATTTATGTAGAGGTGGGCACTGGCAGGATTACTTAGCAGGGCCAGGCGTCAGTTCAGTCGGGCAAACCACTGAAGGCTGGCCCGAGACCACCGAGGTTGAAGCTAGGGCAGGTTGACTACTGAACCCGGCAGTCACAGTCACCCAAAGGTGACCCGTAGCTTGAACCACCTTATAGAATCGGAGGGCAGAGCCCAACCTGTGGATTAGCCTACCCACTTCATTTTTATTTATTTTTATTTATTTTTATTTTTTTTTAAATATATAAATGTATATTAAAAAAATTTAAAAAAATTAAAAAGATTTTAAAAAAACTATGATATTTTGATATAAAAATAGAATGAGAAAATTTTCAAAAAATTGAAAACTATAAATTTCATTATCCTACACTCATTATTCAAATATCAAGAAAACCAAAAATATATATATATATATATATATATATATATATATATATATATATAGGGTCGAGGATAAATGGGGCCTTATTATTTTGACACATTTGACATCCTTTTTCATTGGCCCCTAAAGCATGTTTGAAGATTTCCAAATGCGGATGGGAAGATCATAGAAAAATAAACTAGCGTGTCATTTTAAATTACAATTTGGTGATCGTTTGGTCCTCCCACTTAGCGGTTTTATTTTATAGAAATTTGAGCGGTTCAAAATTTCAACCGTTAAGTAGGAGGACCGGTCACCAAATTGTATAAAATGGACATGCTAGCTTATTTTTCGATGATCTTCCATCCGTCTTGTTGAAAAATCTTACAAACATGCCGGCGAGAATGAAAAAGGATGTCGATAATGTCAATAAATATATCAATGTGACTCCTATATATATATATATATATATATATATATATATATATATATATATATATATATATATAAAATAAAAAAAACATATAAATGGCAAGTTACTTAAAAAAAATAAGAAAATAACCATAAAAAACCTTCATTATTGACAACTAGAGAATGCAAAAATCTCTCTTGAAAGAAAAAAAATCAATCTATAAAATTCATCATCCTCCTACACTAGTTATTCAAAACATTAAGAAAATAAAATAAAAAACATAAAATCACATAAGAGCATATAAATGACAAACTACTTAAAATTGAGGATAAGAAACATAAAAGGCCTTCATTATTGACAATCAAAGAATGCAAAAATCTCTCATGAAAGGAAGAAAAAATCAATCTATAAAATTTACTATTCTACATTAATTATTTAAACATTAAGAAAACCAAAAAAATTATAAAATCACAAAAGAGTATATAAATGGCAAGCTATTTAAAAATAAGGAAATAAGTCAATAACCATAAAAAGTCTTCATTATTGACAATTAAGGAATGCAAAAATCTCTCTTAAAGGAAAAAAAAACTCAATATATAAAATTCATTATCCTACACTAATTATTCAAACATTATAAAAACCAAAAAAATTATAAAGTCACAAAATATATAAATTGCAAGCTATTTAAAATAAAAAAATAACAATGAAAAACCTTATTTATTGTAATAAGAGAATACAAAAATCTCACTTAAAGGAAAAAAACCTCAAATATATAAAATTTATTATCCTTCCTAATTATTCAAACATTAAAAAAAATCAATATATATTTACATGAGTTTAAAAACTTGAAAAAAATTTGAAAAAATTGAAAAAATCTTACGGGTTGAACCGGCGGGTCAACCTACCGGGTCACGGGTTGGGTTTTACCCGACACGTAACCGACCCTTCAGTGAAGTGATTCACGGTTTTTGACCCGACCACGTAGGGTCAAGCCGACGTGGTTTTTGTCGGGCAGTTAAAACCCGACTGTACCCCCTCTAAAATTATGTATAACATGGTTAAAAATGTGCAAAATTATAGCATTAAAATAAATATCAACTATATTTTTAAAAGTGTAAAATTATAACATTAAAATATACCATGGTTAAAACTTAAAAAGATTCCCAATTTTTAATTTGCGCCTCCAATTTTTAGTTCAAGGCTCTTCCCTCTTTCCGGACAATCCCCCAACCCCCCTCTCTCTCTCTCTCTCTCTCCTCTCGATCTCTTGTTTCTGGGGTTCAGAAGTAGAAGAAGGAGGCCTCGATGGAGGAGCAGAAGAAGAAAGTCAGGCCCTTTCTCGAGAGCGTCGTTGGTTCTCTTAAAGTCCATAACTAGGCAAGTTCATGTACCATGTTTCTTATTTGTGTTCTTCTTTTTGGTTTTGATGTTAATTCTCAGAGTTTTTTCGATGTTTGTGTATATATTAATTATATATTTTTGATGGATTTTGACAGTTTAGTGAAGTTTTTAAAGAAGAAGAAAGGGGAAAAATCAGGTGCACATCTGGCTGTTTTTAAAAATCTTTTCTCATATTTATGTTTTAAATTTGCTTGTTCCACCGTTGCAAGCATCAGTGTGAGCTATTCTCTCTCTTTGATCTCCCTTTTTTTCCCATCACACCTCCTTGAATCTAGAATATTCGCATTTGAATTAGGCTCTTTTTTTGGAAATTCTAGGCTTTCTACTTGCTTTGTTTTTGTTAGTACTGCCTTTATGTTGTACCAATATTGAGTTTTTAATCCATCTTGTTTAAAGTAGGGATTTAATACATAGTTGCAGGAGCTGTGGTTAATCATTACTTGAAATGAAGGTAGCTGAAATTGGAATTTAAGTTGCCTTTCCCTTAGATTTGTAAAATTTCTTGATATTCACTTCGATCTTGAAGATGCATTGTTTTTTCTTGGTTCTTGCGTGCTTTTTGTCTTTCTGGTAGCTTTTAAAGCAGTCAGTGATCTCATGCATGGAGTTGTTGTGTCCGTATGAAACTGGATGTAGATATGGATGTTCTTCGATCTTGTCCCAATGCATGCATGGAGGATTCAATGTTGTTCATTTTTTTTTTTTTTTTGAAGAAGAAGATTCAATATTGAAGTTCTTGATAGTCTTATTCATGGAGATCTTTGTATCTGTTTTATCAGCTCAATATGGAAACGAGTCTTCATTTTCTTTTCTTTGTTTTTTCTGATATATATATATAGTTGATAAGTATGATCATATTCTAGCTCTTACTTGTGTATATTAACTATAATAAATGCAACACTAATCAGATTACGAGACCATACTTGATTTCTGAAGTGCTTTTCTTGGTGATCGGAAGGGGATAAAGCATGTAAATCAGGTAAAGTTGTGTTCATGATGGAGATTAGGTTTTGATTTGCAATTTCATTGGAGATTAGGTTTTGATCTCTTGTTTTGAATTGTATTTCTAGGTTGGAACTGCACATTCATGCATACATTTGTTTGTTTTTGAAGTATATGAATCTGAAATGGTCCAGATAGAAGAAGCTTTTATGTTTAGCTGATAACGGATTGAAGAAAGAGAACATGGTTGAGATCACAAGTAGAAGGGCTTAATATTACTCCATTCTCATGTATGAAAATTAAGAAGAAAATAAGCGTTTTATTTTTCAGTATTTTCTGCAGAAATTCATGGATCTTATTAGTACTTATATTAATTTAATGGTCAAAGATCTCATAGACATTTCAAGCAGGACTATTCAAGAATGGAACTAACATAAAATTAAAACAAAAAAGGACAATGAATCAGCTACACTTTTGAACAAATTAAAATTGATCTGCAATCTATGAAACTTCAATTGGATTAGATAATCAAATATTATGGGATGAGAGCAGGGCTACTTTGATATTCTTGTCAAATTTGATGCTTATGTAATGTTAGGACTTCTCTGAATCTAGTTCTGAATAGATTGATTTTAGACTTAAAAAAGTTGAGTCTGACTAGCCTAGTTCACTATCTTGTTAGATGTAGGGCCTTTTTACTTTGTCTATTTGTGTGCTTATTGTTAGAACTTAGAAGAGGAAGTTATATCCAATTCACATATTTATGTCAGTGTCTTGTATTGAAAGACATGCATAATCATGTAATTGAGAAAACTGTAATTGAAAAATCTCATTTATAATTGTTTCCTTATTTAGATCCTTTGTTCAACCAAAATTTTTATGTTTGGAAGCTTATGTGTAATTTCGATTCCATTCTTTATTCTGGCAAAAATATAGGTTCATTTATGTATGGCTCTAGTGTTGGAGAAGTACTCTAAAGACAATCACCTTTGGCACTTTATGTACAAATTTATTTATTTAATAAAAGGCTTCTTCATTATTTAGATGTTCATTACTATGAATATGATATGAGATCTTAAATCTAGTTAATGAAGTCCATGATACAACGCATAGCATGAAGGAAATTATGATAGAGATCATAATGTGGGATTCCTATCATGTGTAATTATGTACGTATCTAAATATCCCTAGTCGAAGGATCAATGAGACGGGACATCATTGATCTATAAAGACTAGCACATGTTATGCTCCTTGATCCGATCAAGCAGTTGTTCTCACAAGCTGTAAGCATGAAGATGTTTTGAGTGAACATGTGGATGCTTGCTAAAGGTAGCAAGTTCATTGGATGACCTACCATGAGTCTTCACATGGTTATCCTATTAAAATATCAGTGAAGATCTCATTGGCAAAGAATGGTGTAAATATCCCTTAGACTTGAAATTTACAAGTTATCTTAGATATGGATCACGTGCTTTGGCACGGCCATTCCTACGTTTCCCTTGAGGGGTTACTTATAGGTAGTGATTGGAGTACGACTTTGAAGTATTCGAAGGTATTTGGGTAGCCAATAGAGTTTCACCCATCATAATAGAAGAAGAGTATACCCATGGCCACTTGTCGGTCATTACCGAGAATCTCTAGCTAGAGTAACTTGTCAAGAAGATGGTCTTGATGACATAAGTTTTAGTAATAGATCCCATAGGACGAGGAACTAATACTTGGGCTAGGTGTGACATAGTCAGTCTAGTAGGGAGTTGGACACATAGGCCATACTCCCAAACCAAGTTGGTATAAGATGGTAAAGGACAAATTGCACACTAACATTGGGTCACGAAAGGTTCCAAGTCAGACCACCTGACTTTCCGGTCAATTGGGGGTTATGATGTATTGCTAGATGACACTCATGATCTATTTGTAATCAATGGTTGATTATGAATGTCCAACATAACCGGGAACCTAATGGGTCACACGCATAGAAGATATCAATGAGGTATAAAACGGGTTTTTAGGAATAGATCCTCAAACGAGAGAATTAAAGGGAAAAGAAAGATTGTAAGTCGAATTTTACTATAAGTCAAATTTGATCGTAAGTCGAATTTGATTATAAGACAAATTTGATTATATGTCGAATTTGATCATAAGTCAAATTTGATTAGATTGTTAGCCAAATTTGATTTGGGCTTCAATCAAAGTCACAATCCGAAACAAACCCTAATCTGATTAGGGAGGCCTATAAATATGTGATACTCTAGGCCATAAAAAGATACAACAACAACAACATAACTTCTTAGTAATTGATAGGGATCAATTGTCTTTTCTCTTCTCTCCCAAATCCTCTCAAGACCTTCCACCATAGCTAGCACTTTGCGTGGAAGATCACCCCGTCGCCTTTGAGGTTGCTTCTACGGATCTTCGCGTGGATCACCATTAGAGGCACTCCATCTACTGGATGCCAGAAGTTGGCCTTAACGTCTTCTCGCCAGACTTAGAAGAAATTCTGCATGCATCTCAAAAGGTACATGCCCTTCAACTTTACTTGCTTGTGTTTTGATAAACTTAGGGAGATCCGTTTGGGCTAGGGTTTAGAAAATTTTAATTTTTCCGCTGTGCCATGTATATGATACATGCTCTTGATTTTCTACAAAACCCTACATCTAGTGCAAACTTTAAGCATTCTCTATAAGACTAACTGTAACCTTGATTGTTTGCCGGACAATGATGGTAGTATTTTACATTGAGTCGTAGATTTGTATGTTCTACTATCAGTTGAGTTTTTAATGTAATAAATTACTAACTTGAGTATTTAGTTTGAAATTATAATTAATATACTTAAGAAGAGAGACTGTAATCATCCTGGAAGCTTGTGCAAAATTCGAATAGTATTATATATTCTATTTATCTTCTGGGTTCAAACTATTTAATTTTGTTTGGTCAATTATTTTCTTCTTTATTTATTTACCTTTTGTGATTCATTCATGTTATGTAGCTGGTAACATTTACATTTTGAGAGGGGTTTCTAACCAACGGTTTTGTTACTGAGTCATCCAGTTTTATGTATAGACATGACTTGTTTGTAAAACCTGTATTGAGGTTGTCTCAGTTCTGAGTTGTTTGATTGGTTGCCAGTAAATTTTCATCCATATGAAAAGGTAATTGTCTAAAATGTGCAAGGGGATTTAACAATTAACTCAATAATCCAACAGGCTGGTTCATGGAAACAATTTATGTTCAGAAAATACCAAGAGTTCTTGGATGGAGCTTGAGAGTAAGGTGACTCACCTATGATGAGCATGGACTTTAGCAATGATTGGAATCCTTTCCTAACATTTATTATGTAGGGAGAGTATCTAGTTTCTGTAATACATGGCTCGATGCCACACAAATACGTGTATGGATACGGCATGTTAATTTTAGACCTGAAATATTGGGTTGTTATTATGGTGAACTATTGCATAAGGGTGCTACTTACAAGGAGGAAACTGTAGAAATTTTTTCCCCTAATAAAGGTATTCACAAAATTCCATGACTTATTTCTCTTAGTTAAAGAAATTACATATAGGATAGTGTTGTGATGTGTCTATTTGTAGTCTACACAGTGTAGATGATGAGATATGTCCATTATGATGTTGGATTCCCAAACTTTTCTTCTACTAAGGAGGGAGCTGTTGATTTAATGTTATAATGTTCTATTATTATTATTATTATTATTATTATGATGATGATTATTATTATTATTATTATTATTATTATTTTAACTCTGTCACTTACATATTTTCGTTGACAAAAGATGTTAGTACAGAAAATATGTTCCAATAGTAGAGATTGAAGCTTTATTTGAGGATAAGAAATAATTTTTCAAGATTTGACAACAAACTAACAGATTTTTAAAAGTGGGAATCTTGATAATGTATGTGTGAGAACTCACAATGTTGGAGAATTTTAGAAAATATTCTTTTTGATTGCTGTGAACCATTCTGAAAGTCCAGTAGCTGAAAAATCTTTGTTCTTTCATTCATAGTTGTATTTCATCACAATGTTATTCTTACTTTTCTTGCCTTCTAAAATGCAACCTTCAGTCTTTGAGGGTAGCACATGTTATGTGACATTTTTTTTTCTTTTACATATAGGGAATAGAGGCTTCAAGGTTGCTGAAATCTGAAGGAATATAAACACACTTGACATTTGTTTATAGGTAACGATTGGGAATTTTGTGTTATAGCTCTTTAATATCAATGTTAATTAGTGAATTAGCATCTTATGATCATGTTGTTTCAACTTTACAGCTTAGGATTGCACTATTTTCAATGATATTGAAGTTATATGTTCCATGTCTGAATCGTCAACTTTTGCATAGAAATCTAAATTAATGGAGTAGTTTGTCTCATGCTACCTCTTGCATATTCTCAATAAAGAATGCAAAAGCTATCATTTTGATGTTTTGTTTTTTGTTCATGATGCAAAGCTTGTTTTGGTTGTTTTGGTCTCAGAATTTTAATTTTTTTTATTAAGCATTATCAATGTTCTGACGTCTCAATGTATATATAATATTCTTTGATGAAGAAACCACGCATATTGGACTTATAATTACAAACATAATACAGATATTTTAAAAGTGTAATGCTAAAAACAAACACAAAAATCATGGATGCAACAAATACAGATATTTTACTATCTCTTTTTTTTAAAACTTTTATTTTTAGAAAATTATTTTACTATCTGTTTATTTTAACCCATGTTAATTAAATCGAATTTTGATAACCATACTTGAAAAATTTCTGGGATAATGGAGCTTAATTAGTACAAAGCTAAATCACATAGTAGCTCACTCTTAGTTTAAAGCTATAATTAAACTAAGGATGATGAATACCCCTTCAAATATATTTCTTTATAATTTCTTTTATTTTGTTTTTTTAATACATCCTAGGATGATGAATCTTCCCGAGAGATCTTGGATGTATGCTCGACGTCTTGCTCGAGGGGATATGACCCCCGAGTTTTATGCCGGTGTCGAACAATTCCTTGAATTTGCTTGTAGTCAACCAAGATGCATGGATGGGCCGAACATATATATGGTGTTCCTGCAGAAAATGTGGTAATCGCGCATATAGGCATCCAGATGAAGTAAGGATGCATCTAGTGAGAAAGGGATTTGTTATAAAGTATTTTGAGTGGAGGTGTCATGGAGAACCAACCACTTTATCATCGAGTTCAAACTTCCAAACTAATAAATTCATCGAAGAAGAGTTGCAGGAGATGAATCCATATAGGCGGATGGTGTTAGATGTAGTTGGTCCTTCTTTTAATGATCAAACATCAGCATCAACACAAGACCAAGCTATTGGTGAAACTTCACCAACGTATTGCCAATTGGAGGAATCTCCAAATCCACAAGCAGAACAATTTTATTCAATGTTGAATGCTGCAGATGAGGAATTGTACCTTGGTTGTGACAATCATTCAGTATTATCCGCGGTCGCTCGGATGTTGAACGTAAAATCTGAGCATCACTTGTCAGAAAAGTGTTATGATCTAACATGTCAATTAATGTGTGAGGCTTTACCCAAAGGAAACAAGATGGTGAAAAGTTTTTATGAGACGAAGAAGCTTGTTAAGGGCTTAGGATTGCCTTACGAGAAGATTGACTCTTGCAGGTTTGGTTGCATGATCTATTGGGGTGTAGACAATGATCTTACAAGTTGCAAATTCTGTGGGAACGACAGATACAAAAGAAGAAGCGGATCTAGAAAACACAAAAATGTGGCTTACAAGGAAATGTTTTACTTTCCACTCACTGACAGGTTGCATAGGTTGTATACATCTGAATCAACAGCAGAGTCAATGAGATGGCATGCTGAGCATATTACAGATCCGGGTGTAATGTGTCACCCATCGGATTCAGAAGCATGGAAGCATTTCAATGAAATTCACCAAGATTTCGCTAATGAGACTAGAAATGTAAGATTGGGATTATGTACTGATGGGTTTCAACCATTTGGTCAATCGGGACAACAATATTCATCATGGCCAGTTATAGTGACATTATACAATTTGCCTCCATCTTTGTGCATGAAGGAGGTCTACATGTTGTTTACAATAATTGCTCTTGGTCTACATAATCCTAAGCAGAAAATAGATGTGTATTTGCAACCGTTGATTGTAGAATTGAATCAACTTTGGGAGATGGGGGTGCATACATATAATGTGTCTAGAAAACAAAATTTCTTAATGCGTGCGGCACTTTTGTGGACTATTAGTGATTTTCCAACATACTCGATGTTATCTGGGTGGAGTACATCTGGTAAAATGGCATGCCCATACTGCATGGAAAATTCCAATGGATTTACTTTATCTAATGGGAAGAAATGTCATGGTTTGATAACCACAGAAAATTCTTACCGGTTAATCACCTGTTCAGAAGAAATCGAAGAAATTTTAGAAAGGGGAAGACCGAGACAACTACACCTCTACCCATTCTAACAGGTGAGGAAGTTATCAATGATATTGACACTATGGGTTTGATGAAAGTGACAGAACTTGGTTCTAATGAAGTCAATGATCGACTAGGTAAGTCACATGGATGGAGGAAAAGAAGTATTTTTTGGGATTTACCTTATTGGTCAACTAATTTAATTAGACATAATTTGGATGTAATGCATATCGAGAAGAATGTGTTTGACAATGTTTTCAACACGGTAATGAATGTCAAAGGGAAGACAAAGGATAACGCACAAGCAAGACAAGACATGAGCAATATATGTGGTAGGCCTGAGTTGAAAATAAATCCACAAACGGGCAAGTTCCCCGAAGCTTGCTTCACCTTAGAAAAGGAGGAGAAAAAGGTACTGCTAGAGTGGCTAAAGAGCTTGAAATTCCCTGATGGACATGTTTCCAGTATGGGTCGATGTGTTGATATGAATAAGTATAAGTTATTTGGGATGAAAAGCCATGATTGCCATGTATTCATGCAACGCTTGCTTCCCGTTGCATTTCGAGAGTTGCTTCCAACCAATGTATGGCAAGCACTAACCGAGTTAAGTTGTTTTTTCAAAGAACTAACATCGACAACAGTCAAAGTAGAGGAGATGGAGAGATTAGAGGTTTATATCCCAATAATATTGTGCAAACTAGAAAAAAAATTTCCTCCTGGTTTCTTTGATTCAATGGAACATCTTCTGATTCACCTCCCCTATGAAGCTAGAATTGCTGGGCCTGTGCAAGATAGATGGATGTACCCTTTTGAAAAGTAAATTCTACAACCTTATAGTGTTTTATTTTAAAAATGAGTGCATATATTGGCGATGTTGTTAATGTGGTTCCATCATATTTCTATTTACGGATGTAATGTAGGTATCTTAGACATCTTAAAAAGAATGTGGAGAACAAAGCACAAGTCGAAGGATCAATCGCAAACGCTTACATAGTTGAGGAGGCATCTAATTTCTGCAGTCATTATTTTGAGCCACATGTAATGTATAGAAATCGAAATGTTCCTCGAAACGATGATGAGGAGAGGATGATAGATCTGAGGCAGGTCTTTCGATATTTACACATCCTGGTCGATTTTATGGCAAACCGAAGAACCGGGTGTTAGTTGACAAGGAATATAGGGCTGCACATACATACATACTTTTGAATTGTGATGAAGTTTTGCCTTATCTTAGGTAAGATTTCATATCCAATATAAGTGATATGCTGGTATTGTGCAAACAATGCCTAATCATGTTTGATTTGATAAATGCAGCATGTTTGTGGACCAACTACGACGAATGACACCCGATATAAGTGATATGCAAATAGATCAAGAGCTTGAAAATCAATTTGCTATATGGTTCCATATGTAAGTTAAATTGAAATGAGCATAAAAATAAGTGAAATTCTGATGAAAAAAAAGTTGATGTCTTAATGACAGTAAACCAATGTGTTTTGTGCCTTTTAAATTATAGATGCAAGCTAATCCGATGGAGAACATCATACTACGACAACTTTCGCAAGGGCCGTTAAGATCAGTGAAATCATACAGTGTATATTTTGTGAACGACTACAAATTTCATACAGAATCTCATGCTTCTGGATCTTGCTCAATGAATAGTGGTGTGTGCATTAAAGGAACAAATTATAGTGATAACAGTGGTGACTTCTATGGTCGTTTACAAGAAATATTATTGTTAGAGTATCCAGGATTGCCAATCAAGATGGTTACATTATTCAACTGCAAATAGTATGATCCCAGTCCAAATATTGGGACTAGAATACATGCGCAGTACAAGTTGGTTGATGTCAATATACGCCGAAAGTACACCAAGTACGAGCCATTTGTTTTAGCAATGCAAGCAACACAGGTATATTATCTACCATATCCAAGTATGAGAAGGGGTAACAATGATTGGTTGGCGGTTTGCAAGATAGGTCCGAGATCGGTGTTTGACTCACCTAAAGAGGCACAAAATTTAGGAGTGGCATTTCAAAAAGATGTGGTTGAATCACATGAAATTGATGTTAGTCTTATGAATGAGGAAGTTCAAAACCTGAATCATCCAAGTGGTGAGATTATAGAACTCGAGGAAGATGAAGATAGTGACATATCAGAAGAACCTGAATGGGAATCCTCGTCAGGGGACGAAACTGATGAGGAGGATAATGAAGATTACGAGGAAAGAAGTGATAGTGAATAGGCTTATATAATACTCTTTTTGGATCCTCGTAAGTGTAATACATTTTACATTTTGTGTACTTGAAAGGACAACTCACAGTGCATTCGGTTTAAGACTTTCCATATTAAAGGCAATGCTTTTAACTCTACTGAATTGTTGTGGATGCTGTACCACATTAAAAATTACTGTGAATGCTTTACCATGTTAAGAATTTTTGTCAATATATCGTTAAGAATTGTTGTGAAATTTCATGCTATTCATTACATGACATATTAGACAATTACTTTTTATACCTCTAGTTTCTTAAATCATAGTATATCATTTATGCATATATTTGTCAACCACATCATACATTTAGTAAGTTTTTTTTTTTGTGTACTTGTAGAAATGTTGTGTGTTATTTCATAATGAGTTTCATGAAAATAATAACATTCATTTTTTGTTTCATTTTAGTCGATATGGCGCGAGGACGAGGCATTAAGGGTGGAGCTGGTCGTATCGTTGAAGGGAGGGGACGAGGTGCAAGACAAGATCCACTACCACCCGCTCCGAATGCATCACCACGTCTCCCCACTATTACACCACCATAACGACAACCAGAGGTGATACGTTTGGTACAGGTTGAACCAACAACTGCTTCAGCGAATGTTCCTTCTATGCCGTCTGAGGATGCGACGATTATTGGATTATCACAGCATAGTGATTCCCAAGCACAAGCAAGTATTAATGGGGAAGAATATCCAGTACCTACTAACCCTCTAGGGAGAAATCGTCAGCGGATCACAGTGGTTCGCGGGATGTGAGTATACAAAAATACTTTATTTCTTTGTCGGTACATATTATCTTTTCCCAGTTTGGTTTTGTGTACTTGTGTAACACCCCGGTTTCTCCCGGTAACTAATAAAGAAATATTAAATAAATACCGGAGCTTGTTAGTACTTTAATGGGGATTGTTAGTAATTAGCAAGTTATTGAGATGAATGTGGTTGGAATTAAGCCTTGGTTTTAAACCTAGTTTATCGGTAGATTAATATTTAAGGGTAAGACATGTGACATGTAATAGTGTGACATTTGTTTGCTAAATAGGAGGATTAAGGACTATGGGCTAAGGGCCAGGCCCAAGGTTTGAAAGGGGTTTCAAGTGTGAGACAAATGGGAAGAGATAGGGCCGAGCAACTTTGAGAAGGAGGAGTACCGGTGGGTCCCTGTGAAGGTGGTGGTGCTGCACGCATGCTATGTTGGAGGGAAGCCGCCACGAGGAGCTCCAGCATGTCCGCATTGTGGTGTGAAGAGATGAGGGAATGCCTTGGGTGTGACTGGTGCTTGAGGAGAGGAGGAATTCCTCACTGCGTCTCCCTCTGAACTCCGCAGGTTGAGTGCAATCCATTCTGATCCACGACCTCTGTTCTTAGCTCCGGTGAGGCTCCCGAGCTCAAGTTTCTCTTGGTCTCCATTCGGGTTTCCACAATACTCTCCCTGTCCCTCGCTCGCTCGGTGAGCTTCGATTACTCCAGTCCCGGCCAGCCAACAAATTGTTTCTTGGTTCCAGCTCCGGCCAGCAAGGAGAAGCTCCAGCAATCTCCGACCAACCCAACCGCTGCTCGGTTGCTCGTGAGTTGCTTCCGGTCGTTCAAGAGGTGGTGGCATCTTGTTATTGAGTTCTGCGGTTTTGGTTCCTGTTGTCATGCTGTTAGTGTAATACTTTGTGCGTGCTGTCCTTGCATTCAGTTGTTATTCTTGCTGTTGTAATGGAGTTACAGCTACTTTGTAGTCAAATGGCAATACGAAATCATAGAAGAGGTACTCTGTTGAAGTGTAGTTTCATATGCCCAGCAAGTGTTTGCTAAAATGTCAATGAAAGGATTTGGTTGAGCATGCCTTGCAATTGATATGCTTTGGAGTATAATGGGGTCAGGGGGTGCCCATCACTTGCTTGTTAGAATGTTAATATGAACCAGGGTTGCATAAGCATGTGTTTGAATATAGAGAATTCTATGGTTGCTTAGGAGCATCAACTATGGTTAAAGGGAGACAATTTGTACTTGAACACGAATTAAGGATTCAAAGAGAGGTGTTTGGGTGTGTTGTTATTTGGATAAACACCAAGCGGGGTGAACATGAAGTCTTCTAATTACTTACTCTTTGCTCATTTACGTAAAATGAATTCCATGTTGTTATTCTAGTACTAGACTACATCTAATGAGGAGTTGGCTTTAGCTTATCACTTTGGACAAAGCATGTTGTTTGGATATGGTGAATAATACTTGGTTAGTCATGCAAGGGTATCTTGATATCATGTTTGTGTGGTGGGCCATAAGTTACCTTTACTTGGGCCCATAATTTATTAGAAGAGAATTGTTAAATAAGAATGTGGGCACTGAGAGCTAGTATTCATTCAGATCATTTTTATTGAGTAATATTGATTAAAGGACTTAAAGAACTAGTTCTAGTCTCGGGCCTTAACTCACTTTGAAATGGGCCCATGAATGTTTGAAGAGAATGATTGTTAAGAGATAGTGCTTGAGAACTATGGATTAGTATTGAATTAGTTATGGTTGTGTTACAAGGAAAAGGGAGAGACCAAGCCTGGATCTCCGTGGAGGTTCGGTCGACTTGATTTTCTTAGGACTACAAAGTGAGTGGACCTACTTGTATATTCTCGTGTTTTTGATCGGGTTTTGCCGTGTTTTGATTTATGTTCCTCGCTAAGATTTGTTCCCGGTTTGAGAATGCTTTTCGATTATTTACTGACTATGGTAGATTGATGTTTTCTCATATGACTAGTCAAGATCATTGAGATAGACATGAGATAGATATAGAGGGCGTGAGCATCGATCTTTGCTTCTGTTAGGCGATCCCTTGCGTGATATGCACGGCTCCATTGAGCTAAGACCAGCGTGATAAAGAGTAGGGGAAAGGTTTTCTTGTTTTCAAAATGAATTTCTAGCATCAAAACCTTGTTTTAAAAAATGAATTTATCTTAAAACCCTTTTCCCACTCTCACGGAGTGCTCGTACCACTAGTGAAGAACCTAGATCGGGGAAACCTCTACGGCTTCATAGCCCGGACGGGGATACCTCATGACTATGTCAATCGAGATCTTAGCAAGTTGATCCCTGTAATTGCATTCTTATCGATAGGCGCTCACATATCTAGACATCTCATGAGACATAGGCGAGGCATGATAGGGATCAAGACTTTTCGGGTTTTCTCGGACATTGCATTAGGCGATCAACGACTCAGGAGGATCATGCATAGGCGTCCATTCTTTATCAGATTTTCTACATGTATATGAGTAAACATTACTTTCCATATACAAAGAATATATTCTCGATGCACGGGTCTTAGTTGATCCGGCGTAGGGGTCAAGTATATCATCGAAGCTCAGAAGCCTCAGTCCCTCTTTCTTACTCACCTTGTGCGGTGGCAGCGCATGTAAGTTCGGGTACAAGCGCAGTACGCGATGTGAGGTCTTAGTTGGCTCACAGCGTCCCACATCCGTTTTCTTTCCATTGTGTACTCTAGAATTTTATATAGTTATTGTATAATGTGTTTTGGAGACTAGACCCGTGCGTGTAGTCCGCGGGAGAATCAGCAGATTTGACTCATCTTTCTAGAAGAGTTTCGTGATTTATTATGTTTTATTCTTATCGCTCGATTATTCCATCCGCAGATTTTTAGATCAGATTTAATGTACTTTGGGCTCGGGGTTCCCCATGGTCGGCGGTGTGACACGTGTCCCTATTTGGGATCAGGGTGTTACAACTTGTTAATTCACATTCTTTTTTTTCCAGTTTGACTCCATCAGCTGAATGCTCTCGCCGAATTCGATCCATATTTCAGGAGAGATTTGATGATGAGGGGGCTAGGTGGGTGTCAGTCTCAAATGAGACCCGAGATTTTTACTTTGAGGAGTTCAAGGTAAGCTTATAGGTTGCTATTAGTAAATTATGATTGTCTTGTGTGTGAACTTGGTTGTATCATTAAACATTATTTTTTATTCTGCAGAAACACTTTTACTGGGATCCACCAATTGACCACCTGGTCAAAGAGGCTTGGCTGTCAAAGGTATCTGCACGGTATGGGGATATGATTTGTAAATTGAAGTTGAAGCCTAACCGACCAATATATGTTCCTGAATCGGTTTGGATGTAGTGGAAAGAAGTATGGAGGGACCCTGAAGTTGTGCGCATTTCCCAGCAAAATGCAAAAAATAGACGTGGTGGAGTTAATGATGGCCCGTATCCCTCTACCCACAACGGAGGCTCCATCTCCCACGTTGAGCATTGGAAGAAATTGGTAAGTTTTTGTATATGGGTTAAATTTTTATAAATTCATCTTGAGTTGTGTATTCTTAGTATTAGTATATTTTGTTCAGTTGACCAATATCAATGTTGTTTTCTAGGAGCAACAATACAACCGTCCCCCGACATGCTTTGAGGTTTTTAGGCGCACGCACACGAAGAAGGGGGATGGTGAAACATTTACGAGTGACAAAGCTCGTTCCGTTCATGTGAGTTGTAATTTCTTTTAGATGAAATATTTTTGTTTAAGTGTATGGTTGTATCAGATTAAGTGATTATTAATGTGAGTTACTATTTGATGCTTGATATACTTACTATAGTATCATTGATCTTGTTGTTTGATTTGCATTCTTCTCTTAGGATCGATACATCGCTTTGGTGGAGGAGAGAAACAGTTCGGGGGGGATGGTGGACGAAAATCAATTATATTATGAGGCTGCAGGTGGGACAAAGAAGAAGGTCTTTGGTACGGGAAATCAGGCGAGCTACTATTATGATGATGCATCCTCTTCGGCATGTCGTGCATCTAACGCACACAATATTAGAGAGGTCAACCAGCAAGTGCAAGCTGCTATCTCATCCATAGAGCAAAGGATGGATGATATGGTTAATGAGAGGATGCAGCGGCGAGAGATGGAGATTCGGGCATCTGTTACAGAGGAGATTCGGGCATCTGTTACAGAGGATATGCGGGCATCTGTTACAGAGGAGATTCAGGCATCTGTTACAGAGGATATTCGGGCATCTGTTACAGAGGAGATACAGGAGATGCGGGAAATGCAACGAATTCTCCAAGAACAGATGCAACAGATGTTAGGTAGCCGCCAAGTACCTCAACCTTCTGATCGCGTCTTCAACTCACCGTCTGGTGGGACCTGAGGAGAACCCTACAAAGTGTTACCCAATAATCTTTTGTCAGTCTACATATCTGCTATTTTTGTTTCAAGACATTTTGGTATTTCTTGAGGTAATATTTTTTAGGATTAATTACACTTTTCGTCCCTGAAAATGGTGTCATTGTTCACTTTTATCCTTGTATTTTAAAAATGTTCAATACAGTCCTTGTGTATTAGGAAATTTTGTTCTTTTAGATCCACGAAAATGGTGTCATTGTTCACTTTTATCCTTGTATTTTTAAAAATGTTCGACTGATCCTTGTGTATTGCGTATTACATTCTATTTTGGTCCCTAACATTGTATTGCGTATTACACAAGGACCGTATTGAACATTTTTAAAATACTAAGAATAAAAGTGAATATCTTTTCGTGACGAAAAGTGTAATTAATCCTATTTTTTATTCACCATGCAATTACTACAAAGAAAACTAGCTTTAGTGGTAAGCATAATTTCAACCATTATTGTCAAGACATTTTGCTTCCTTAGTGCATCTCTTAACTTTTAATTCATCTTGTGTATAGAAGCATAAGATAACATATATCTTTATTAATCTCTTCCTAATTATTTGTTCATTGAAACATCTATTTATAATTTTTGTATTACAGGTTGTCTTTACTGGAAAGTGCTTCAGAGCTTCATTTGAAGTCAAGGAGTAAGGAGATATTCATAGAAGATTTGGTTAGTTGTTTTCTATTTTGTTATTATTTTAAGCCAAGGAGGAAGTTTGTTGTGTAGTGTGATTATACTAAAGCATGCCTAAACTTGTGAAGATTCATAATCACTCGATTAAAATCTTATTTATGAATTGATGGAAACAATATGTAGGGCAGCGAAAGCACTTTATTGTAGAAAAAACAATTTGTAGTGCAAACCCTTCTTGAATTATCATGGCTTGCTTTTAGTGTGGCCTTTTTGGAATATAGTGTATAGCTTTCCTTGTTTTCCTTGAGTCATGGTTCAGGAAGTTGCCTCTTTTGTGGATTCCAGGAAACAAAATTGCTTGAGTCACTATTTCTTTTGTTTTGTATGTTAATTAGAGGGACTGTAATTTATCAATAGATATTGTAATTTTTCATATTGACAATAGGAGACACAAATCTATCATATTGCACTGTAATTTCTGTCCATTATACATGAGATTTATCAATATTCAATTTACTAAAATTTGACTACTTTACTATACCGACTTTGAAGAAATCCATCTCAAGTTAATGTCATCATATATTTCCAAGTGAAAGAGAGGAATAATTTTATGAACTTTTGAACGATATGAATTCATTTGAAGTTCAATTATGAGGTAAATGAAACTTTTAAGAACCATTTGCATTGACCTTTTAAGCCCAAAATTTTAATTTATTTAGCTTCTTACTTTAATCATTCTAAGTTGAGTTTTTTTTTTATATATATATAGGGAACTTGAACACGGGGGCTGCAGAAGTGAAACATAGTTTGATTTAACAACACTTTAGCTGTATTATCTAAGGTAATTCTTGTTTTTGTGGTCATTCCCCCAAAGCTTGAAGCTTTTTTTTTGGTTCATATGTTTATATTTTGGAGCATGTATTGAAATTTCATAGGTTGTTTGGCATATTACTGAGGAGACCCTCAAGATATTAAAAGCATCACCACGATTTGCAGGTAATTTATGATTGGTTGATGAAAGATGGTTTTTTTTTTTTTTGTTATTTCCATTTCATGTGTAGGAAAAAAATATTTCTTTCTATTTTCAGGAGCAAATGCAGAAGATGTTAGAGACCTGCCTGTCTTTTGACCACGTCGTCCACTCACCATCTGATAGAACTTGAGAGACTATCATGTTGATATCCTTATTTTGTATTTCTTTATATATATTGTCTATTGTGATGTGCATCTTATAACAAATTTATATATATATATATATATATATATATATATATATATATATATTGTCTCTATATTACGATGTGCACCATATAACATCTTAGTAGATCAATGTGTTAAATATATTTTATATGTATATTGTGTATTATGATTGTATTACAAGTGAGCAATAATATTGTCTATTATGAATCTACAGGTGGTATTTAAAATTGTATTATAGGGGACCAATAAATAAAAAAATATATTGGGCAAAACTGTAATTATTAGCGAGGGAATAGCTAGGGAATAGCGAGGTAATCATTTTTTAAAAATTTAGCTACGACAGATAAGCCCTAGCTAAATAGCTAGTGAAAATCCCGAATAGCTAGGGAATAGTGAGGGAAGAATTTTTTAAAAAAATAGCTATGACAGATTAGCCCTAGCTAAATTGCTAGTGGAAATCCCTAGCTAAATCCTCGCTAATGGGGAAAATTCAGCCAGAGAATATAGCTACAGAATAGCGAGGGAATATATACTCTCGCTAAATAACTACAGCAAAATCCCTAGCTAAATACTAGCAAATTATCAAAAAAAAGAGGGATATGGTGAGGAGAGTTTAGCTAGGAATAGCGAGGGAATGGAATTCCCTCGCTAAATGGCTAGAGATTTGTGCTGTCGCTATTCCCTCTCTAAATTTCAGCGAGAGATTATACTCTCGCTAAATATTTGCTAGGGTCAAATTAGCGACGAATAAGGTTCCCTCGCTATTTCCAAGCTAAAGTAATTTAGCGAGGGAAATTCATGGTTTAGCTAGGGATATTTCCCTAGCTATTTCCCTGTTTTCTTGTAGTGATATATTTAAGAAAGAGAAAGAAACCAAAGCAAATAACAATTACAGGAGACTAAAAATCAAAATACCAGCTTTGAATCAACTTGGTCTGATTCCCTAAATAGTCCATCTATTATAGCCATAGTGCCCTTTTGGTCCCTCTATTCGAATTTGATCCTTCTAACTCCCTCTGCTATTTCAATTGGGAAATCTTAGTCATGAGTCTGATGGAAGTTTCTTTTGTCATTTTTATTGATTGATGTAGCATTTTTTATGTTTAAAAATATATTAAAATATTAATATTTCTATTGAAATAGACAAAATAGGTCGGATCTCTCTCTTTGTATCCAAACCCGTTTCACTCACCCTCTCTCCTTCTACTTAACGTCTTCCTCCTCTTCTCCATCTCCTCCGCCGCATTCTCCACCCACGGTCTCACAGCCCTTGAGGCAGCTGGATACACCCCATCAGATACTCGTCGTACGGGATGGCGCCGGTAGCTCCATCATTCCTCCCTCTTTCAGCTTTGCCAATGACCATCTGAGAGATGCCTTCATCACCCTCCAAGCATGGAAACAATCCATCTTCTCCGACTCCAAGAACTTCACCGGCGACCGGGGGAGACCAAACGTTTGCGACTACATCAACGTCTACTACGCATCTCTCCCCTCTAACCAGTTTGTGATCGTCGTTGATCGACCTTAACCTCGGCCTGCGCGAGGAGTCGTCAGAACATCGAGTGATTGAGATGAGCCACGCGTACCACGAACATCCGGTGGCTACTCCCCATGCAGACCGCCACGTGTCCCGCTGGCACATCCGACGGTAGCACCATCCCCATTGAGCCCAATGGCGCCGCTGCCCTTCTCCTTCACCTTTCATAACATCTGTCTAAGCCTGAAATCTATAATCGAAGCTGACTAGTGGCCAATCGATTCCCTTTGGGTTCTTCTGCTCGATCCCTCCTCCTTTCTCCTACCGATAGATGGTGGATCTCGTGGAGAAGGACGCCGATCTGAGTGGTGACGAGGAGAAACGGGACAACTGAGTAGAGAGGTTGATGGAGCATAGGATTAGGGTTCACAGGGTTAAGGTTAAGATTAGGATTAGGGTTAGGGTTTGGTTAGGGTTAGGATAGATTGGTTTATTAATTAAATTTTTATAAACATTTTAATTCTTAATTGTACTGTTTGTTGTATTGTATTGTTTTAATTATAATTATTATAATTATATTATTTGTTAAATAACTAATTCTTTAACAAATAACTAATTATTATAATTATATTCACTGTTGATAAGGGATGAATTAGGGGTAATGTGTGTGTGAGACGAGTTCGGATCCAAAGAGAAGGGATCCGCACCTGTTTTGTGGTTTAAAATGAAAAATGAATATTTTTATATATTTTTATATATAAAAAATGCCACATCATCCAGTGAAAATGATAAATGAAACGGACGTTGGGTTCGGGACAGAAATTTCCCAATTGAAATAATAGAGGGAGTTGTAGGGATCAAATTCGAATAAAGGGACCCAAAAAGCACTATGGCTATAATAGAGGGACCATTTACGAAATTACACCAATCAACTCCACAAGATAAGAGAAAGAAATCAAAATCCTTTGTGTGTGGTAGCAACATACAACAAAGAAACACACAACAAACTACATATATTTGTTTGTTTTTGAATATGATAAAAGCCCTCGTCTAGATACGAAGCAACATGAGTCCAATTGTGAGGAAAGGAATTCAATATTACAAACAAGAAAAAAAAAAATCATGTCAATTAATAGGAAAAGCATAGGGCAAGGAATAAAATTATCTTAATAAATTCAATCTAGCCACACACATGCACACAAAGACAAGATTTTAAATATTTGTTAGATATAACATCTTTATAGAATATATAGCACCAAACAAAGATAATCTCAATAATCCACAAATCATGTATTATTTGTAATCACATATGTTGATGCTAAAATTGGTTTTGCCTCGAGATGAGGTCCAATTCCGCTTCAACGGTTAAATTTGTTTGATTTGGGGAAGATGAATCAAGAGAGAAAGAAAATCCAACCAAAAAAGAAAGGATAACACCAAGATTTACATGGAAACCCCCAAGAATTCGGGGGAAAACCAAGGCGCTCCTTGATAAAAGCAAATCCACCAAGTAATGATCATTTTACAAAGGCTAGAAGCCATAAAAGAGGAGGAAAGGAGATTATAATGGAGAGAGGAAAGAGAGATTCTCCAGAGTGGTATGGTGTAGAGTTCCCAAAGAGTTCTCCAAGAGTCCCCCAATTGATCTTATTCTCCTCTATTTATAACTTGAGGTTGCTTGGTGTTCAAGTTTTTCCAGCTAGATGCCAGCCGGATGCCAATTGTATTGCTAGCTCAGTGCCAACTAAGTCGCCAGCTAGATACTTTCTAAAAGTTTTGTCAAACTTCCTGAGGATTCCGGAGTCCTTCTCCCATATATGATCAAGCATGCTGGCCATTTCTAGAAGTTCTTCCTCTTCCTTGTGTTCGATTGAGGGTGTTGGATGCTTCTAGATATTCATCTTCCTTTGCATGTTCGGTTCAGGGTGTTTATTTGATAAATTTCTAGATTTGGAAATATGTTTTTGAAAAATGCATGCTAATAACCATTAGCAATTTTGAAATAGAATAAGAGAATTAGATAGAGATATCAGTGAACTACACCGTGCTTATATACTTGCCTGAACCAGTGGTGCCTCTATGACCGAGCCAGAGAGTACGGTACTAGGTTAGGGAAGGGTTTTTTTATTGTAAACTCTGATTTTAGTCCAAACTATCTGTAGGGTGCCTAGTATACGTATATACCTTATAGCCCGATGATTGTTTGAGCTGGTTCTAACCAGGAGACTCAGGTGTTTGAGTTGTTTCCACATGTTCACATTCTGACTCCATAGTATCGAAGTAGGGCCATAGGTGACATTGATATTATTGATTTATGATTTGATCCCACACTTGTTCACCTCTCGGTTGTTGAGTTGGTTCCGACCGTAGAGGTTATTGGCGTTGAGCTGGTTCTACCAGGATGATTGTGGAATCATTCATGATACCAAGGATTAAATTGTTGAAAGAAACATGTGTATGAATTTACTCTGCATTTCTACTCATATTGGCATGATTATTTAGATTGAAGATAATGTATTGACTAGCATTTCATATGATCAGTATTTATCTTCAGATTCTATTACATTTACCCTTATATTTTTGAGACTATTGTATATTATTGATACATGGATATAGTTTATACTTGACAGTAATGTCTCACCTCACTGGGCTTAAGTAGCTCATTTTCTACTTACATTTACCCTTGCAGATAGTAGATAGGGATCTGATTTTATCTAGTGTATTGGAGAGAGGATCAGTCTACGTGTAGCTGACTCTGACCCCTAGTTGTCGTTGTTTTAATTGTATCTATTGTCTGGGAGAGAGGGAACTCCTTTTATTTAGAGATATTTGCCTTATGTGAATGTGTTTGATTTGATGTTGTATTATGACATGGATTTATTTCTAGAGTATGACATTTGGTTATCTATTTTATTAGCTTTCATATACTTTTAAATTTTTAGGTTATACAGCCTTAGGTTCGGGATGCACTTCTAGCCTGGCAGGTGTGGCACTCGTCTTGGTTTTGGAGACGGGTGTTACATTTAGTGGTATTAGAGCGGTTAATCCTAAAAAATCCTAGGGGTTAGTCAAAGCCATAGGGAAAGGGTCACGTTAATTGACATAATTGAGATAAATGTTAATAACTTTTTAGAAAGTTAATGATTTCACACTAACGCATATGATTTTGTAGAATGCTGCCGAAAAGAGGACGTGGTAGGCCACTGCTGGGCCAGTGGAAGGTAATTCTTTTGTCATCCAGTGCTTATGAATAATTATTAATTTTAAAAACAATCACATAAGGTTGCCTTTACTTTCATATGCTAAGTATTGAGATTATTGAGTTCACTAAATAACAGGCTGAGATTGAAACCCATGCTCGTTCTGGTTTTCTTACTCTTTATGTTCATTATGGGCAAAATCATCGAAAGGATGCAAACCTTCTCACAAAGAATGATGTTGTCTTGACCACTTATGGTGTGTTAGGATTAGAATTTTCAGATGAGATAAGTCATATATTTTTCTTTTGGAAAATTGTCTTTTTAGTTACCTTACAGAATTGGAACCTTCAGATTGACATAAGCTCTTCTTCATCTCTCATACTCTGTATCTACTATCTATAATCTTGAAGAAAATGGTGGACTCTACTCAATTAGATGGTTTAAGTTAGTGCTTGACGAAGCCTTGTAAGGGCCAGATTTCTATTGTTGTTGCTGCTCTAACTGCTGATCGAAGATGGTGTCTTACAGGAACTCCTATACAAGTAAACTATTTTTTAAGTTTATTCTTTTAGTAACATCTGGTTTCATTTGTTTTCAGAGCCACATTTGGCTTTAGATGTATGGTTTACGTTTGCTTTCCTCGATGCTCTCTAAGGCTATCACTAACTGCTTAGTATTGAACTTATGGAGTCACACACTATTGAGTGTTCTAATATTTGCTGATTAAATCATATTATTTAATATCAAATAAATAAAATTTTTAGTCCAAAGGAATATTATTATATTCTTTACTAACATAGGGAATATAGTAAATATTAAAGAACAAATTGAATAATGTTTGTATGTGGTGGTTAAGGGAAACTAAAGGTCACTTGATGGCTTTTGTTTTGGTAAAACCAAAAAGATTTTTGGAAACTCAAAAGGTTTTGGGAAAACCCAAAAGTCTCATGCAAATGCCTATGTATGTAGGCGTTTGAATAATAAGGAGAAATACACTCCATCAAAAAAAGGTGAGAGTGACAACATTGGTTCAATTTGTTCGGGATTCCATTTGTCAAAGGGTTGATAGCAAAAGTTAGTCATGTTGTGGATACGCATAGAGTCTTCGCATTATCGAAGAATCTCATAAAAGGAATCCGCTTCCAAGTATGTTTTTGATCTGATCTTTTACATGTTAAATAAGTTTAAAGTGGCAGTGGGTATATTTTTATTTCAAAATTTATAAATTTTAAATTAATGAATTAGATGTTTTCCATTTAAAACACCAATGAATTAGATGTTTTCCATTTATAAATTTATAAATTTTAATTTAATGAAAATTGATGCAATCAAACAACAAATATGCTTTTTTCCATGGAGAATGTTAGATTTTCCATGGAAAATAAAAGCAATCAAACAACAAAACAAGAATTTTTCATGGCTAGAAAATTTGAACAATTCACTTTCTCGTTTTCCACGGAAAATTTTGCAATGAAAAAAAATTTTCTTTTCCAAGTGTTTTTCAGTTAGCCAAAATATCATCCTAGCGGCAAACCTATTACAAGTGCTTGCAAAATCAATGAATTAATGATGTGTTATGGAGGCGAGTTGGAGAAAAGACCACCTACCATTGAGAAAGAAACACAAAGAAACATCACTTAAGTGGTTAGGTGAGTTCTATCAAGGGAATCTTAACTTCCAACTTAGTTTGATGACAAGGTGCTTTTCATCTACCACCCAAAATATTTATGGTCCTTTCTTCCAAGCAAACCATAAACAATAACTTTAAGAAGCATTTTAGAGTCTAACACAATTTGCTTGTTTTATAACCTACGTAGAGACCAAAAACTAAAAAGATTTAAATTTAGTAAAAAAAAACCAGTATAAATGTATCTTTATATTCTTTAAAAATTGTAAGTAAAATTTGATAGTATTATTTAACGTTGCATCGTAAGTATTTTATTGAACAATTCTATTATGATTGCTTATTTGGATATGTAGGCAATTTACATTAATAATATATGTTTTTTTTTGCAAAGGCGACAAGCACCTCTTAAAAGTCAGGGACGGACAACGCGGATCCCTGCTCATGTACCCTCACCTTGTAGTTGTGAGGATTCAAATCTGAGTTTATCTCAACCAACAAAGCCCTGCACAAGGGACCGGGTACCAATAGACTTATATGTTGGATAAATTAGTTTTTGAATTTCGTAGTTTAACATTAGCTTAATTTTAAATTCGAGCAATTAAAATAAATATTTAATTAGTAAAAATCAAAATTCAGATTCTATTTAAAAAAAGTTAATTAATTTACACCATTCGAAAAAAATAATTTATATATTTATTTATTTATTTAAATTCAAGCGCGATCCGGATACCCTGCTGCTACTTACAGTGTGCAATGTGTTTGGATTTCTTTAATAAGCCGTCATCTCTTCTGTCACTCTATAACTCCACCTTGCCTCATTTTTTTTTTCACTCAATACAACGAAGGAAAAAAAAAAGAAAAGAATACGGCCGGATTTGGAAAGGAGAAAAAAGGAAGAAAATTTTCCATCCTTCTTATCTGGAATTGCCGACACGATTATCGAAGTTTGAAATCTCACCACAATACCATAATACAAATAATCTGTTCTATCCAGTGAACCGCTCAACGGTAACTTTTTTTTTTTTTTTCTACTTCTAGCGCTCGTTTAATGGCGAATTCATGACAATTTAATTACTAATTACATTTAATCGTTCCCATAGATAGTCGCAATTTGAAATACATGTAGTAGTGCGTTCCTTGTTTGCCTCTTTTGGTTTTGATGCTTTTGTTAGAGTTTGGTGAGTTCAATGATCACGGCTTTATTTGTTTCTCTTCAATTCTTTGTGTTCTTCGGTTCTTGGTTCTTGAAGGTGTTATTTTTCTCTCTTTTTTTCTTTTTGGAGTTTAGAAGGCATTTACTTAGATGTTCTATTTAAAAGTTTGATTTTGAAGTATTTTGATTCGTTTTGGTCTCAAGATTGCTGAAATGGGAGCTTTACATGGATTGGCTGTTTCTAAAAGGTTTCTATTCCAGTGAACTAACTTTATCTGGTGTGAACTTCTGCTTAGATTTTACTTCTTGTTATCCTGTCATTGCTTTGGTACACTCATTCATGTGTATGTGTCAGCACCAAGATTCCCATCTTCTCAGTTTTGTAGTCACTCATCTGTTATCTTTCTTACTATTAGCAGACCAACTTCTCTCTTTTATTTCAATTGTCTTTGGGTGTATTGTATATATGCGGTGTCATAAGATTTCTATGTATGACTCTTTGCTTCCATTTGCTTCTCAAACTTGCTGATGCTCTTTCATGTTAATTGATAAGGGTATTCTAATAAATGGCCTCCTTTGAAAATTGAGATCATACTGAAGGTTTAAAGTAAGAATTAGGCTTTCTGTTCACTTGATGTTTAGTAAGAATTAGGCTCCTGCTTGGAGCATGTGGAATATGATGAGTTTTCAATTAACATTTTGTTATCTGCTGAAGGTTGCTGCTTTTGCCACTTCGAGATCAACGTGAGTTTTAGAGATGAGAAGGTTTTTCTCCTTTAGATCATCCACATCTGGCAGTGCAAATAGCAGCAATGATACCAAATTTTCAAATTCAAGGCATGAAAAGGTTAAGGACAGTTGCCAGAGTCCCAAGGATAAGGATTATGATATGAGGGGGCATCAGGAAGAAACAGAGGTTTCTTCCAATAAACATCTCAACAGGAGCCTTTCATTTTCATACCCTGCTATTTATTGTCCTTCTCGGGGAGCGAACTCGAATTCTGTGAATGGGCAAAGTATATTTTTATCCGGATGTGGAAATTCACCGCATGAAAAAGCTGAATGTTCTATTAAGTAAGTTGAATGATCAAAGGTTTTGTTAATTTTTGTTTTGATTGGATTTTGCCATATTTTATAAAAGAGTATGCTCATGCATGACTAAAATTGCGTGATCTCATATATTTAGCAATACCAATGTAGTAACACTCAATATTGTGTTTTTGATTAAATATTATTCACTCTCTATAAGTTCCTTTGTGCATTTCATCTTAGATATTACTATTCTCCTTGCTACTCCAAACTTTTTTTAGTTCTGCCTTCTCCAAATCCCCTTATGTTTACTCTTCTGATAATATGGAACCTCGATCAGACGGGATTATTTGGTTTGATTTGTCATGCCAAGAAAATCTTTAGATGATCAGACATACCTTGGTTTGATTCTGCATTTGACAGCCTTAATTGATCTCAATTACTGTGATTTTCCAAATGCTGCCTTTTTTTATTTGTAATTTGCTCTAGTACATAATTGGCAATATTTGGATGAAAAGTAACAAATTGGATTATTTAAGATTCATTTATGTTCTTCCAGTCTTTATAATTAAAGATATGCTTGATCTACTTTGTGCTTGTCTTTGGAAACAATTTTCTTTTAATTGATAAAAAATTAGCTTCAACTCTTATTCTTGTTTGCTTAATGAGAACTTGTTATCGAGCCTATTATTTAGCATTAGTTTTTTTTGTTAGAAACTTAATTCATAGCAGTTCTAAGTCAAAATATGATATATTATGTTTGGATGCAAGTAAACTTCTACTGGTTTCTGTACTTCATAACTAAGGGCAGCCCGGTGCAACAAAGCTCCCGCATGCACGCGGGGTACGGGAAAGGGTTGGACCACTTGGATCTATCAGCGCAAATTTTACCTCGCTTTTGCAAGAGGTACATTTCCACGACTCGAACCTGTGACCTCCTGGTCACATGACAACAACTTTACCGTTGTGCCAAGGCTCCCCTTCTCTGTACTTCATAACTAGGAACAAAATTAACCATCAAAAGACTTACTAAAGCATTCATCAATATGATTATTTGGCTGTTCATATTACCAAAGTTATATTATATACTTCTCAGGAATTCTATTAACAATTTTAAGGAAGTGTAATATCTTTTCATACTTTACACAAAAAACATCTTGGCCATTTGCTAACTCCAATGTAGAAAAGCACACAGCAGTTTTGATGTTTGAAATGTCATCATTTTTCCTTACCGATATATTTAGTTTCATCTATTTTTTTTTCTACCTTCTTATTTTACTGACTTCATTATTTTATTTATTTATTTATTATTATTATTATTTTTTTTTGCTCATGCACACAAAAAGTTTGTTGACAAGAGGTTCTCATTCAGCTAAACATCAGAAGTTTCTAAGCTTGCCTGTTCATTTTTTTTAAATTGTTTATAAGTGATTCAAGATAGAATTTTCTCTGATTCTTATTTTTTTTCCTTCTGTTTTTTACTTTCTTTTTAGCAGCCATTCACTGACACCAGAAAGATTTACAAGATTAAAAAGAGGTGAACGGCCTTCATTTAGAAAGACACATACATTTGAGAAGTTGGATATTCCTGCTGATGTTGATGGCTATCAATATTCATCTGGAAACTCACATTGCAACTCTCCACTTCCACTGAGATGCAGATGCACCCACTTAGTGGAGATATCAAGTGAAAACAAATTCCTTGACCTCTATATAGATGGAGAACATCAAGAAATGAAATCCAAGAAAGATAATGTAAAGCATTGTTCTGATACTGGAGTTGATGGTTTCGTAGCAGAAAATAGAACACTTCCTTCATTAAGGAGGTCTCCTCTTTCCCAGTCAACAGCATCAGCTTCTCCAACCTATGGTAAAGAGAACCTTAAATGCTACTCATTTAGGGAGGAGAGAGATATTGGCCACCAACTTTCCATGCAGGAGTGGGCAAGAGATGACCATAGGCTGATGTACCCACAGAAATTCACAAAAGAGAATGTGGATAAACTGACATCCCCACAGAAATACAGGAAAAAGGTTGTAGATAGTTTATCTGATGCAGTTCCTGGGATGTCTCTGATGAAGTCACAAGATTATGATTCTGAAAACACTGTCACAAAAGAGGATATATATGATGCTTTGTCAGATTCACAGCCCAATTTGAACTCCAATTTTTTCTTGGAGAAGCATCCTTCTGATTTTACATCATCAAATTCTGAGGACTTGAATGGATCTAGTTCTATGGAACTATTGAGCTTCAGAAGGAAAAACTTCCTTCCCGGAAACGGAAACATAGGCATAAATAGTGCTAAACTGATGGATTCTGGACTGCAGGAACTGGACATAGATAGAGAATTAGTAAAAAAAGCTAAAGAGGTGGAAGGGAGGTTGGTGGGCTTATCTGAAGAAGAGCTTGATCTGGATGAACTTGAAAGTGGGAATTTGAATTCATTATCAATGCTTCAGAAAATTCAGGATGTCATGGAAGACAGGAGAGCCTTGGCATTTGATCTCTCTTCACAAATTAAATGTCGACTAGCAGAGAGATTTTCTGCAAGAGAGCATTTTAAACATTCCAAAGTAGAGCTGGATACCCGAACGAGAAGGCTTGAGAAGGAGAAGAATGAACTGCAATTCAGTTTGGAAAAAGAATTGGACAGAAGGTCCAATGAATGGTCATTGAAACTTGTAATGTTCCGATCTGAAGAGCAAAGGCTTCGGGAGAGGGTACGGGAGCTCGCAGAGCAAAACGTGTTGCTTCAAAGAGAAATTTCTTTTATTAAAGGGAATGAAGTTGATACTAGAAATAGATTTGTGAACTCTCATATTCAAGTGAATGCTCTGACAGTTAGTCTGGAAGAAGTGAGGACAGAAAATAATAATCTCCAGCAAAATTTATCAGAACTGCAGCAGCGCTTCAATGTAGCATTGGAAGATCTGGACAGTGTAAAAAAAATATATAAGGAGAAAGAGAAAGAGAATGGAGATTTATATAAATTGGTTGTCAAATTGCAAAGGACATGCAGTGAACAAGACAAGACCATTGATGGGTTGAGGCAGGAATATAATGATGAAATTAAGAAGCAATTGATGCAAAAAGGTGATAATTTTAATAGATTGCAAATGGAGCATCTAAGGCTGACAGGTGTGGAGCAGATGCTGAGGAGGGAGCTTGAATCCTGCAGGCAAGAATTGGAGTCACTCAGGCGAGAGAATGTTTGCCTCTTGAAACGCTTTCAAGGCTCTCGAAGCAACTACAGCCACTCCTTACTTGAGCTTGATCAGGAACTTCATGCCCAAATTGAGTGCTTGAAAACTCAGGGCTTGTCATTGCTCAATGATAATGCTCAGTTCTGTGGAGAGTTACTTAGCTTCATAAAGCACAAGCACTGTGAACAATGCCGAGAAGTTAATAGTGAATTTACTGGATATACAGTTGTTGATTACACTGTTAAACACCAGAGTTTGAGGAGAGGAACTGAAAATTTAAGAAAAAATTTACAAACAATATCCGAAACATTAGACGAAAAGTCTAATCAGGAAGCATTGGAATGTCAGTCACAGACCACTGAAGATGTTTCAAGGCACTTGAAGGATCAGGTATTATACGGAAAGCTAACTTTATATTCTCATGGAAAATAGTTTTACAACCTTTCAACAAATATGTAGCCAATTTTGTTGCTTATATGGATAGATTATAAATCAAGAGAAGTTTCTTTGAACTCATGTATGGGCCTTGTCCAACTTAATTATCTTAAGTACATGATACACAGGGGTAATATGTAAAATAACTGCAGATTTTACTGCATGTGATTTGTTGTATGTGAAGGAACCCTTGCCATAAAGCCGCTTCAGTAACTAATTTCATATTCTTCCAGTGTTTGATGTTGCTATGTTGCATATGTAGGACAAATGGGAACTTGAATTGAAGGCAGAAACTAAACTTAATAGATTGTTGCGAGAGAGGCTTTTTTCTAGCGAACTGGAACTTGAGAGACTAGAGGCTGACTTTGCTTCTTCAGTAAGGAGTCGTGATGTCTTGCAAACTGAGATCCAAAGGCTGCAAGATGAACTTTCATGCCTGAACCACAAGACGAAGGACATGGAGCTTCAGGTTAGCCACAACTTCAGCGACTCTACTTGTTTGTTGGGTGTGATTTTTCGTTGAATGAGTTGAACATTTATATTAGTTCACAAAATACTATTAACAAGAATCCATTATACTTGTGCATACATTTATTTAATAAAAGAATCCCTGCAAGGATGTCTTCATTATTTGATGAAATATGACTTATGTTCTAGGATATGAGCATTTTTTGTATCTGTTAAAAATGATTAATTTTGTCCACAATTCTAAAGATGTGTACTTTGTATATCCATGCTTGTCCAATTGCATGCATTATAGTATAATCAAATCATGCATATTTCATGTGTCTGCGTGCATGAGTGCTTTGCCAGAATTTTATTTTGCATGTGGAGATGGGTCTGTTGATTAACTTCTCTTCCTAACTGGATTATTATTTCTTAAGGATACACGTTAAGGTAGAGCTAATTTCAAATTGGTTGTCTTAATCTGTTAATGCATCCCTGTTTATCATCAGAATCTGGCTAATGTGTGGTATTCTAAGAATCAAATTAGATGTAAAACTTAAATGATAGATGACCTTTCTGACTAAGTTCCAACAATAATAATACAACATTTGAACTTTTGATCCTCCTGATATATTGTGATAGTGCATCTGAAATCATGCGCATAACATACCGAACGTGCATGAATGTTGTTCTCAATTCACAATGTATATAAAGCTTAAATAGGCATATTTGATTAATTTCCTAGAACAATAATACTGTACTTATATGAATTTAGACTAACCTCCATTATCTACAGGTTGCTGTATAGACCTATCCTATGTTGGATTTATCTTTAGCATTTTCATAGAGAAAATTCTCACCTCTGCTTGAAATCAAAAGGGAAAATTATGGATCAATTTTGAGGAGTACGCTTGAAATACCCATCCCGAATGATCTTATGACAATTACATGCATATACAGAGCACGTGAGAAAACATTAGTATGTCAATGATTCTCCCATATATGTTTCTACAATGTTTCAGCCAAAATAAACATCTCAAAGTTAGAATATAATGTATCTGATTTCCCCATCAATTTTATCATGTTTTGCCTGGAAACAATGATTGGGTTAGTGTTCATACAGCAATTATAAATTATATTTCTGTTAATTTGGATTTGATAGCAAAAAGCACTGGTTTGATTAAAAGGGCAGTCTGGTGCTACAAAGCTCCCGGTGTTAATTTGGATTTGATCGCAAAATGCACCGGCTTGTGTGTGATATTTGTTTTGTTTTGAATTTTCTGTGTTTGTTGCCTGCAAGAATCTCTCGATTTATCACTTATTCTTGTGGTGATCATGATTTGTGCTGTTCTTTTTATCTTGCCATTTTTCATTATTTTTCTTGTGTATGATTGGTTTTTCTTTTGTGAAAAAAAAAAAAAAAACCTACAAGCAGATGCTGAGAACAGATGAGACCAATAACCAGCACCAGCATGACCTTCAAGAATGCATGAAGGAACTGACTTCAACTAGAGGTGTACTTTTAAAGGTGTCCGAGGAGAGGGACCGTTTGTGGAGTGAAGTAAAGCATTCAAGAGAAACAGTTATGCTTCTGGAACATGAGGTTATTTCTCTCAAGAAGAAGATTGAAATCCTTGATGAAGATGTTCTTGTCAAGGAGGGACAGATTAGCATTTTAAAGGATAGTCTGGGTGATAAATCATTTAAGATAAATTACAGTCCTCCTCAATTAGTGAGAGAACTTGTCCTGGAATGACCAAGATTTTCAGATGTAGACTCCTATGCTTAGTTAGCACTTCTTCTCATAAACCATTTCTTTACTTTATGGATGCTGGCTGTACATTCTTCCTCTTTCTATGTGTTTATTTTATTTTATTTTATTTCTTTTGTTCATGTATGACACCTATTGCTTTAAAGACAATTTTAAAGGAAATTACTTGCATTCACTCTTATATTTCAATGAGTGTGCAAGAAAATGTACTTCAAAAGTTTAAAGCACTTTGAATCTGAGGTAATAAGCTGAAGGATTGACAAAATCTTAAGAACATAGGAAATAAGTCATCAACATGGACTCTTTAATTAATAACTAATTCCGGGGAAGTGGAGAAGTGGAGGGTCATACCTTCCATAATCCCGAAACCTATTAAGCATCATATTGTGATTTCACAATGTGCCTTCTCTGATTTACTCTTGCTATTGATAAAAAATCACAGTAAATTCTATCTTTTATAAGTCTTTTAAAGTTAGAAAACTCTTGATCATATTAGCCAGGTCTACAATTGTGTTCCTCTGTACGTGAGATCTTTTCTTTTTCTTTGGTGTACCTGGTGTGTGCAGTATAAATTATGTAAAAAATCTGCATTATGATTTCGGTGTGATACTCAAAATTTATATCTTTTTCTATGCCCTAGAATTAGATGTTTCACATTATTATAGATTTATTTCCTCAGCATATTGTCCACTTTTTTGCATGGATTGATTAACTAGCCACAACATCGATCAGTTCATATAAATTTTTTTTTTGTCATTGTATCAATCTATCAATACTTCTGAATTTATTATGCATGCAGTTGTAAGAAATAATTGCATATAGTCAATAAAGATGATAAAGGATCATTATAAACCTCAGATAAGTAGTTGTGAACAAGCAGTGACTTAAAATAAGGGCTTCCCCAAAATGAATATCACCTAGCCTGCTCCTAAAAAGGACATATATAGTTTAATGCAAATAAAAACATGAATTTCCAACAACTAGCTGGGACACCTTAATTAGTCCTAATAAATGGACAATGACTGTTGTATACTATTGTGTATGCTCCAAGGTGGAAGTATAATTAATATAATAATCCTGCCTTGAAAAATCTAAGAAACCAATCTTATTATGCTATAATCAAGTTCAATTATTATTATTATTTTTTCTTTTAGGTGAAAAGTCTTTTTAGCCCTAAACTAAAATTATTTATCGGGTTACCTTGCTAAGAGTGTTGGATATTTTCAATAATTATGTATTTTTCTATGTTTTTCTTCGAGAATTAAATTGAGAGAGTAAGTTGCATATGACGTTAATTGTTTTGATGTTTAAGTTGAACCAAAAGATATTATTATGAAAGGATGTTACCTTTCGTTGGTATTGAAGGGTCACTACTTCATATGAAAGGATGTTTTCTTTCATGTGTGACCATTTGCTAAAGGATGTCCCCTTTCATAAAAAGATGTTACCAAAGGATGCCCCCTTTTCATGAAAGGATGTTACTAAGGGATGCAACATTGTGATAAAACCTTTAGGACTCTATATATAGCCTAGTCTATGTGAGGCAAAAGAATCCAATCAAATTCCATTATCTCTTTTCTCTCACTCTCTCTTTACTTCTCATTGTTTTTCTCTACATTATCAAAGAGAAATACAAAAGTGTTTTCGGGTTGAAACGAATAGTGCAGTTCGCCTTTCAACAACATTCAAAGGGCTTCATTGTATCCTGAAGGCGGTTCTCACATATCCTGTTGCAATTGTGATTCTAATCAGAGGAGAAGAAATTCTTTTAAAAGAAAGCGTTGTCACCTTCGTGCCTTGAAGCCTGTTTGGTTCATCTACCTTTCTCCTCCATTATTCAATCTTATTTTTTCAACAATTTTTAGACGACTTTATGATAATGGAGGCAACTGTTGCTCAATCAATTTCAGTCATGAATCAAGACCTTGTCCGCCTTGATCGTTTCGATGGACACAATCTCACTAGGTGGCAAGAGAAAGGGTTTTTCTTCCTTACAATTCTAAAATGGCGCAAGCGGAAGGAGGACGAATTCTTGTATCGAGGACACATTCTCAATGCTCTCTCAAACTTAGTCTACAATGCACACTGCTCAATTGGAACTACTAAGGAATTGTGGAGTGCATGCATTGGACAACAAATACCACATTGAAGAGGCAAGTAATTAAATTAAGTTTCTAATTGGCAATTATATTGATTTTAAGATGACTAATGATAAGTCTATATTAGAACAAGTTTACAATTTACGACTTATCTCTAGTGATCTTAAAACTGTTGGTATTACCCTTGTGGAAGACTTTCAAGTTGGTGTGCTTATTGCAAAACTCCCATCAACTCGGAATAGCTACAAGAAGAAACTTAAGTATGAAGAGAAGAGTCATACTCTAGAGTCTCTACTTCGACACCTTTGTATAGAAGAAGATTCTCACATATGTGAGAAGAAAGATGAGTCGATAGAGAATCATCATTCCAAGGCAAACATGGTTGAGGGGAACAAAAACAAGTCCAAACTCAAGCCAAGGAATAATAAGGATTTAAAAAAAGCAAGGTACCAAGAAGAAGGGAAATTGTCACTTATGCAACAAGCCCGGCCATTTTATGCGAGACTGTCATCTCCATAAGAAAAGTTTGAAGAATCAAGCTAACATGGTCAAAGATGAACAATTGATAGCAACAGTGGCTGCAGCAAACTCGGTTAGCATTGCCAATGGGTGGTGGCTTGATACCGGAGCAACAATCCACATTTGCAAGGATCATAGTCTCTTCAAGAATTACGAAGAATCTAGTGATGGAATGGAAGTCAAGATGGCAAATAATCTCCGCACTAAAGTTATTGGTAGAGGCACTATGGAATTGAAGTTTACATCATGAAAAATTATTACTCTAATCAATGTATTCTATGTACCTAACATGAGTAAAAATCTTGTATCCGGAGACCTGCTCAATAAGAGGGGCTTCAAGCTAGTGTATGAATCATACAAGTTTATCTTGTCTAAGAATGGTGTGTTCATTAGAAAAGGGTACTCTTGTAATGGCATGATTAAATTGAATTTAATGGAAACTATCTCTTCTGCTTATGCTGTTGATTCTATTTCTTTATTGCATGGTCGACTAGGGCATGTTAATTATGGTTCAATTAAATGCATTTCTAACTTAGGTTAATCTCTAATTGCAATGATAATAATCATGATAAATGCCAAATATGTGTACAAGCAAAAATAACTCGAAAGTCATTCAAATGTGTTGAACGGTCTTCAGAATTACCAGAACTTATACATAGTGATGTATGTGATCTTAAAAATAATGAAACAAACGGTGGAAATAAATATTTCCTAGCCTTTATTGATGATTGTTCACGATACACATATGTATATCTTCTAAAGGCTAAAAGTGAAGTCTTTGAAAAATTTTAAGTCTTCAAAGCGGAAGTTGAAACCAAACACAACCGCAAAATTAAAGTGCTTACATTCTATAGGAAAGGTGAATACTACCCAACCGAGTTTACAAAATTTTGTGAAACTCATGGAATTATCCATCAAGTTACGGCGCCTTATACACCACAACAAAATAAAGTTGCTGAAAGAAAAAATAAGACTTTAACTGAGATGGTAAATGCTATATGTTACTTAGCTCTGGATTGCCTCTTTCACTTTGGGGAGAAGCAATATTATATGCTTGTTATATTTTAAATAGAATTCCCTTAAAAAAAAAGGAATACTACTACACATGAAATTTGACATAATCATAAGCCTAATCTCAGTAGACTTAGGGTGTGGGCTTGTCTTGCTTATGTAAGGAAACCCGACTATAAAAGACCTAAACTAGGAACTAAGACATATGAGTGTGTTTTTATTGGATATTCTATACATAGCTCCACATATAGATTTTTAAATCTAGAATCTCATGATATTATAGAATATGTTGATGTAGAATTTTTTGAGCACTTATTTAAAGTCTAGTACTTCTAGTTTAGAAAATACGGGTCCTGAACCTACTCCTAGAGATATAGAGGACATCTCTTCTGATACTCCTATGGACTTTGAACCTAGAAGGAGTACAAGACCAAGAATTGAGAAGAAATTTGGACTAGACTTTATTATTTACCTTGTTCAAGGAATTAGACAAGATATAAAGGATAAAACCCTATATGTCATTAATGTAGATGATGATCCTACGACATTTCTAGAAGCACTCACATCTAGAGATGCTCCTTTATGGAAAGAAACTATTAATGATGAGATGAACTCTTTATTGTCAAATCAAACTTGGGTTATAACCGACCTTCCTCCTGGATCCAAATTTATTGGTTGCAAATGGATCTTTAAGAGGAAATTGAATCCTGAGTTCAATAAATAAATTCGAAGCAAGATTAGTCGCAAAAGGATATAAGAAAAGACAATGAATAGACTATTTTGACACATACGCTCTAGTAGCTCGAATTTCTACAATTCGAATGTTAGTCGCTTTGGCATCTATTCACCAATTGTTTGTCCATCAAATAGTCGTGAAAATGGCTTTCCTAAATGGTGACCTAGAGGAGGAGATTTATATGGAACAACCTGAAGGGTTCGTCCTTCCAGGCCATGAAAAGAAAGTTTGTAAAGTTGTAAAATCTCTTTATGGCTTGAAGCAAGTGTCTATGAAATGGAATAAGAAGTTTGACCAAATAGTCTTATCCTATGGTTTTAATGTTGTTGATGCAGATAAATGTGTATACTATAAATCTCATAACAACGTTGCAGTAATTATATGCCTTTATGTTGATGACATGTTGATCTTTGGATCTAATCTTACATGTGTTGAAGAGACAAAATTATTTTTGTCTTCTAATTTTGATATGAAAGATCTTGGAGAGGCAGATTTAATTTTAGGAATTAAAATTCTTAGAAAAGAAAATGGAATGATACTTTCACAGCACCATTACATTGAAAAGATACTTAAGCATTATGATCATTCTAATTGGAATCCAGTTTCTACTCCTATTGTCACTCCCCGACCCGATCTCAAGGACCTCGGTACGTGCACAGACCGACCATACCCAAGTAGAGGCGGACTTCACTCAGATACAAGGCCTTGGTAAACATGAACAAAAAACAGATAATAACTAAAATCCAAATAATATCAATGATAACTCAGAGTTTTATAGCCGAATAAAATCGAAATGGTACATTCACCCTACTTAGTCAAGGCCCTACAAGGGTCCTACAAAAGAAAAATACAATCTATCACACAAGTAGACCTGAGATCCTCGAACCTGGACTAAGATGTCCCCTTCCCACGCGCAGCTCCTAAATCTGATATAACTATTCTTTAGAACCTGAAAAGGAAAGGGAAGTAAGTGGAATGAGCTTTTAAGAGAGAAAGTTCAGTAAGTACCCCTGTAGAGGAATATAATGAAACAGAGGAGGTTAATCAAGAACTAGTGATCCAACGAAACCTAACATATCAGAAACAAAATCAAACACAAGGATCACTATCCAATAACCACATAACAAAGAGTACAACAAGTAACAAACAAGGAAATTTTCATTGTATTCCAGACCCTTGAGTCTGGTAGCGCTTCTACGTGCACGTACACGGTCAACGTATCATCCCACTGACGGGTGGACATCCAGAGTTTTCTCCCCCTGGCAGGACTACAGGACGTTCAGAGTGTCCTCCCCCTGAACGCTAGCAACTTATCTGCACGAAGTGGGAGAATCTTCAACACAAGAAGAGCTAATATACCAACCCAGATGGAGCACCGGCTCACGTGTATCCACAGCTATGTACCGATCAACGGGAAGGTATATTCAACAACAAGAAAACCGACACACACACACCCTCGGATGTAGTACAGGCTCACATGTTTCCACGGCTATGTATTGATCAATGGGAAAGCATATTTAGTGAACACAAGCATATCCCAACCATGTCAACACATCAACATGCATACATACAATATGGAGTTTCAACAAAACAAAAGAACAAACATGTATATATGCAAATCCAAGAAAATAGGATACCAAAACATGATAACATCAAAAGCCAATAAGTACTCAAGCAGTGAAGCAAAATAAAAAATACAAAGCCAATAAACACAAACCTGGGCGGGAACTAGGCAGGAGTAACTTACAGAAAAGAGCAACAACAAATTCAAGAAACCCCAGCGCTGGGTGGAAGCTAGGCAGGTGCACTTATCTCTATTAGCAATGTTTGGAATCCCACGGGTCTCTCTCTTGATGCATCTCTACGTCAAAATCTGGTAGCAAAACCTATATCAGTAATGGCAATTGTGCATAAACTCTACATGTCTAGATGCATGTGTATGTCCCACTAATGGTCATAGTCTAATCAAACTGGTCCACCTAACTTGTTGGATATGGCTCGACCTAACCCTTTGTTGTGAGTTTATTCTTAACTTACCAAACCCCTTCATTCAACCAAACAGGGTATTGTAGCCTAGTGGTTAAGAGCCTCCGTGGTGGTTGGGGGGTTTTGGGTTCAAATCTATATATATATATATATATATATATATATATATATATATATATATATATTTGTAAATTTCAATAACCATGTAACACGGCCCATTAGACTTGGTTGAGCACAACTGATTGTATCTAAGTCCAATGAACTGAACTCAATCTCTTAGTTGGTTGGACCCAATCTTTTTAAATGACTTGATCCAATCTTCTGAGTTGGTCGAAGCCAACCCTTTAAATCGATTGGACACAAACCAGGTTGGACTTGACTGAACCTAACCCAGTTCCTAACTAACTGAGTCTAACTGGACCGGACCCAAATTTACTAGCTTGGTCCAACCTATTGCCCCACATAATCAACTTGACTTGATCAACCCAAACCCAATAACCACTTAACTTAAATTGATTTAAAAGAAACCTATTCAACCCAACTCACTTATGTGATTAGAACCAACTAGTTAACCAATTAACTTGATCTACTTACTTACTTAATTTACTAACTTAACCCAACCCGAATCAACTCATCTAAACTGACCTACTAACTCACTTAACCCAAATCAACACACTTGTAAATGGTTAGACCCAACCATTTAATAACCCAATTGATCTTAACCTGGTTTAATCTTAAAACAAGCTCAAACTAAACCACTTAGTCACCTATGAGGATTTTACATATGCCTACAATGCAGAATTTCTATCGATTTTGCGCAGTCAAGAAGGATTGTGCATATCTTCTAATCCAGATATCCGATTTTATTGATTTAGGATTCATCAGAAATCCCTTTTCATAAACTTTCTAACGGTATATTATATGTCCGATCAGAATACTATAACTAGATAAAATTACACTCGAAACTGGCAGCTCGGAACTGCATAATTTCAATAGCGTATTAGTGCAGTACGAAAAAACTGTTCATATCTCTTAATCCGTAAGTTGGATTTTAATAATTTAGGATTCTTTATAAATATATTTTCTTAAATTTTCTAATGATATATTATACACACAAATCGGAGAATAATAAGGGACTCAAATGTCCCTCGAAACTAACAGCCAAACTGTAGGTCTGAAACTGTCATTCTAAAAAGAAAATCCTAGGTTGTATCTACAGTACGTCTGGAATCACGCAAGACTCCCTCTTGGCGTGTCTCCACACTCTACGCTGATAACCTTTAGTAAATCTCTCACCGAATTGTATCTCAATTCTCTCACCATATCCCCTTTTATATAGATGAGAGAATCCCAATCTTACTCAAATTTTAAATTTGAGATAGAGATAAATCGTGCCGGAATTGTGATTTACCATAGATCTTCATCTAATTGGAGTTGAACCTTAATTATATAAAATTTAAATTTGAGATTAGGATCAATTATAAACGAATTATAATTATCTCTAAGAGATAAATCTAATTCAACTCAAATATTATCTCTTAATCGATTTTCAATTCCCTATTGTCAATTATTTTTACTAGATAATTCTGATTCAACTCAAATACTGAATTCTGATTACATCACCATTCATATTTGAGAAATCTAACTTTATAGTTATCTATTTTATCTCATATCAATCCCTACGAGGTTAACCAAAGTCGGGTAACATGATGAATTTGACCATGTTGATTTAATCACATTAAGCCCAATCTTTTCCTGAAATTACTAATAGGTCCCTGATAAACACATTTAACCCTAATGAAGAGTTAATCAATTTAATCCCTCTTTCACACATCTCTTTTAATCAACTAACTAATCATCTAATTACTTTAAAGAATAATTAGGATTTTTATTCCAATGACGGTTCAAACAAACCCCAACATTGGGAGACTCTCTCTTATTTACCAAACAATTTAAGTGAAATAACAAATTAGAAAGCAAAACAAAATAATCCCTAAAATCCTTGGATTTTACATCTAATTTCCCACGAGCCAGATCACGAAATCAATAGAATTGAAGTATCCGAAGAGAAGATTCAAGAAACTAGGAAAGATAGACTAGAAGGATTCTCGAGGACTTACAAGAACAGTGTGGGCGGCGGGGACGGCGGGGGTTGAGGAAGGTGGATGGGAGGAGGCGACGAGGAGGAGGTCGGGGGAGGAGGCGGAGGTGAAAGGGGACATGCTGAGTTCAAGAGAGGGCGGGGAGAGGCGGAGGAACACCGTCGATCTCAAGCTTGAGCGGGCGGGGTAAACACGATCAAAAACTTTTTTTAGGATTAATCTTGGCAGTTGGATTTTAATCCAATGGCCAATCTAGGGACATCCCTACATTCCAAATCTAGGGACCTCCCTAGATTACGTATTACCATATATATATATATATATATATATATATATATATATAAAATAATAATAATAATAATAATAATAATAATAATAATAATAATAATAATAATAATAACATAAATATTTTATCACATTAGAAGTTGATTTGGCTGAGCTTCCATTAATGACGTGATAGGATTGAAAGGGAATATATATTTATATATATAGTCATGATATTGTACAGTCGACTGTAACACTGTGCTTTCCCGATCGCCTCTCATTTGGCCCCTTGGAGCATGTTTAAAGGATTTCCAACCGTACGGATGTGAAGAACATCAAAAAAATAAGCTAGCATGTCAATTTTCATACAATTTGGTAACCATTTGGTACTCCCACTTAATAGTTCTTATTTTATAGAAATCTGAACGGTCCAGAATTTCAACCGTTAAGTGGGAGGACCAAACGGTAACCAAATTGTATGAAAATGGACATGCTAGCTTATTTTTCGATGATCTTCCCATCCGTACGGTTGAAAATCCTTCAAACATGCTCCAGGGGGCCAAATAGGAGGCGACCGGGAATGCATAAATGATCCTGGCCGATCATATCAGCCCTATATATATATATATATATATATATATATATATATATATATAGAAAGAGAGAGAGTGGTGTTAGAATTAGGCCACCTGATTCTAATACCCCTCTATACAACAACCACAACAACAACTAAGCCTTAATCTTATACTGGATGGGGTCGGCTATGTGGATTCTTTGTCTCAATGTTGCTCTCAAGTATAAAATAAAATGAAATAAAATAAAATAAAATGAAATATAATATAATAAAATAAAAGAATAAAAATACACAAATAGAGACATAAATAGATAATAATAATAAATAATAAATAATTCTATGAGATTAGAATGTTAAAAGCAGAAAAATATTCACCACAAACAAAGTTAATGAAAGATAGATCTTTAATCGACTTATCCATAGGCCCATACTAGATGGGGTCAACTTTATGGATTCTTTGTCTCCATGTCGCTCTATCAAAAGCAAGATCCGACTCAATATTTAACATACGTAGGTCCTTAGACACTACCTTTCTCCACATAATCCTAGGCCTACCCCTACCCTTCTTCTTACCTTCTATAACTAAACTATCACATTTTCGAACTAGAGCACCTGGGGGCCTCCAGCGTACATGTCCAAACCATCTTAAACGTTCTTCCCTTATTTTATCTTCAATTGGTGCGACATGCACTTTCTGTCGAATGTGTTCATTTCTAATCTTGTCCAACCTTGTATGACCACTCATCCACCTTAACATCCTCATTCCTGCCACATTCATCTTATGAATATGTTGAATATTAGTTGCCCAACATTCGCTCCTGTACAACATGGTCGGTCTAACTGCTGTCCAATAGAATTTTCCCTTCACTTTGTTAGGCATCTTCTTATCACATTACACACCCGTGGCACTTCTCCATTTCAACCGTCCAGCTTTGATTCTATGGGTTACATCTTCATCTATCATCCCATCATCCTGAAAAATGGAAGCTAAATACTTAAAATGGTTAACCTTAGGCACTACCACCCAACTTAGTTTCACTTCCCCTTCATTTCTCCTACTTAGACTAAAATTACAGTGCATATATTCTATCTTACTTCTACATAACCTAAAGACTCTAATTTCTTAAGTGTTTCTCCATAGTTCTAACTTTTGATTTACTCTATCTCTAGTCTTATCCACTAGTACAATATCATCTACGAATAACATGCACCATGGGATGTCATCTTGGATATACCCAGTTAACTCATCCATTACTAGAGTAAAAAAGTATGGGCTCAAGGCCGAACCCTGATGTAAACCCACTGTTATAGGGAACTCCTCCGTATCGCCTCCTACTCTTCGTACACTTGTAACCGTTCTTTCATACATATCTTTAATAATATTTATATATTTTACAAGAATGTTTTTCTTCTCCAATACCGACCAAAGGACTTGTCTTGGTACCCTATCATATGCTTTCTCTAGGTCAATGAAAACCATATAGAGATCCTTCTTCTTCTCTCTGTAGATCTCCATCAAGTTCCTTAATAGGAAAATGGCTTCTGTTGTGGATCTACAATTGGTTCTCGGACACCTTTGTGATGTTCCTAAGTCGATACTCAATTACCCTTTCCTATAGTTTCATCGTGTGACTCATTAGCTTAATACCATGGTAGTTGGTACAATTTTGAATATCTCCCATATTCTTATAAATAGGAACCAAAATTCTCTTTCTCCAATCGTCTAGTATTTTTCCCCCTTTTAGGATAGAGTTGAAGAGTTTGATTAACCACTCTACCCCCACTTCCCCAAGGCACTTCCAAACTTCAATCAGGATACCATCCGGACCACAAGCTTTTCCGGCCTTCATCTTTTCTAGTACCTCATTGACTTCCCTAGGCCTGATTCTACATTTGTAACTAAAGTTTCTTCTATCGTTGATGCTTAAGAATTTGTAAAGTTATCCTCATGATTTGCATGGAACAAGTGATCAAAGTAGCTTCTCCATCTCTCCTTGATTTCCTTATCTCCTGTCAAGACCTGTTGAGACTCATCATTAATACACTTGATTTGATTCAAGTCTTTCCCTTTTTTTTATCTCTTAGCCATGCTATCTTGTATATTTCCTTTTCCCCTTCTTGTGTCGCTAATTTTTTATACGGATTGGCTAGAGATTTGCCTCGGGCCTTACTAACCGCTTTCTTGGCCTCTTGTTTTGCCATTTTATACTTTTCAAAGGCTTCCCCATCATTAGTTGTGGGTAATTTCTTATATCAATATCTTTTCTTTTTAATAGCCTTTTGAACCTCTTCATTCCACCACCACGATTCCTGTGATAGAGGTCCTAGTCCCTTAGAGACCCCTATGAGCTCACTCCCTATCTTCACAATACTATTCGTCATCTTCTTTTATAAAATGTTTACATCAGCTTTCATGTCTGTACCTCCCTCTTCTAATATTTTATTTTTAAATGCTAATTGGTTGGTTCCTTTTAAAGCTACCATCTAATCCTATTTTGCTTAACCATCCTTTCTGTCTTCACTATACCCTTTTTCTTCACATCCAGCACCACCAACCTACGTTGGGTAGTTAATGTATCTCCAGGTATAACCTTACAATCTTTACAAATAGATTTATCCCTTCTTCTTGTAACCAGAAAATCAATTTGGCTATGATTACCCCCATTCTTAAAGATAATCAAGTGTGATTCCATTTTCTTCAAGCAAGTATTGGTCAATAGCAAGTCATGAGCAAAAGCAAAATCTAATATAAATTTTCCTTCCCCAATCCTATTGCTATATCCATAACCTCCATGCACTCGCTCATAGCCATCACTAAGTCTACCTACTTGCCTATTAAGATCTCCCCCAATAAAAAGCTCTTGTTCACTTAGAATCCCTAGAACTACCACATCCAAATCTTCCCAAAACTTGACCTTATCTTCTTCACCTACTTGAGGGGCATATGCACTCACTATGTTGATTGTTTCTTTTCCTAACACTAGCTTCAAATGTATAATCATGTTTCCTACCCTTTTCACTTTAACCACTTTGTCCTTCATTTTTTGGTTCCATAATAATACCCACACCATTTCTATGTTTATCTCCTCCACAGTACCATAATTTATAACATGTGTTATCAATCTCTCTAGCCTTGTTTCCGATCCACCTAGTTTCTCGCAAACATACTATATCCATCCTCCTCCTTTTTACAGTGTCTACTAACTCCATAGATTTTCTTGTCAAAGATCCTATATTCCAACTACTGATCCGAATCTTACTCTCATGGACTAACTTCTTTACTCACATCTGTCCATTAATATGCAAGAACCCTTGCTCATTTATCACCACATCCGGGCTCCGATTTGGCGGGACTAGCTTCTTTACCTATACCCGTCCATGATGTGGGAACCCTTACCTATACTCTATCACACTCGTGAGGCGATGTGATGAAACCCCTTGCTCATTTAACACTACATCCGGGTGCCGATGTAGTGTGTGCCTAGGTGAGCACGTCCAAACGGTATATATCAGAGAATCCATATCATAAGTGTGACAAAGTTTTATGTTGGTTCTCAACCTACCGCAACCCTCCTCCTTTTTTCCGGCTTGGGACAGGCTTTGCTTGTGCATAGGCAGAGTTCTAACACCCCTCTTTATATATATATATATATATATGGGATGTGGAGGACGTGCATGGCTGCCATTAATGGTGGTTGAATTCCTTTTTGATCAAAACGCGTGAAGAAGCATGCACGTAACAATTTTTCATTTGAATTGGACGACTGGCATTAGAAGTAGTTATTAGTTAATTCCATCGGACGGTTTAGGAGCGAAGATACGTGAAGCATCATATGAAAGACAGGTTCCACTCCGTAGCCGCTCATCTGCGGAAGCACGATCATGAGGCAACAATGTAGTTGCTCTCCTCCGCTAGCGCACGCCCCAGCCTTATCATCTCCGTCGATCCCACACCGACCAGCCAAGTAATCAAATCCCTGTATCTTCATCTCTATGAAAGGATCGTGATCTCATCCTGATCTTCCACCACGAGTCTTTAAAGGGAGCACCACCCCAACCCTAGCATAGCCGCCACAAAAGAGAGAGAGAGAGAGAGAGAGAGAGCAGTGACGGAGGAGGGACAACACAACGATGTTGTCGTACACCTCTACCTCGCCGCGAACTCCACCTCTGTTGGTGGGTATCCTTGTCCTTGAAAGCACAAGTAGAGAACCTATAAACAAGCGAGCATGCGTAGGATTACTAGAACTTGTTCATGAGGCATGCATGGTTTCTCTTCAAATAGTATAGGGTCACTGTGATCTTTAGATAGAAGTTCAGAGAGGCATGGTGGATGGGCTAGCATGATCTGTACATAGGTTGTGGGATTTTGATATTCATTAGTATTAACCTATGAGAGTTTTAGATGGATACTTACATGCATGGGCCTCTTGAGGCTTAGGATTATTCTTAAAGTGATAACATGGTTTCCCTGGTTTCTTTGGCTAGTGTGCATGAGTGTTTTTGGATGAACAAGATGGGGTTTCTCTCGATAGGTTTCAGACCTTGTGAGGGATGTCAGGGGGGTGCAGGTTTGTGAGGATAGTAAGGGTGCAATCTTGAGGTAGGCTTTAACATTCTGAGAAGTGTTGAGTGTCTATGATGTTAGAGAAGAGCATACCTTTACGTGATGCTATTAACCATGCATGATATGGAGAAGAGGATAGACTTGTTATTTATTTGTTTAAGGATAGATGGATTTCTCTGTGAATTAAGTATGGACGGACATGAGTGGATTAAGGTTGTGCTTAAAGGCTGATGGTTAAGTAATCATAGTGTGCATACTTGCAGGGAAGAGTTAAGGGTAGTAATAGCTTGTAATGGGGTGTGCATGATTGCTTGGATGAGTTTGTGAGAAAGCAGAGTGGTTGTTTACTTGGATTTGATCTTCAAAGGGTCTTCAGAGCTTGTTAAAAGGTTGGATCAGGGCTTGGGATTGTTGGTGAAGGGTTGGGGTTGTTAAGTTGGTTTGGGTTTCATGGAGTTTTTAACAAGGAAGGCAAAGGTCTAATGATGTTCAAGAGGAAGGAGAGGTTGTTTAATGAAGAAGGCTTGCATGGTGTATACATAGAGATGAGGGAGAAGCATGTCATGATTATTAAGGTTAAATATGCTTAGTTTGGGTCCAGAGTTCATTTAGGTTCAAGGGAATGTATGTATTGATAATTTAGTGTTTTTGAATCTTAATTGATGGAGGTTAAGAGTGGCTTTGTATCTTGGAAAGCATGAGTTCTAGTACATGTGGATTAATAGAGCATCTCTATTTTGGTTCCTTAACAATAAGGGTAATTAACAAAATGAGTAATGATTACAGGAGAGTAATGAGTTGAGTCTAACCATGTCCAAACATTTAGGTGGATCAATTTTAAAAGTGTTCAATAGTTGAATAATAGACAAAATGTTAAAGGGTTGAGTTTAGTCAAGTTGGATAAGGGATTTGGGTTAAGAATGTTAGTGGGAAAAGGGATTCCCTAAACGGGCTCAGGCCCATCACCATAAATGGTCACCAAATGGCATGTGTAAACATTGAGAGTGGTTTGGTGTTAAGAGTAACTTGGTTAATAAGACCCGTTAGGGAAACATACATGTGCATGTAGACATGTAAGGTTTATGAGTTACCACTATCACTAATAAATGTAGACCCTATTACCAGATACTTGCGTAGGGTGTGGAGACACGCCAGAAGGGAATCTTGTGCGATTCCAACCGTCCTTGATCGATGTAAGTTACTTCTGCTTAGTACCCACTCTATGGAGTGTTCATTGGAATTTGTGGTTATTCCTTGATTGCTAGTTTCATTGATCTCTTGATAGCTTGCTTTCTTGTTGTTTCGTTCACTTTGTTATTAATGCATACACATTGTTGTTTGTTTTGTTGGATTATTTCAATGTGGCATGTGTATGTTTGTTTCTGTGAGATAGTGTATACTGTACGTGTCTGTCCGTTGATCGGCACGTGGCCGTAGAAACATGTGAGCCTGTGCGCTAGCCGGATCGACGTGTGTCAATTTCACTATTTGTTGACGAATGCTCGCTGAGCATACCCACTTGTGGACCAGGACAATACTGTAGAGACTCGTGGTGCTTGTGTGCAGGTTGGGTAGGTATGCGTCAGCTGAGTATGCATACTCACCGAGCATAGCCTCCTCTTGACTGGCACAAGACCATTGAGACACACGGTACTTGTGTTTACCGAGTAGGTGTGTGCCATTTGAGTTCCGTTCTTCTACCCGGATCAGTGGAGCGTGGGGGCTCCGTTGGGGAACGTCAGGGCCGAGGACATCCTAGCGTTCCGGCTTGCGATGCTAGAGGGACGATACTCTAGTTGTCCAACCCGTCAGTGGGATTGATTAGGTGACCGTGTTGACACGTACGAGAGGTGACGCTACCGACTTGCGACCGGAGGGTTGTTTGCAGCCAAGGTTGTTGTTGCTGAGTTCTTTCTTGGAATTATCTTCCAGAGCCTGAGGGTTGTCGTCGGATTAGGAGTCCCTAACGTTGATAGTCTTTGTGGTAGGTTTGAGACTCCTAGGGTTTGGATAGTACGGGGCGTGGTCCCCACTTGTTTGGCTTGATGATTTTTTATTTGTTCATATTATGACTTATCTTGTATCATCTGTATTGGATATGTTTTCGTTGTGATCCCTGCGGGGTACTTATTGAGCTTTCCTTTTGAAAGCTCATCCACTTGTTTTCTCTCTCCTTTTCGGATCTTGAGGAGTAGGTAACTCGGACTCAAGAGTGATACGGGGATCGGGGATTTGTTGTAGAGGATCGAGAACCTCAAGACTTTCATTTGATGAGTGAGACTACATTTTGTAGGACCCTTGCAGGGCCTGGATTTGTATAATGTGACTGAACCCTTATTTATTTCATTATTCTTTTATTTTTGTTGTAAAACTTTGAATTATCAAATTTGGATTTTGATTATCTGCTATTTACCTAGGCCTTGTTTCCGAGTGAGGTGCGCCTCTACTTGGGTACGGCCGGTCTGTGCACGTGTCCGAGGCCTGGGATCCAGGTCGGGGTGTAACAATAAGAATATGATATAAGTATCTAGAAGATGTAATTAGAACATGTTATAGATCCTCATAAAATGGTATCCAACATCAAGAGCATCTGGTTACAAAAAAATGTCAGCAATTACATAAATATGACATCTACAATACCATATGAAATCAAATAAACTTTATTTGTTTTAAGAACAAGAACAACCATTACAATGCATCTGAGAAGACAATCAGTCTCTCTCATGTATGACAATCAATCTCTCTTCTCATGTATTACAATGACTTTAACTTGGTCTCGCAGGAAGAAATATGGGGGAGAAACCCTACATCACCATGCGTCTGAAAAGAAATATGGGGAGAAATCCCACAACACCATCTTAAGACGATTGAGAGGGCTTCTCGGACGATTGCGAGAGCTTCTCCGTCTCCTGTATGGAGGTCTCTCCGGCGTCGAGGAAGAAGGTGGGTCGCTCGGTCGCTCTGGTGAAGAAGGGGGAAACGGGGAAAACAAATGAATGATCGGGAAAGGGGGACGAAATTGGTGTTTGACTTGTCCACATGGCGTATGACGTGGTAGTAAGTTCTCTACGTGGATAAGTCAGGGGATAAATTACACCGGAATCCTCTCAGTATCCTCCCAATGAAGTGAAATTGAAGTTGGGTAATCAAAATCATACAAATTGAAGTTCAGTACTTAAAATGAAAAATGGGTATAATATAGTACCCACCTAAGATATTACCTCGACATTTATATAAATGTCACGTATGAAAATCCAAATTACACATTTACAACAAAATCATGTAATGAAACAGTACAGTGAACACATTACACAATTGCAAACATATTTATAAAATCAAATTAACATAACTTGACAAAAATATTTACAAATTAAGACATTTATATACTGTAAACACAAAATGAAAATCCACATTACACATTTACAACAAAATACTGCAATAAAACAGTGCAGTGAACACATTACACAACTATTTGCAGAAAACACATTTACAAGCATATTAAGGGCACTAGAGCCCGAAAAATTAGCTACAGACAAAATATTTCTTCACATTAGCTGGGGCAAGCCCTAAAAAATTAGTTGCAAACAAAATCTTGCTCCACATTACAAAATCTTACAATGTCTTAATTTGTAAATATTTTGGCCAAGTTATGTTAATTTAATTTTATAAATGTGTTTGTCGTTGTGTAATGTGTTCACTGCACTATTATTTTAATTGTAATGTAATCACAATCTTGTAATGTGTTCATTACATTTATTTTAATAGACTTATATAAGATGAAGGACCATACGTGAAATTTATCCAAAGTTGGGGGACCATTTTAGGTGGCAGAGTGACTCAACCTTAGTACCGCAATGTCAGCCTTCTCCAATCGGCAACTGGTTGTTGGGACTATCTGCTACTTTTTTAAAAATGGAGGACCGTTTTATTACGATTTGAAGTTTATGGATGAAAGTGAAAAATGGCCTAAGTTGAAGGACCATTTATATAAGGGAAAATTAAAAAAAAAAAAAACATGTTTTCACATATTTGCAAAATAGTGAATGTGATTTTTTTTTCAAAAAAATCTTATGGTTTCTCAAGCTAATATAAAAGGGAAAACAAATCAAGTTTTTTTAATAAAAATTATCCTTTTTTTACAAATCCGTGAAACCACGTAATTTTTTTCGTTAAAAACCTTCTGATTTTTCCTTTTTTTTTGTTAGTTGTAGAAACCACAAGATTTCTTTTTTTGAAAAAAAAATACATTCCTTATTTTGTAAATCCGTGAAACTATATAGTTTTTTTTTTCCAAAATTTACCCTTTATATAATTAGCCCCCAAGTTGAGGGAGGGAGTCAAGATGAGGCATGCCCCATTACCATCCTTTGCAAACAATCAGCAATAACGAAGCAACTATAAATGCCATCTTACAGCTTCCTAGAACTCGGAGCAGATACGCTATAATCCCAGATGCAGAAGAAGTTTGCGCATGACACTGAAACACCAACACTTAAAAATAAAAGCAGCTGCCTTGCATCAGCCAAAATGTACATCTCTTTAACTCTGACTTGACCACCAATTACAATCTGGAAGGCAATCGAGGATGATTAAACATACATTCTTCTACCTTACATGTAAAAAATGAGGGCATAGGTTTGGATCATTACTCTCCCTACTACAATCACATACTTGCAAAACATAATGCTACTCTTATATTCATAAAACTATGAGCTTTCTGTGCAAATGTACCCCCACCGCATGCTCACCGCCGTCATGATCATGGAAAAGATAGGTCAATATTCCAACCAGGCACAGCACTGTGCCAACAAGAAGCTTATCATAGCGCTCCACCCAGTGGAACTTGAGCTGGCTAGCCCCATAGAATGAGAGAGCTACCAGTGATGTCATAACAGTTATAGTGCTGAAGGTCAAATTTTAAAAAAGTTAGGCCGTAAACATTCAAATCCAGGAAATAATCTGAAAAAAAAAATTAAAATCAGAGATTCAGAATCGGTTTATTCAAACTAGCATGATTCCTCTTAAACAAGTACTAGGATATTAACTTCAACAAGAAACCAGCTTGCATCGCAAATTTTTTATACCACCAAAGGAGTCATTTTATCTGATTCCAACTGACAATAACCAAAGGTCGCATGAGAAATTAGAAGCACAGTTGAGTTGTGTCACAAGATCTTAGACAATTGTATCAGCTAAAACAAGTCCACATCCTATATTGACATAACGAGATTAAAAGAGGATTCTTGAATTCAGGTAATCTGTGCCCCACTTCAGGGGAGCATATTACACATGTTTTCTAAGGCATATAAGGCAAATCTCATTCAATCCTACCATAGAAGTTATTTGATTTCACTCAGGCTTCATATCCTAATGAACACTACTATTCAAAATAAAGATCCAAGTAACATAAATGATATCCAGCCAAAACTATTTTAAGTGATACATTGTAAGAGCTGATCTCTTGAAAAATAAAATATTTCTCATTTCAGAAAGATGAAGCAAGTTGAATCACATGATAGACAGGAGTGGGTATCTGGCAGTTAGCTTGATTTGACAATAAGCGAAAGATCACATAATGTATTGCTACTAAGCTCTTATAAGTTATACATTATACAATTAGTTTTAATCAGTAACTAATGTGACGGGTTATGCAATGCAAAACAACATTTTCTTGATGCCTGGTCAAACTTGCACAGAAAATATCGAAGTTCCATCTGAAAATAAAACGAGTGAAAAAAGGCAAACCTGAACAAAAGCACAATAATAGCAAGCACCATCATAGAGGATGAATTGCCAACAGCAAGGAAGACAGGAAGTGTTGTTGCACAAGGAGACAATGCTGGAACAAGAACAAGTCCAGCCACAGCCATCCTTTCCATTGGATGGTTGTGGGAATGGCCATGCCCTCCCTTGCCAAGTGCAAACAGCAGTATGTAACTTCCTCCGAGAATTAAGAGTAATAGAGAAGCGAGTCTGTGCACTGTTTCCTCACCAGCAATTGTGTTGGCCATGGTGATTGCAGCTATGCCAAGAAGTGAAGTCGAGATGACATGCAAAACCGCTCCAAAAGCAGCTGTGGATTAAAAGCATTGAGGTAGTAAAAAGGGATAAGAAAATTGGTTGAGAAAACTTCCAATCTGAAATTTCTGCACAATTTAACAACAGATAAGAATTACTGGAATGAAGACTCAACTAGATGGAATAAACCAAAGAATGTATGATTTAATGCTGACAACAATCAAGACCAGAAATTTAGCCCACAAAAGACAACTGATATTGTCAACTGTCAAGATCATCTACATGTTGAAATAAATGTGATGAGAAGAAAAAAGAATGTAGCATGAAGGGGGAATACCCTCCAAACTGGGATACTCCCAGCTGTGAAATTCGTAAATCGAAGGAGAACAATGAGATGTTATTTGAAATGTTCCATATTATTTGATGCTGCCTTATTTTTCCATCAGTCAATGCAAACAAATTGTGCCATCTTATGTTATCCATCTACTTTGCCCCAAAACCATTCCAGCTTTAGAACTGGTTATGGGCATATGTTGCTTATATATCGCTATAAAAGTATTTCCCTAGTATGTTCAACAACTCCAAAACTACTAGATACATTATCCAGAGTGACCACATTTATTTGTAAATTGAGCCAGAACAGGAGCTCATGGCAGATTTCTCTTGAATGTATCGCCAACACCATTTGGAGAACATATCACATATTCTATTTGACTGCTTGGGGAAATCTGGAGGACACATCTCATTTTCTCTTTGACTGCTTGGTCATGCAAACGGTTGGGCACATCGGGTTCCTAATGATCAACTAGGAATTGTCCACCAAAGGGTTCTTGACTAAACCCAACAATCCAAGGTCTCAAAATCAAGGATACATGGTCTCTGCAGGTGACTCACTCCATCTTAGTTATTATTCTCCGGTTATTATAGAGAGGACACTCAAAAGTACTCATGGTGTATCTACTGCAGATGCAAAGGGAATCATTGCCGTTCATAGAATGGACCATGCAACTTTACAGCTACAACAAGAGTTTTGCAACTCTCATGTGGAATGAGGCAATGGTGATAACTGATGGTGCCTTCCAGGAACAATTCTAGTTGAGTGGTATTGACATTCCTAAATACCACAAAAGTTCTATTGCTTGCCCTATAAGAAGCAATTATCCACTGCTTACCGAAGCTAGAGCACTAACTACGTGAATGACAACCTGCAGACAATGTGCAACTCAAACAGCCAACACATTCTGACCGTCTAGCTATACTGAAAATTTACAAAAGCAGGAAGCCAACCGGCCTAAAAGAGGACAGAGGCCACTTTCCATCCATTCAGAGATAAGAAGTTCAAAGGTTTTAAAGTTATGAGAAAATTGTTGGCATAAGCTCTTAAAATATAGAAATTGCTTATATACCCTGCAAAAATGATATTTACTTGTATACTCCAATGAATTTGGTTTTTTCACATATATACCACTGTCATGGTCCACCGTTAGTTGTTGTTATGGGTTAGGGTTTTAATGAAGGTTAATTGCTAAACCTATTAGTGAACAAAACAACAATACCCACATAAGTGAAAAAATTCCCTTTCTCCTTTATCTTTCCTTTTCCTTTTCCCTTTCCCCTTCTCCTCCCCTTCTCCTTCCCTTTCCCCTCATTTGGACCTAATCTTTTCTCATGCTTTCTTTCCATTCCCCTTCTCTTTTGTCTTTTCATTTCCTTTTCCTTTTCCCTTTCCCTCCCCATCCGCTTCCCCTTCCCCTTCCCCTTCTCCTTATTTGGACCCTAATCTTTTCTCTTACTTTCTTTCTACTTCTTTCTTTACTTTGTTGTAGCCTCCTTTGGAGCCTTAATCAAGGTGTTCTCTCTCTCTTCTCTTTTCCTTTCCCCTTTTTCTTCTTTTCATCTCTTACTTCTAAAATAAGTTTAGAGGGATATCTCAACAAAACCATTTTAGTAATTTTCTCTTGTTCCATCTACAAGTTTAACACCATAAATAGTTTAGTTAACCAAAAAGATATATAAGCAAAAAACTGAGATTTGTAGGGGTATACAAACAAATACAGTTTTTGCAGGGATATATAAGCAATTATGATAGAAATATGATGTTAGGAGCTGACTGGTTAGCCCATTATGATAGAAAAAGAGGTAAATGTACTAACAAGATAAATATTTTTCCAAGTGCTTAACAAGCACAACATGCAATGACGTGCGCTCACTGTTTAAAAAAATAATAAAAAATAAAAAAGATCTCTAGTGTTTTCTTACAAATGAATGAATATTATAAAGATAATAAACAATGATCGTATTTCATAAATAATGGTATAAAGCATTTAGTTTCACCCTATTACATCCTAATGTTAATTATCCAAATTTTTTATGTGAATTTTTTTTAAGGATTTTTACATGAACAGTTTGCAATGGATACTGAATCAGGAAAAGATTTATTGTTATAGACCTTAATGATAATGCAGAAATTCTCATTTGATTTATGTTGCCATAGAGGTTTTAGATTTGACAGGAAGAATGAAACAAGATCATATAAAGATAGTAGAATCTCAAAATTGTAAGGGAAACAAATTGAAGGGACTCATAAAGCCGGCTAACTGGAAGATAAAAGACAATTCTAGTGTCAAGTGGAATGATGTGCGGTTTTATATACTGATAAATTAAAGATAAACTACAGATTTGTACCAATATTAATTGAAAGATGAGGGAGGCGCAAGAAAAATGAAAAGACAAAGGTCCAATTAAATGTTTAGGTAAAATAGGTAAAAAGTGGGTAATTGATCTTAACTGCAACATTTTATAAACTAAGCAGATTATGGAGAAAATGAGAAACATTTTGATGCCCATTTAAGAATGAAAGAGATATACTAATTATACTCAAAATAAATAAATAAATAAAAAACCATGAATCATGAATTCTACAGAAATGGAACTACATCAGAAATTGATTGAATTTCTTTTAAGATGGAAACGATGGATAAGAACCAAATTGGTTCTAGACTTATGAGGGTTACTATAGAGGCTTAGCTTTCTATTCAGGTAAGTAATAGAGGATTAGAAAAAGAAAAGGACAAGAAATTTAGAAAAAGCATACACTAAGGAAATATGGACGTGGCTTGATATGATTCAGAGAAAAGCACCAAGTGCATTAAGGTGTCAAGGAAATGCATCTAGTACAGGTGATTAACGATATGAGTAAAAAAAGGATGGTACTGACTACTACAACAAGTGGTGGTATGACCAATGAATTTCAATCAGATGAATCCATGGCATGGCCCAGCATCGAGTCCATATTTCTGTGGTGATAATGGATGAATTTACTAGACTAGTTTACAGAAAATTTTCCTGTGGTGGTCCGGAATCGAGTCTATATCCCCCAATGCATTTATTCTACAGAAAATATTGTATGAATTGATGGAATCATAGTAAGAGAAGCAATTAAATTGAAGTGATAGAAACACAAGGGTTAAATATAAAACACTTAAATATGTAAGGGTATATTTGGGAAAGATTGAACTGATATATACCTAAAAAGTGATTGCATTAATGCACTATATAAATTATTCAAAATAATGGAGAGATTAAGGAAATGGGGCCTGTAATATCAATTATTAACACTAAACACATTAATTCTAAAAGAAATTCTAGGATATATTCTACAAAATTCTATAAGGTCCGGTATCTTTTATAGATGAGAATGATAAACTATAGAGAAATAATACGGCCATAATTAATGTCATGAGAATGCTTAGATGGATAAATGAGACTAGAAATAAAGGCAAGATTGAAAAGAAGTTATGGTTAACTAACCAAAACTTAAGTTAAGTTAATATGAGATTAATCTGTATAAAATAATAGGTTCATATCATTTGAAGTCTTGCTAATTCATGAGCATCAAGGTGTGAGGTAATCTAAACTAGTAGAGCAGAAGACAGAAAGAAAAGTAAAAAAAAAAAGACATGGATAGAAATCATATAAAAGAAAAAAAGAAAACAATGAAAAGCCAGCAAACGACACAAAGGAGAAGAGGGTGCTGCAAAAGGTTGAGTGAGCCAACCATCAAGTTGGACAAGAACTCAGTTGTTACTGCTGCTATTTTCATTTTGGATCTCCAAATATACCATACTTTTACTACTTGTTTGTGTCATTAATCCTAAAGAGCACTGGACTATTTACTCTAATTTAGCAACAGAAAACATGTAACAGCCTCATCAAAACAAGACTATGCCTGCAAATGACATATGCATAAATACCTCCAATAGCATATGTCCAACTTTGTCAATAAACAACAAAAAAAGATATAAAAACAGTGTCATTACTTGTTGCAGACCCACTGCGAGAAATTCAAAGTCCAGCTACAAATGTTTCTGCTATTTCTTACAACTCCAACACTCGCCATTGAAAATTTCAGAGTAAAAATCATTATACCATACTTTCCCAATGCTTAACTATTAGGTAGCTATCAGAAGATTTTCATAAGTAGCTGACAAGATGTTAAATCTCCCTGTGTGTATTTTCAACATTCACGAAATCAAGAAATGTTTTTATTCCGAATAGGTTAATTCTAACTTTTTGACACACTCCAGAAAGATGCAAATTTATTTCATAATTTAACTTAGAACTTTAATTTTAATCATCATATAAATGGAACTAAATTTCTTTTTCCAGTAATTTGACATCTCCCTCGTGTTAGATTCCAAATCAATCGAGCTTCTCCTTACATTTCCCATGTCAAATAACAGAAATACCGTTTGTCTCACCCACAAATCCATACGTGTTCTGTAGGTATGCTTAATCCATGTGTGAATCTGGCCTGATAGGCATAGATGTTCTACAATGTTGTCTAAAAACCTCCTACTGAAGATCTATTTGGATTCTGGGAAGCATTAGGAAACAATTTGAAAAACAAAATTATGGAAAAAGGAGAACAAGTTTACTGGTTGTCTGGCTATAAGGATTATAATTCAAAAAACGCAAGCTGCAATTCTCAGTATATTTGACAACTTTCTAGGGAAATGAAAGTACCTTTTCCCATAATTTGCAAACTGAACTTTCCCTCCTCGTTCCAAGCATCAAAATGATGGGAAATTCAACATTTTGCATAAAAAAAGAGTGTCCTGTGTTTTTCTCCAAAACATCCAAATATGTGTCCTCAGGTTGGTTAGCTTAGTCCACGAAAGTGGTTAATAAATTACTATTTTAGTTTATTGGAAAGTACAGCTTTCCCATAATCTAAAAATGAACTTTCCCGCCTCATTCCAAACATTGAAACAAGGGAAATTCTACATTTTATAAAAAAAACAAAAACAATGTTCCGTATACTTTTTCAAAACCTCTAAACAGGTGTTCCCAGGTTTGTTAGTTTAGTTAAAGCAAGAAGTTGATAAATCAATATTATATGTCATGGCCACAACATCCAAGTTTCAGTGTCTTCCTTCACAGGAAATCCAAACAAGTCATTCCCCAGTTAAGACGTTGCTAAATCAATTTACATGTCATGAGATGGGCTAAGGTAAATCGAAAAGAAATTTATTCCTTCTTAAAGATGACAAGAATGTTGCCTGTTCAATTAGTGAGCAACAATAAGTGATTTCCCTTTTCAGTAGTTCTCAAACTCCCTGATCAACTTGAGTGTTATGCAATTTCGATTCTTATTTTCAAAGTTTAGAATCACAATTATGGTTAAGACCACATTCACTGACAAAAATCAAGTAACATAGAATATGAACTATTTTTGGCCCAATATTTGAGTTTCCATATATACAATGATTACAATGCTAAAATTTTTCAATCTAAAACAAAATAATATGGAAAACCTAATTGTCAGTGACTATCATTGACCCCCATAATGTAGTTATGTATGAAGACTGGCACTAATAAAGTCCCTCTGGCCATAGGGCCTGAAGAACCCAAAGAATACACCACCATGGTGACTCTTCAACATAGTTGAATTATAAGATCCTTGAGCCTCCTGAGATGACAGAAGTTGCCAACAATTTCTTCATCAAGCTAATTGACTATTTTTTCACTTAATTCCAGCATTCCCTTGCTGATTGCGACTTCTATTTCTATATAAATTATAAAGATATCTCGCATTTACCTATTCAAACTCCAAGCATGATTACTATAATAGAGTGTAATCTGTAATATGTAGAATTGGTTCTACAAATTATCATCAAGTCAAACTTCAAAGACAAAGATGATGCTTAATATGACAGCAAGACAAGGCACAAAAAAAAAAAGAAGAGAAAAACCTATGCCCTAATTTAACATTAAAGAGAAAACCGCAACACACATTCTAGTTGATCCCTATCATTCCTCCCCATTTCAAGATCGCACATCTCATTATTAAGAAATCCTCTAGAGAACCCAAAGCGAATCGCCTCAAGTCAGTCCACAAACATGAACACATTGATGGACATCTGCGATCAAGATAGTGAGTCCTTGGAGATGGAACCGCAGAGAATGGAAAGAGAATTGAAAGGGGACTCACTGACGAGGAGAGTGCGGGAGAGGGTCCATTTCTGGGCGCGGCCGACGATGGAGAAGGGCAGCCAATGCGTGGGTATGAAGGAGTGCAGCAACGAGACCGTCGCAATCCCCCCGATTGTGGAGAAATCGGACGCTGTGAATCCCTCCATTTTCAAATCTCTCCGAAGAACACTGAGCTTTGATCTTTGAGGACGTTGAGTCGGAGAATGCAAGATTATAGTTTGATGCTGAAACCCACCCACGGCTGGAGAATGAATGAACAAGGGGAAGGACAAACGTGAGATCTAAATTTGGCTAATTCCAAATCTATTTAAACTTTTCAGCTGAATCAGATCTGGAAGGTTTTTAAGTTTCCAGAGGCAAAATACTCCAAGAAAATGATACCTGACAGTGATGATTGATCATCTTTTGTGTTGTTAGGTTAGGTTTTGTTCATAGTCCGCTGTATAACAAATCCGTCCCTTCATTTTGTTTATTTTTATTTTATGGATATTTAAATAAAATATTGTTATAAAATATTTAGCTGAAGATTTTATTCCAGAGGTTATAGAATTAATTACTATTATAATTCTTAAAATTGTTTTTAAGTGATTAGTTCTAAAAAATGTAAATAATAGTAACTTTAAATAATAGGTTTTTCTCTCTAATGTTAAAAAGCTGTAAATTACTAAATAATTGTTTTCAAGTACACGAAAGTCCAGAAGTGAATGGTAATCACATTTTTTTTTGAAGTCGGGGCAAGTGATTTTTTAAAGTCGAGGAGTGAGAGGAATTTAACACTTCTAATGTTCATTTTCATCGAACTGAGGGGCACCGAAGTGTCAACTTTTTCATTTTTTAGTATTCATTTTGCAATAAGTGAGAATACTTCCGACTACATTTCAGTAGGGTTTCTTTCCACAAAGTGGGGAAGTCAAAAATCATATTTAGGCCCCGTTTGTACAACTTTTACGAAGCCCAGACGCATTTTTTCTATAAGTTAAGCGCTTCTCGCTTATGTGGATAAAAAAGGCATTTCTATTGGCTTTTACGAGGAAGTAGAAGCTATTAAAAAAAAGGCTGAAAAACTACTCTTTTTTTTCAGAAGCGGGTGGTTTGAAGCTTCTGAAAAAAAGGCTTTCTGAAGAATCTATTTTGGAAAGTGTTAATTACCAAAACACCCTTCTCAAGTCCTTTCCAAAACCCTCTTCTTTTCTTGTAGATCCTCCCGATCTCCTCCTCAAACCCTTTTCATAATAATGATAGATTTATTATTATTATTATTATTATTATTATTATTATTATTATTATTATTATTATCCAGTGAATGTTAATTTTAGTTATTTGTCACTGAAAAACCCTTTTGAGAATGAACATCCAAACAACTTCCCAACTATAAAAGTACTTCTTAATTAAGATATCTAAACACAAAAATAAATATAAGCCCTTAGCCTACTCTGAAAAGCCCTTTTCATAAGTTCTTCTATCAAAAAAGAAGAAAAAAATCCTTTTTTTTAAACCAATTCAAATGGGTCAAAAAGCAATTCAACCTTTTGCCTTTTCTCATCAATTGTCAACCAAATAAGAAAATGTTGCATTAGCAAGTGACTCTATTTTAGTTATGGTGGGATGGAGTTAGGTGAAGCTAGCATTTGAAAATAACCATTTTATTTTAAATTATAAAATCATACCACTTTTTTTGCATGTTAAAGTTTGAACAAACAAATTTTCTTTGTCTACATTATGTTAATTAGGCCAAAGAGTATGATTACCATATGACAATTATATAAAAAAAGAATACTCATTATATTTTTATGGACATACCTACAAAAAACCGAATATTTGTAGAAAACAAAGAGCAAATACAAATTTTAAAGATGGAAAGCACCGTTGTAAAGGCCATCCCTTTTAACACTTGAAAATGTAAACCTTAAATACTTATCCTGTTGTGTAAATTGTGTTGCCGACTTAATATAACTTACGTGTATTGGCATGGAGATCTTTTATGCAAATGTTCTGGAGAGATACTTGCATGTAATAAACCCTTAATAGAGGGGCTAATGTGCAAATAACCTAATACACATAAGATGATGATGAATAAAACCAAGGATTGTCACGGAGGGAGGCATGTAAGGGGTTCAAGGAAATAAGGGGTTTTATGCAAATGATGTTCCCAGCTTGAAGACTAAAGTGGGCTTTACAAGAGGATCGTTAACTAAAAGAGGGGGGAGAGTAGGGGTCGGGGTAGAAGTGAGGTGTGGGGGGGAGGGGACAAAATGATAAACCGGAAAACCCTAACCCTACAACAACTAGGCTGAGTGCCACAAGACCTTAAGCCATGCCGAAAATCCTCTCATGGCAGAAAATTCCGCAAGATGCTCTCTCTTATCAAATGAGAAACATGGCACCGTGACTTATTACTGATTAGTGAGATATACTCTTGCATAGATCACAACCTCCCCCCATGCTAATCTTCAGTACATGGCACTGCACCATGCTTTGAAAAGATCTGCTATTCCTCCTACTTGCAACCACAACCAGGTACTGAATTCCAGTGAAGACCCTCTCCTTATACCTTTACACCCAACCAATATCACTGTCCTCGTTCCTTAGTTTCCCTCCCTCTCAGCCACCTTACTTAGGTTTCCTACCTTTTCACTAGAATCCAACAACTCAGCCATCTTCTACACCGACTTGTTAGCTGTCAGACCCTCCACCTTGCTGTCATCCTGAAATCAACAAGATAAGAGACCTTGAAGTTCCAACAGCTGGCTGCGACACCCTCACATGGTGAGTTGAATCTGGACTAAAATTATTCAGAGCTTGAGTAGGTTGCATGCGCTCACATTTAACTGAGCGGTATAAACCTCTGCACCATCTAATCCTCTCTACCCTCTCCATTCCAACATGCTTGTATCTTCACTTAGTTAATGATTCTTGGTTCAGTGGGGACCTTGGCTGTGTAGAGGAACCAGATTTGCTGACTAGTAGAGGAAAACATCCCTAAGACCTGGGATTCCTCTTAGCTCCTCCCTCTGATCAGTAGGGACAGAAACCAAGGAGCCACGTAGGTTGGGTGCTGCATCTCTTCGAAGCTAAGGCAACTGATAAGTGCACAAATATACTTATATTATCATCGCATTCACATGCACTTATCCTACTGTTTCGCATCAATTCCTCTATTTTTGTGATCCTCTGGGTTTATTTTGTGATTGAGCAGGTAAAATAGGCACCCGAAGCAAAAGGAACAAGAAACGAGATGAAACAAGGCAAAACAAGCTAAAAGAACACTTCACAGAGGTATGCACAGGCCCAGTACAATTTTGCACGGCCGTGCACACGCCCGTGCGCTTCAATGAATTCAAAACGCATAGAGATTAAGCCACGGGAGTTGGCACGGGCGTGCGCCAGATGCGCACGACCGTGCCAAATCGGATAAACTTTTATATAAACCCGCCGAAGGCATAGAGTTCCAGGACTTTTGGAGAGCAATCTTCGGGGGTTGTCTGGAGCGATGTTAGGGTTTCAGAGAAGACTGGAGGCGGAGAAGACATCAAGCAAGGGAGTCCCCATGTTTTCAATGTCTTTCTCCAGTATCTTTGCTTATGTTTCCATTAGCATGAGAGGCTAAACCCCTTCAATGTTGCCTCAGACACATGAACCCTGGGATGATTTATTAATTGAATTCTGTTATTTATTGGTTTTCTGTTATTGATAATTCTTGTGAAGTTTGTGCTTGATTTATGTGATTATACTCAGCATGGGCCATGGTCAATTACCTCATTAGATTCTAGCAAAGCACAGGTATGCTTAGGGTTTTGACTTGCATGTCTCTTCTATGCATAGATCCGTACTTCTCTTAGTTAGAATTCAACTAGGCATAGGTAACGAGTCTGAGCCGCATACCGAGAGATCGGATGTGGCGTCTAGATGACGCAATTGGCGAACTCCCAAGAATTAATCAATGGATAACCAATATTTAGAATTCAGTTATTAATAAAGGAATCTTAGGGACTTGGGATCCGAGGTGCCACTCTCATCTCTGATTGCTCACAGCCTACCAGTTGTTCGTGTTAGTTTCTTTAGAATAATCAATCAACAGAACCACTCTCATAGTTTTGAACTAGGTAGCAAAGATAGTTAGTACTAGTTTTCAGTCCCTATGGATTCAATAACCCTACCTTTGGGTACTTTATTACTTGATCGATCCCATACACTTGTGGGTAGTCGTCGAGCACACTGTGCATGCATCAAGTTTTTGGCGCCTTTATCGGGGACTGGCAACGCTATGAATAGTAGGATTTGTTGTTCTAGTTAGATAGTTTAGTTTACTTTCAAAAAAAAAAAAAAATTACTTTTGGGCTTGATTTCGGTTTCTTCCTATGAAGGTACTAGTGTATACCTAGAAGCAGAACTCCATATCCAATGGAAGTACGTGATCCAGATTTTGAGCGCAACCTTCGCCGCCAAATTTGAGATGACCTTCTCAAGAAGACGGAAACAACATAGTCTAGTACGGAACTCAATCAACCAAGACCGATGGCGGCACCAACCCGATCCATATCGGATTTCGCGAGGCCGAACTTGGACGGCATCGGCTCTAGAATCATCCCACTACCGGTCAACTGACACAACTTTCAACTGAAGCCATATGTCATCCAGATGGTTAAATAGTTGTGCTAGTTTGATGGGTTCCCATATGAGGATCCGTACGCACACTTAGCGAGTTTCCTGGAGATCAACAACACAATCGCGATAAACGGAGTATCCTCATACACCATACGCCTCAAGTTGTTTCCTTTCTCAGTCAGAGACAGAGCAAAATAGTGGCTAACCTCCTTACCACATGGTTCTATCACAACATGGGCACAGTTGGCCTGGAAGTTCCTAATGAAGTACTTCCTACCGGCCAAAATAACAAAGCTATGGAGTGATATCTCTTCCTTCAGGCAATTGGAGATGGAAACATTATATGAAACATGGGAGAGATACAAGGACATGCTCAGAAGGTGCCCCCAGCATGGGATAGAAGATTGGATGCAAGTTCAAACTTTCTATAATGGACTGAATGTAGCCACTAAACAGATGTTGGATGCAGCAACAGGTGGCTCCCTTTGTAGCAAGGATCCTGAAGCTACCAAGGAACTAGTGGATGAGATGGCCACCAATGGGTATCAATGGAGCTCTGAAAGGACCAAACCAAGCAAGGTGGCCGGAGTTCAGAATGTGGATACGATAACAGCTCTGGCAGCCATGGTAGAAACCCTCAGCAAAAAGATAGAAGAAGGGAAGGTTGAACAAGTAGAAGAAGTTGATTTCATAGGAAGATCACAGAACAATCCATACAACATCACCTACAACCCTGGATGGAAGAACTACCCTAACTTCTCCTACGGCAACTCAGGACAACCAAGGACAAATCCACCATAAGGGAGTCAACCACCATCTTCAGGTTATCAACCACCAGCACAGGAAAAGAAGGGAGCAAACTTGGAAAGCTTGATCACACAGTACATTACAAAAATGAAGCACGAGTTATAAGGCATGAGGAGATAATGAGAAACCAACAAGCATCTTTACAGAATCTCGAACACCATGTTGCTCAGATAGCTAACACATTGGCAAAAAGACCAGCACGTACACTTCCAAGCAACACAGAGGTCAACCAAAGAGAATCCATCAAGGCTATCACCCTCAGAAGCGAAATAGAACTAGCACCACAAAGGGTCAAGGAAACAGTAGAAATACCCTCTACATTCCCCGAAGAGGACAAATATGAAGGTACCAAAAAGACAGCCACGGGTAAGGACAAAGAAGCACCCATAATGCCCGAGTATAAACCCAAGCTATCTTATCTAGCTAAGTTGAAGAAGGACCAGCAGGATGAGCAGTTCAAAAAATTATTGGATGTTTTCAAGGCACTACACATCGACATACCCTTTGTAGAAGCAATTGCACAGATGCCACGATATGCGAAATTTTTAAAGTAACTGCTCACCAATAAGAGAAATTAAACTAGAGGAAGTGTCTCTAGTAACTTTGAATGAACAATGTTTGGCCATCCTCACCAACGCACTACCAAGAAAAGAAAAGGACCCAGGGAGTTACATAATTCCCTGACAATTGGAGGATTGGTAGACGAACAAGCCTTAGCTGACATTGGAGCAAGCATCAATCTCATGCCATACAAAATACTCCAAAAGCATGGAATTGGGGAGCCAAAACCAACAAAGGTGACACTTTAGATGGCACACCCTCAAGGGGTAGTTGAGGACGTGCTAGTGAAGGTCGATAAGTTCATCTTCCCCATGGATTTCTATATCTTGGACTTGGACGACCAGGTGGAGGTGTCGCTTATTCTTGGAAGACCCTTCCTGAAGACCGCACAAGTACTGTTCGATATCAGGGACGACCGAATGACATTGAGGGTCGAAGAAGAAGTAATGGTCTTCAAACTCAAGAATGCTATGCGACACCCCATGGAGCTTGATGACACTTATTATTTCATTGATCATTACTGATGACTGTGTTTCTGAATTTGTGCTCAGAAAGTAGTTAAGATGAACTACTGAAGAACCAACTAGACGACCTGTTCAAGGACTCACCACCATAAAACAACTCCAACAAGGAACAAAAAGCGGAGATACCAACAAAAACGATGACTCGAGTAGAGAAAAAGAAGGCATGGTGGCGAAAGTTCAATAAAAGGAGAAGAAGGCAGCCTCTTCCCCATTCAACCCCACAACCGGGAGCACTCAAGACTAATCCTTGTGAGTATGAATTCATTGCTTCATTAAGTATAAAATTTGCAGGGCGTGATCCTACCGGCCGGGAAGCAGAGAGGCTCCATCTTTTCGAGTTTCACTAAAATTAAACATGTAAGTCAAGCTAGTGACGATAAACAAGCGCTTCTTGGGAGGCAACCCAAGTTTAATTAGTTTTCTGGTATCATTATCGCTTTAGCTCTTAGTAGAAGTACAATTGTGGTTAAATCTCTAATTAGATGATGTTCTAATTAATCTGGTAATTCCTAACACAGATCCGGAGGAAATCAAAGGAAAAATGGACCACTACAGCAAAGCAGAGATATACACGGTCGTAGTTGAATTTGGCACGGCCATGCCAAAGAGCATGCACCTCTCTGGATTTCCCCTCTCATAAAAGTCCCTATTGTACACGGTTGTACATCTTATTTGCACGGGCATGCGGCAAACACAACAAATCCAGCGCTTCGACACGGCCTTAATTCAAATCGGCACGCCCGTGCCGAAGAGCGTGCACCTATCGGGATTTCTCCTCTCACAGAGAACACTACTATGCATGGCCGCGTATCTTATTAGCACAGCCGTGCGCATCTGGGCGGTGAAACTAAGGCTTGGCACGCCCTTGAGCACGCGCGTCCGTAAGACCATGCGGAAGCCGAACCCGGTTTTAAACCCTACATCCCGCGGAGACACTTTATTCCCCATCTCTTCACTTGCGCATGACCGTGTGCTGCAACCTCCCCCTCCATCGACGTTCCTCCATCTCCTCTCTTTGCACGGCCGGGCATCTCTCTCTCCAGCGAGCCATCACCATTGGAGCACCATACCGCCGAAGAAGCCATCCAAGGAGCAACCAAGAAGGAAGAAGCAGAAGAGAGAGGGAAGCTCCCAGCTCCAGGCACTTCCATCACCACCACCCCGCAGGAGCTGATATTTTCGACACCTATGTTAGCCGCCAGGGACTTCGGCCTCCGTAAGTTGAGCTTTTGCGAGGCCCACTACATCGATTGGGAGTGCTAGAGACAGAAGGCCTCGCAGCCGACATGCAACAATACCTAGACATGGGCGGATGGCGGCATCTCCTAGATATTCAAGAGACGATCTACCGGGAGTTGACGCTAGAGGTGCTCTCAACGTTCTAGCTAGCCAGAGGACTCATTACCTGGCATTGACCAGACTAGATCGAGTTCAGGCTTGGTGATACCATATTACAGATGAGTTACACCGAATTTTCCATCCACCTAGGACTCTATGATCGAGACTTCACGATGACCCCAGAATACCAGGCTTTGAGGTTAGACAGCCCAGTCGGCGAGCCTCAGGAATCTGTCTGGAGGAGACTCAGTACGGATCCGCACTATGACCCACGCCTGTCGAAGGCATCCACTCTCTCCTCCCCAGCCCTCAGGTATATATATATGATCCTTAGCCACAGCATCACAGGGCGGGGACGGAGCACGGGGGTCGTGAGCAACAGGGACTTCCTCTACCTCCAAAGCATGATAGACGGCTTCCCACTACACCTGGGATGGGTCGTGGATGAGCTACTTCTACATCAGGTGACCCACAACACACATCTAGCCCGGGATATGGACGTCTTGTCATAGCATGTGATGAGACAGATGACGATCACAGGGAGCTCTACCATAGTCACCATCGACACATTGAGGGCGATGGACATGGTGCACGCCACACGGACATCTCATGGTGTCTGATACACAGTCTCCGCCCCTACTGAGCCACCGGCACCCACGGAGCGGCCTAAGCAGCAGGAGGCAGCAACAATAGGACTTAGCACCTCACCGCCGCCAGCAGCAGGACCCAGTACTTCAACCATTCTAGTAGCACCAACATTTACCCAGGCGGACAGAGATTCCCTCCTCATATGGCTGGTGCACGCCACACAGCTATCCTTGGATGGCCAGGGTATAGCGTATCCACCCACACTACTACCATCAGCCCCGACCAAAGGAGACACGGGGGTGGCAGTTAGAGATAGTGCTGCTAGAGAGGACACAGAGGGAGAGGATTCTGATGATTCCCTCAATAGCTCAGAGGAGGACTTCGACATCTGAGCACCATCTCTATCTTTATCTTTATTTATTTTACCACTTTTGTATCTTCTTTTTCTTTGAGTCAGTTTGTTCATAAAAGGGTTTAGTCTTTCTATATGCTATGGACTATCACTTTTTGTACCTTCAATGTTCTCAGGAAAAGTTAAAATTCACACTTTACAGGAAACACAACGAAAGGGATCGACACATCACGATGCACACTGAGCTAAGTTCACCCTTTCTCTCCCATCTTGTTTTAACATGACATATACTCTTTAGTGCATATATTGTGTGCATTGGTGACAATGCACAAATTAAGTGTGGGGAAGGGATTAATCATTGGAAATTATATTGTTCATGATAAGTCGTGATTTACGATAATCTCTGAACAAATTAATGGGAGTCCTCTTTTGTGTCTAGGTCAAACATTAGTGTTGGGGGCTAATTTTTCAAAAGTATATTGTATAATTTTGCCTTTATCAGGCACCTCACAAAATTTTGAGCTCAAACTCTGACTGTATTGTCACTTGTCTACTTAGATTTGGACTTTGCTTAGTTCGTGACAACTAGTCTTTGCTTTTCCTTTAAAAAAAAAAACATCAGTGAGAAGAATTAGAGAGTGGTTGGCACAACAGGAAAGTTGGAGCCATTAGGGATACCCTATCGGTTGACAAGTTGGATCCATCAAGGATGCCCTATAGGTATAGAAAAGATGGTAGAAAGAGCTATCACCTTTGAAGCGTAAAAGTCATCTTTGAGTAGTTGGATCTTGGGCATCACAAATGTTCACTTGATGACCTACCAAGGGAAAATGCTACCTCATTGGATGTATGAAGCTACTACCCCCTGTCAGAGAGATTAGGAGAGAGGTTAGTGAATAAAAGTTAGACTAGCAGGGCCAGGCTTGAGTTGATAAGCGGCACTATAGGAAGAGTTACACACACACACGTGGGGAGTCTGAGTATAAGGTGAAACCTATTTTTCTGTAAAAATGATTTGTAGCACCCAACATTGTATTAAACTAGGCACCAGAGGGACTCCCAACTATTTTGAGATCGGAGATTTTGCACTTATCTATTTTTCTTTATATATTTCCTTTGCTTGAGGACAAGCAAAAGTTTAAGTGTGGGGGTATGATAAGTGCACAAATATACTTATATTCCCATTGCATTCACATCCACTTATCCCGTTGTTTCGCATCAATTCCTCTATTTTTGTGCTCCTTTGGGCTTGTTTTGTGATTGAGCAGGTAAAATAGGCACCCGGAGCAAAAGGAACAAGAAACGGGATGAAACACTCTAAAAAAACACTTCACAGAGGTGTGCATGGACCCAGTATAATTTGGCACGCCCGTATGCTTCAATCAATTCAAAACGCATAGAGATTAAACCACGGGAGTTGGCACGGGCGTGCGCCAGATGCGCACTGCCTTTCCAAATCAGATAAAGTTCTATATAAACCCACCGAAGGCATAGAGTTTGGGGAATTTTGGAGAGCAATCTACGGTGGTTGTTCAGAGCGACATTAGGGTTTCAGAGAAGATTGGAGGCAGAGAATACGTCGAACAAGGGAGTGCCCATGTTTTCAATTATGTCTTTCTCCAGTATCTTTGCTTATGTTTCCATTAAGATGAGAGGCTAAAAGGCTTCGGTGGTGCCTCGGATACATGAACCCTAGGATGATTTATTAATTGAATTCTGTTATTTATTGGTTTTCGTTATTGATAATTCTTGTGAAGTTTGTGCTTGGTTTATGTGATTATACTCTGCATGGACCATCGTCAATTGCCTCGTTAGATTCTAGCGAAGCACATGTATGCTTAGGGTTTTGACTTGCATGTCTCTTCTATGCATAGATCCGTACTTCTCTTAGTTAGAATTCAACTAGGCATAGGTACGAGTTCGATCCGTATACTGAGAGATCGGATGTGGCGTCTAGATGGTACAATTGGCGAACTCCTAAGAATTAATCAATGGATAACCAATATTTCGTTTTCAGCTATTAATAAAGGAATCTTAGGGGGATTGGGATCCGAGGTGCCACGCTCATCTCTGATTGCTCACAACCTGCCAATTGTTTGTGTTAGTTTCTTTAGAATAATCAATCAACAAGTTAAACCACTCTCGTAGTTTTGTACTAGGTAGCAAAGATAGTCAGTATTAGTTTCCAGTCATTTTGGATTCGATAACCCTTCCTTCGGGTACTTTATTACTTGATCCACCTCATACACTTGTAGGTAGTTGTCGTACACCCTGTGCGTGTATAAGCAACACACCTCAATCCAAGTTATTTGAAAGGGTAATTGTCATGGTAACCCTAGAGATCCTCATGTGGATGTGCACCTTGCTTGCGAGGCATTTATTCTCCTTGTAGCCCTTGTGACGATTGAACTCTCATGTCTTGTATGTGTGTATAAACTTGGTATTGATGAATAAGAGTTTGCATGATCTAGGAAATGACTATCCTTATGGCAACCCTCGCATCATGTCCAGGGATGGTGGAGTAACCTTGTATCGTGATGCTTTAAAGTCATGTTTCAGAAATCTCTCAGTTATAGAGGTACCTGCAGATTTACTTATCTGCTGTTGATTAGCCACAAACCTCTTCCCATTGATGGATAGGGTGTAACGCCCCGAATTTTCTAAGTAAATAAATCAGAATACTTTTGACAATTACTGAGATTAATTAGCATGGAAAATAAATTAATTATTTTAAAGCCCAATTAAAGGAAAATCAAGGAATAATAAATTTAAATCTAGCCTCGCAACTAATGGGCCTAGGGAAGGCCTTATTGGGCCAGGCGGCTTACACTTGGAATAGTTGGAGGCGGACGGTAAAGATAACCTCAATTAATTAATTGGGAGATTTCGTAAGCATTAATTAATCAAGATTAATTAAGTAGGAGAATGAGACAAATGTTAGATTTTCGATAAAGTAGATCGGGCGAGTCAAAAGCTAGTATTCGCGGATCTGGTCTGACGAGAGACAAACCCTGTGAGGCTACAGTACGCCCGTAATGACTGAAATCATTGAACCGGAATTCTCGGATTTGGGTCGATAAATTATTAAAAAGATAATATTAAATTAAATAGGTAATGGGACATAAAGTGGGGAAAGATAAATTAAAATAATTAAAGTTATTAGAAAATAATATAGTTAAAAGGATAAGTTATTATAATAGTTGAATTTATAAAAAAGGTTAAATAAATTAAACCTTTTAATATCTATACATGCATCAGAAGAGAGAAAGAGAGAGAGAAGAAAAAATTCTTAAACTCTCTCTCTCTCCCTTTACTCTTTCTCTCGTGCTCAGAGGAGGCTCGACCTGCGCCCATCGCAGCTTAGAGCTGCCGCCGCCTCCTCCGCCGTGCTGAGCGCCCCGCCGAGAGTCCCCTTCACATCTGGAGCCACGCTCACAAGCAGCCGGCCGGCCGCACACAATCGCGCCTGAGCGCCAGCTCCGCCCTGCCCTTGGTCACGCCGTCTCCTCCGCCGGCTGTTGGCCTCCCTTCAGCTGCCGCCCTTCCCTTTTGGCAACCACCTATCCGCCCCTCTGTCTCTTCCCTATTCCGGCGAACTGAACACTTGTGAGGTCCCTTTCTCCTTGTTGAGTTGAATTAGGGGAAACCCTAATTGTGTTCATGAATTGGGGCTAAGAAGAGGTTCGATCGGCTAAGGATTTGCATGAATGATATAATGAAATTGGATGTGGTTAAGGGGCTGTGAGATGCTAGACTTAATGCCATGTATTGCATGAGTTAAGACTAATGTTAGTTGTATGATAATTGATTCAGTTTAATTGTAGTTTGGTGATTGGTTGTATTAATTTCGGGGCCCTATAAATAGGGGAGGTGCCGCCGAATTTTTCATGAAATCCCTAAGTATAACTACCCTATTAATGATCATGTTAACATGCTTAAGTAATGTTAGTTTCCATGAGTAGTATGCTTAAGTGTAATTAGCTTTCACAATTAACATGCCTAATTGCCATGCTATTAGATCAATTAATCTTGGCTAATTAAGCATGCTTAGGGGCATTCTAAGGATCTTAAAGACATTAAATGTAAGTTAAGTGTGAAAGCATGATTTATTGAGCTTGATGTCTTTACTATACTCCTTAGAGTCTAAATAAGAGTCTACGCTTAGAATACGATTTCTGTATTCTTAAATTCCGTATTCTAAAGCTATAGAACTAAGTTATGAAAAATACGAACTTCGTATTTACTTAGTACAGTTATTGATTCTAGGCAAGGGTAAAGGTCCCGTGGGAGCTTCAGCAGGACCCAGCCAGACCTAGAGAATTTGCTAGGATTTAAGGTGAGGGGACTTCACCGTAAATTTAGATTTAATTCATGTATTTATCATAATTTCGGTTTTTTCGTATTCTTATGAGTTTTATATCGGTTTGTGGATAAATCATTGCATAGTATTTTCATGCTTGTATAATTGATTAAACTTTAAAGAGCATGAGATATGACTAAGGAAACCCTAAGGGGTAGATAAAGATTATTTCATGTATCATAAGTTGCACCTTAGTTAGTTATGTATAGGAGACCCAGCAGGGGCTCAGGATAGAGCCTAGATATTTAAGTAGACTAGACCGGGCTAAGGGAGGGGATTTGTTTTCAATCATTTTTCTTAAAACCAAAAATGTTTGCGAAAGTCGTTCTTTTTATGAAAACCCCCTTCCTGTCTCTTGTGAGAGCCTGTATTGGATACGAGATACTCGCTTGACGTACACATATAGATGTATGCCTCTGACCGTCAGGCTCCGGGTTCATGTAGATGTATGCCTCTGTTCCCGGGTATCAGGATCATGTAGATGTATGCCTCTGTTCCTGATTGTAGTTGGAGTCCTTACGGAGACATTTTAACTAGGGGTGCACGCTTGTATGATACGAGGCCATCGCATATACTTGTTTACTATATGCTTGATATGATATGAGATTGCTTGTGTGCTTTCTTCGGATTTCTAATCGTGTTAGCATGCTTATCAGGATTTAAGATAACTGTGTTGACCTTCATGATTTATACGTGCATTGTTTTTGTCTAGTATTTTAGTACAGTTGACAGGTATGTATAATACCTGGCGGAGTTGTCTTTACTCACTGAGCTTGTATAGCTCAGTCCCTTTCGATACTGTTTTTCTATTACAGGATCTAGACTTGGATCGGGATAGTAGCTCATGTCTCGAGCAGGGATCGATGTCTAGCTGGCATTAGTTAATTTTCTTCCGCTATATTTGGGGCCGTAGTGCCCAGACTTTTTATTTTGTACTATATTTATGAGTTAGTTTGAATTTGACTCCCGGTGTGTAACCGGTTATCTTCATGTCATATGGATTTTATCTAGAGTACATGATTATTATCAGGTTTAAATTACACAGCTTATGGGTTGGGTGCACTCCAGACCTAGCTGGTGTGACATCTGTCTCATTAGAGAGATGGGTGTTATATTTAGTACTATCAGAGCAATTCGCTCCTTGTCCATAGAGTTTTAGAGGTAGTCAGAGCCTTAGCGTGGGAGTCGATGTCAGTTGACGTATGGAATTAGCAGTATAATTGCCAAGTAGAGTTATGTCATTTAACTGACACTTGTTCGATGTTGCAGAATGCCGCCAAAAATAGGATGTGGGAGACCACCTAGGGTGCCACGTGAAAAGCCTCAAAAGGAGCAGTACGTGGATGCCCCCAAACCTGAAGAGTATGGCGATGTATCGCATGTGCATCCTGCCCCGGGATACTACCCGGGTATGCAATAGTTTCCTAGGATGTAGCAATTCTTTGAGCAGAAGGCCCAGATATTTGCTGCTTTCCCAAACTTTCAACAACAACAACAACAGCATTAAAGAACAACAACAACAACAAGCATTCAACAAAGAATAAAGAACCTGTGGGTCGATTATGTGACTCGAGCCCGGCAGATGGGGTTTAATCACTTCCTTGGAACACAGGATCCGACTGAAGCAGAGGCTTGGATCCGACAACTAGAGATGGTGTTCGAGGCGATGAGGATCCCAGAGGATGAAAAGGTCATAACAATACATCTGTTGTTGGGACAGGAATCCTTACTGTGGTGGGAGTCGGCTCGGATGTGCCTTCCTAGGTCGGGTGTTTGGACCTGGCTAGAGTTCAAAAGGGCATTCGAGAGGGAGTACTCACCCCGAGTACACCGTGATGCAAAGAGAGCAGAGTTCATTTAAATGAATTAAGGGAATTCGACTTTGGCCGAGTACCAGGCCAAGTTTACTGTCCTGAGTCGCTATGCACCGGAGATGGTGAAGGATCCCTATAATCGATGCTGGAAGTTCGAGGACGGACTTTAGGATGAGATCAAGATCCCGGTCATGGCTACTGGATTTGTAGATTTTTGAGGAGTGGTCGAGTTTGCACTCCGAGTTGAGAGGGGTCTGAACAAGCAAAAACAGAGACTTGAGAGGTTGAATAAGAGGAGTAGCCCAAGCTCCCAAGGAGGAGGAGACACAAGGCCCACTAAAAAGAGCAATAGCAGTAGGAGCGATGGTTCCTCGTCAAGTGGGAACAATAAAGGGAAACCGTAGTGTCCTATTTGCAGCAAATATCATTACGGGACTTGCAGTGCTAATGTATGCTTCTACTACAAGCAACCAGGACATTACAAGAAGGAGTGCCCGCTAATGACCCAGGGGAGTGGAGTTGCTCCACAGGCTACTACTAGAGACCACATTGCGCATTAGACGCAGGGATTTTCTGTCATGGGTGGTGCTGGAGGCAGCCGATGAGGGTCAACTGGTGGAAGGTTTCGTGGAGGAGGCCGTGGGGCCCCATCTCAGTTGTAGGCTCAAGCATTTGCGATAACACAACAACAAGCTGTGAACACTCCTGACGTGATAGCAGGTACGGTGCAAATGTTTAATACCAATGCTTGCATATTGATTGATCCTGGTTCTACACATTCGTACATTGCTACAACTTTTTTTGTGCCTAAGAATTTGTATGCAACTAGACTAGCAGAACCAATGTGTGTGGCATCCCCCATAGGTAGTTCTATGATTGTTAAGATAGTCTATGAGGGATGTGATATAAAGATATGTGACCAGGAGCTTATAGCTAATCTAATCCCGATGAGGATCCTAGACTTTGATGCTATCCTAGGAATGGATTGGTTATCTTTTCACCATGCCCACGTTGACTGCTATTGGAAGATGGTGCGTTTCCAGCGTCCGGGAAAGGCGGAGATACTCTTCAACGGGAGACGATCCGAGACGGAGTAAGCCTGTTTGGCAAATGTGGAGGAAGTGGAAGCTCCGAAGACATAGGTCCAGGATATAGACATGGTATGCGAGTATCCTAATGTATTTCAAGACTTACCCAGATTATCACCCACCGAGGCGTGGAGTTTTCAATCGAGTTGGTTCCAGGAACAACTCCGATTTCTAAGGCGCCCTACAGGATGGCTCCAATGGAGTTACAGGAATTGAAGGCTCAACTAGATGAGCTATAAGAGAAGGGGTTTATTAGACCTAGTGTCTCCCCTTGGGGTGCGCCTGTGCTATTTGTGAAGAAGAAAGACGGCTCTATGCGGATGTGCGTAGATTATAGACAGTTGAACGATGTTACTATCTGGAACTAGTACCCGTTACCACGCATTGATGATCTGTTCGACTAGCTATGGGGAGCTTGTGTGTTCTTCAAGATTGATTTGAAGTTGGGCTATCATCAATTACGGGTACGGGAGGAGGATGTGCCAAAGACGGCATTCCGAACTCGATATGGGAATTACGAGTTTTTAGTAATGCCGTTCGGGTTGCTGAACAGGGTGTTCGCACCCTACTTAGACCAGTTTGTTGTAGTTTTTATCGATGACATCCTGGTGTACTCACAGAATGTGGAGGAGCACATCAACCATCTGAGAATAGTGCTACAAACTCAACGGGAGCAGCAGCTGTACGCCAAACTCAGTAAATGCGAGTTTTGGCTGGAGCAAGTCAACTTCTTGGGGCATGTCGTCTCAGCAGTAGGGATTTATATAGACCCCCAGAAGATAGAAGCGATAGTGAACTGGCAAGCCCCTACCAATGTTAAGGAGATTAGGAGTTTTCTGGGGTTAGCCGGTTACTATAGGAGATTTGTTGAGGGCTTTTCTGCGATTGCTCTACCGATGACGAAACTGCTGAGGAAGAATGCAAGGTTTGAATGGACCGAGGATTGCGAGTAGAGCTTCCAGGAGCTGAAGGACCAATTGGTGTCTGCTCCTATTATCACTTTACCTGCACCTGGAGTAGGTTTTGATATATATACTAATGCTTTATATCAGGGTTTGAGGTGTGCCTTGATGCAACAAGGCAGAGTTATTGCCTATGCTTCCAGACAACTCAAAACCCATGAAGTAAACTATCTAGTGCATGATTTGGAGTTAGCTCTTGTGGTCTTTGCATTGAAGATATAGCGACACTACCTCTATGGTGAAGCCTATAAAATCTTCACCGACCACAAAAGCCTGAAGTATCTGATGACCCAGAAGAAGCTCAACATGCATCAGCGGAGGTGGATGGAATTATTGAAAGATTACAACTGCATATTCCAGTATTACCCTAGGAAGGCGAATATGGTGGCCGATGCTCTGAGTCGGAAGACGATGGCGCAATTGGGGACCACCAGCCTTGCCCAACTCCACGATTTGAGATCCACAGGAGCGCAGCTTTCGGTGGATGAGCTAGGGGTGCTACTGGCAAGCTTCCACCTTCGACCGCTACTGATTACACAGATCAAAGAAGCTCAGCTACGGGACCCAAAGTTATTAAAGCTAGCTGGTGAGCTACAGAATGGAAGACTTTGGGGGCGAAGGAATGGCAAGTGTAACTATTCTTTATCTCCAGATAGAACAGTAATTTTAGGTGCTCGAATCTATGTGCCACGCAACGAGACGGCCCTCAAGCTACAGATCATGGAGGAGGCGCATAGCTCAGCTTATACTATGCATCCAAGGAGCACCAAGATGTACCGAAATATTAAGGAAAACTATGTCTGGAGGAGAATGAAGAAGGATATTTTTGAGTACGTGGCTAGGTGTATGATTTTCCAGCAAATCAAAGCGGAACACAAGAAGCCAACGAGGTTGTTGGTACCCTTGGAGATTCCGGAATGGAAGTAGGAAAGGATAGCGATGGACTTTGTGACCGATTTACCACGAACCAGTTAAGGTAAAGATGCTATCTGGGTGATCATTGATAGATTGACCAAGTCGGCTCACTTTATTCCAATTAAGATGACTTATTCTCGGGGCCCATTGGCACGGCTGTACATGGACCAGATAGTGAGGCTATATGGAGTACGCGTGTCAATCATATTTGATAGGGACCCGAGATTCACTTCTCATTTTTGGAAGAGTCTGCATAAAGCTCTGGGGACAAGACTTGACCTTATCTCGGCATTCCATCCAGAGACTGATGGACAGTCCGAAAGGACGATCCAGATACTAGAAGACCTACTTCGGACTAGTATCATGGAACTTCCCTGTAGCTGGGATGAAAACTTGGGACTTGTGGAGTTTGCCTGCAACAACAGCTACCAGAGCAGTATTGGTATGCCACCGTATGAAGCACTATACAGCCGAAGATGCAGGACTCCACTGTGTTGGGATGAAGAAGGCGAACGAAAGATACTAGGCCCAGAACTGGTGCAGTAAACTGCGGAGAAGGTGAAGCTCATTAGAGAGCGGCTGAGGAAGGCCCAAGACAGGCAACAGAGTTATGCTAATAACCGCCGTCGAGACCTTGAGTTTGAAGTGGCGATAAAGTATTCTTGAAGGTGTCTTCATGGAAAGGAGTATTTAGGTTCCGCAAACATGGCAAGCTGAGCCCACGGTATATCGGGCCATACAGGATAGTAGATAAAGTAGGCCCTGTAGCCTACCGACTCGAGCTACCACAGGAACTGTCAAGGATACACAATGTATTCCATATATCGGTTCTACGAAAATACCTCGGAGATCAACATCAAATTCTGATGGGACCGACCGTAGAGTTGGCTCAGGATTTGACGTATGTAGAAGGACTGGTACGTATTCTTGACAGGAGAGAACAAGCCCTGCAAAATAAGACAATACCTCTGGTAAAGGTATTATGGAGTCACCACCAACTGGAGGAGGCCACTTGGGAAAGGGAAGATCAGATGAGAGAATAGTACACTCATCTGTTTTAGATGTATATGTATGGAATTTCGGGGATGAAATTTATTAAGGGTGGGAGAACTGTAACGCCCCGAATTTTCTAAGTAAACAAATCAGAAAATTTTCGACAATTAATGAGATTAATTAGCACAGAAAATAAATTAATTATTTTAAAGCCTAATTAAAGGAAAATCGAGGAATAATAAATTTAAATCCAACCTCACAACTAATTGGCCTAGGGAAGGCCTTATTGGGCCAGGCCGCTTACACTTAGAATAGTTGGAGGTGGACGGTAAAGATAACCTCGATTAATTAATTGGGAGATTTCGTAAGTGTTAATTAATCAAGATTAATTAAGTAGAAGAATCGGACAAATGTTAGAGTTCAATAAAGTAGATCGAGTGACTCAAAAACCGGTATTCGCGGATCTAGTCTGACGAGAGACAGACCCTGTAAAGCTATAGTACGCTTGTAATGACTGAAATCATTAACCCGGGATTCTCGGATCTTGGTCGATGAATTCTTAAAAAGATAATATTAAATTAAATGGGTGATGGCACATGAAGTGGGGAAAGATAAATTAAAATAATTAAAGTTATTAGAAGATAATATAGTTAAAAGGATAAGTTATTATAATAGTTGAATTTATAAAAAAGGTTAAATTAATTAAACCTTTTAATTTCTATATATGCATTAGATGAGAGAAAGAGAGAGAGAAGAAAAATTCTTAAACTCTCTCTCTCTCTCCCTTTACTCTTTCACTGGTGCTCAGAGGAGGCTCGACTCCCGCCCATCGCAGCTTGTAGTTGCCGCCGCCTCCTCCGCCGTCTTACTTCCCCACCGAGACCACGCCCCGCCGCTTACAGGCCACCGCCTGCTTGAGCCGGCCAGCCAGCCTTGCGCCGCACAATCAGCGCTGAGTGCGTCCGCCCAGCCCTTGGTCGAGCCGTCTCCTCTGCCGCCTGTCGGTCTCCCTTCATTTGCAGCCCAGCCCTTTTGGCAGCCACCTATCCGCCCCTCTGTCTCTTCCCTATTCCGGCGAACTGAACACTTGCGAGGTCCCTTTCTCCTTCTTGAGTTGAATTAGGGGAAACCCTAATTATGTTCATGAATTGAGGCTAAGAAGAGGTTTGATCAGCAAAGGATTTGCATGAATGATATAATAAATTTGGATGGGGTTAAGGGGTTGTGAGATGTTAGACTTAATGCCATGTATTGCATGAGTTAAGACTAATGTTAGTTGTATGATAATGGATTCAGTTTAATTGTAGTTTGGTGATTGGTTGTATTAATTTCGGGGCCCTATAAATAGGGGAGGTGCCGCCGAATTTTTCATGAAATCCCTAAGTATAAATACCCTATTAATGATCATGTTAACATGCTTAAGTAATGTTAGTTTCCATGAGTAGGATGCTTAAGTGTGATTAGCTTTCACGATTAGCATGCCTAATTGCCATGCTATTAAATCAATTAATCTTGGCTAATTAAGCATGCTTAGGGGCATTCTAAGGATCTTAAAGACATGAAATGTAAGTTAAGTATGAAAGCATGATTTAGTGAGCTTGATGTCTTTACTATGCTCCTTAGCGTCTAAATAAGAGTCTATGCTAAGAATACGATTTCCGTATTCTTAAATTCCGTATTCTAAAGCTATAGAACTAAGTTATGAAAAATACGAACTTCGTATTTACTTAGTACTGTTATTGATTTTAGGCAAGGGTAAAGGTCCCGCAGGAGCTTCAGCAGGACCCAGCCAGACCTAGAGAATTTGCGAGGGCTTAAGGTGAGGGGACTTCATCGTAAATTTAGATTTAATTTATGTATTTATCGTAATTTCAGTTTTTTCGTATTCTTATGAGTTTTATATCGGTTTGTGGATGCCGATGGATTTATCGCTATCATTGCATAGTATTTCCATGATTTTATAATTGATTAAACTTAAAGAGCATGAGATATGATTAAGGAAACCCTAAGGGGTAGATAAAGATTATTTCATGTATCATAAGCTGCACCTTAGTTAGTTATGTATGGGGGACCCAGCAGGGGCTCAGGATAGAGCCGAGATATTTAAGTAAACGAGACCGGGCTAAGGGAGGGGATTTGTTTTTTAATCGTTTTTCTTAAAACCAAAAATGTTTGCGAAACTCGTTCTTTTTATGAAAACCCCCTTCCTGTCTCTTGTGAGATCCCGTATTGGATACGAGATGCTCGCTTGACGTACACATGTAGATGTATGCCTTTGGTCGTCAGACACCGGGTTCATGTAGATGTATGCATCTATTCCCGGGTATCAGGATCATGTAGATGTATGCCTCTGTTCCTGATGGTAGTTGGAGTCCTTACGGAGACATTTTAACTAGGGGGTGCACGCTTGTATGATACGAGACCATCGCATATACTTGTTTACTATATGCTTGATATGATATGAGATTGCTTGTGTGCTTTCTTCGGATTTCTGATCGTATTAGCATTCTTATCAGGATTTAAGATAACTGTGCTGACCTTCATGATTTATACGTGCATTGTTTTTGTCTAGTATTTTAGTACAGTTGACAGGTATGTATAATACCTGGCGGAGCTGTCTTTACTCACTGAGCTTGTATAGCTCAGTCCCTTTCGATACTGTTTTTCTATTACAGGATCTAGACTTGGATCGGGATAGTAGCTCGTGTCTCGAGCAGGGATCGATGTCTAGCTGGCTCTGACATACCTATCTTGTGTTTAATTTTGTTGGGTTGTACTAGACATTATTTAATTTTCTTCCGCTATATTTGGGGCCGTAGTGCCCAGACTTTATATTTTGTACTAAATTTATGAGTTGGTTTGAATATGATTCCCGGTGTGTAACCGGTTATCTTCATGTCATATGGATTTTATCTAGAGTACATGATTATTATCAGGTTTAAATTACACAGCTTATGGGTTGGGTGCACTCCCAACCCAGCTAGTGTGACATTTGTCTCATTAGAGAGATGGGTGTTACATAGGGATTCAAGAATGCTACTGTCCTTGGGATAGGAGGCTTGCTTTTCCAACTTTGAGTTAATTACTGCCTGGGAGGTGTGTATACTGTCATTACCATGTAGATGTGATGTGGTCCAGCCTAGTGTTTGAACTCTTTGATTCATCTAGAGAAGTAGAGCTGTCTTTTGATTGTTTTAGTGTTCATGACCTCAGTTGCTTTGGATTCTTAACCTTGCCTTACCGGTGTCCACCCTCATACCTGCAATATAGGTAGCCTTACTTATATTTGAGAGCTGCTCTATATTAATAAGGGACTTGGCTGAGTATGCCTTCTCTAAGTTCATGTTTATATGCTTCCTATGAATTGTCCCAGACATGAACAAAGGCATACTAGTCATTTTAATATGGAACCTGATTGTTGAAGTATTAAGTCTCCAGTGTATACCATTCATGAATAGGTAGATGTATGCATAACCTTGAAGCATAAGAATGATAAAGATAGATGGTTAAGCATGCATAAAACATATATGTATAAAATATTCATAGAGAACTCTGAATGTAGGATGCATTGAATGAAAATGGCTACATCTTTATCATGTGCAGATAAAGGCTTGCATGCTTTTCTTTAATCATGTGCAGTCTTGCATATAGAGAAAATTGGGAAAAGGGGGTTGCAGTCTTCTTCATGCTTCTGTGAATGAATATATTAGTGCATAAAATGCAATATAATTTTGTTGAAAGACTGCTGGTTGGGCCTGCATGAGTCCATAATATTAATGTGCAACTTTTTAAACATAGGAGAACTTTATGTAACAGTTGTAACTCCAAACACTCAAGCATAACTATATGTGTCGATAATACAATGTGTTGCCATGATACTAGGGATTATAGTAGCCAGCTCACACCAAGTTGCTTTTTGAACCAACAGTTAGACTGACCTTGCATAAGGCCTAAATGGTCATTCTGACGATTGAGTTGTTTGGTTAGGTAGAATATGCACTGCCAAGAATTAATTAATCTATACGCTTTTATCTAGATAGCAATACAGGGTCGTGAGTCACGACGGGGGACTAAGTTGATACTTTTAAAACTGTAAGTACTTTCATAAATGCTGTATTTTTTGAAAAAGTAAAATATTTGACAACATGATTTAACTGGCTTATTTTCTTGTAAAATCCTAAAGTCATGCATAATCGGGATTTTCACTTAAAGCATGAGTCATACTTTTCCTGATTTATTACTGTTGAATTTACTAGTCATATTTCTGCATATCTGCCTGCTCCTGATGTACTCTACCTCTATTGCATGCGTATTTATGATTCCTGGGAATGTACTTATACGAATGATATTTCATGTAATCGTGTCTACCCGTGAGCCGGGCCTTACCCACGCAAGCACGTGAGTTAGACACCGACCACATCTGGCCAAGCCGTGGAAACACGTGAGCTAGATGACGATTGTGTTTAGCCGAGCCGTATACACCGCGAGCGAAGCACCAGCCGAGTTGACACGTGTTATTTATTTTGTATTCCTCGTTTTCACACATTTCCCAACTTGGTTGACTACCTATCCTGTTTAGCTAGCCAGTGGTAGTAAGCACTGGCCGTGTTGACACATTCTCTGATAGTAACGCTATCAGACATGCGTATCCGCCCCGACTACTGTCGAAGCTGGCAACAGCCGATGTATACATGTCCTATCCAGACACATATACACACATTATATATCACATTACTCTATACCTAGGGAGATGTATCCTATGTCTTTTACCTGATGATTCTGAGATTTTTTGCCTGTTTGATTTATTGATCACTACAGTTATTCGATACATTCATGTTTTCTGTGATTACTCTTGTTGTTGATTTTTATGCTCTCTATTTTTGTACCTAAAAATTTATAACAGTTTTGTATGCTATTATCTCTGAAAGTAATCCCGGTATGTTTTACTGTTTCCTTGTTAGTTCGCGTATGATGCATGACTTCGCTATTTTAGTGGGTGCTTACGGAGCTCTCAAGTTCACCCCCTTATTTTTCACTTTCAAATCACGATGAGTAGCTAGGATCGGGGCTTAGGAGAGGAGCCCCCTTGAGGCAACCTAGCATTTTGGGATTGGAGTTGAGGTCTGTGAACCTCAAGTTTATGCTGAGTGAGGATTGTATTTCTGTTCAGGACCCTGTGTAGGGCTTATGACATCCTGATTGGTCCCTATATAGGATTTTATAAACTCTTGTATTTACTTCCACCGAACTTATTTGATTATTAAGCTCTGTATTAATTATTTGTATCTAATTTTGAGGCCTTGCATCCGGGTAGGGCTTGTCCTTGCTTAGGTGCGATTGGTCTATCGGCGTCCCGAGCCAGGTTCGGGGCGTCACACCTATTTTACCTGCATTTATTGATAAAAACACTAACCTAGAGATATGAAACAATTAAGAGCATAAAAAAAGAGCATAAACCCCTCCCTAAAACAAAATAAGTTTGCATAATGGTTGTATTGTGCCTTCTACAACAATTCCATGAAGTAACATTGAAAATGAGTATTTTAGAAACTAAATAAGCTAGCATCGAAAACAAACACCATCTAAATACAATACAATACAATACCATCTCCCTTTGATCATTAAAATTCAAACAAATCTAGATAACAATTGAATAAAATCATACAAGGTAACCAAATTAACAAGGCCATTACAAAGTTAATATAAGACAACATTAAAGTCCATTACAAGACATGCAAATTACACTAAACTAAACTAATAAAATTCATGAAACTACATACTAATAAAACAAAATACACAAGTGAAGTTCTAGGTTGGAGCCCCACTACAAGAAAATTAGAAAATAGCTAGGGAAAAATCACTCGCTAAATTACTTCAGCGAGGGATTGGCGAGGGAACCCATTCCGGCACTATTTAGATCCTAAAAAATATTTTGCGAGGGAAATCCTCGCTAAAATTTAGCGATGGATTAGGGAGGAAACATATCTCTAGCCATTTAGCTTGGGAAAGGGATTCCCTCGCTGGTCCTCGTTGAACTCTTCTCACAATATCCCTCTGTTTTCGATAATTTGCTATAGCTATTTAGCGAGGGAAAATATTTTCTCGCTATTCCCTAGCTATCTTCCCTCGTTGAACTTTTCCATTAGCGAGGATTTAGCTCGGGAATTTTGCTAGCTATTTAACTTCGTAGCTAATTTTTTTCAATTGATTCCCTCACTATTCCCTAGTTATTTCCTTGCTAATAATTACATTTGCCACTAATATATATATTTTTATTTATTTGTCCGTTGTAATACAATTTTAAATGCCACATGTAAAGTCATAATAGACAATATTATCGCTACCCTGTAATAATAAGCATAATACACAATATATATATATATATATATATATATATATTGTAACACCCTTCTCTTTATTGAGATAGATGTCACACCTGCAAGGTCAGAAGGGTATCCTGTGCCTAAGACTGTATAAAATAATACCAATAACACAAGAATCTCTTCAAATACTTAAAATATCATAACATAACATGTTACACACAGGAAGTCTGATATGACCGAAGTAAATAGAAAATACAATATAACATGTCTGGTGTAACACCCTAACCCCAATAGGGACATCATCACACCTCAAACCAAAGCGCACCTCGAGCCCAAGGCTGTCAAAACTGATCTAAAATCTACGGAATAATCTGGAAATTGGAGACATAAATAATAAAACATAACAAGTCTGGTACTCATCCCCAAAAAGGAGAGTCTTAACTGATACACACTCTACAGACTACACGTCTGTATACAGTCTCCAAAGTAAATTACAACATCTACAGAGTGCACAACATAGAAGCTGGGGTATGGGACGCCGGAGCCGCCTAAGAGTCCTCACATCTCACCGTGTCTAGCCCTCAACCCGCGACTGCCCCGCTACCCGCATACGGTGAGTAAGAAAGAGGGACCGAAGCCATGAGCTCGCTGATATGTGACCTCTATCACGTCAAATAAGACCCGCGGTTTCAAAATATAATCTTGTACATGGAAAGTAATCTCTACTCATATACATGCGAAAATACAAGAATCAGATGTCATGCATTATCTTTGCCGTTAGGGAAGATCATCTAATGCAATGTCCGAGAAAACCCGAGAAGTCATCAATCACTAACATGCCTCGCTCATGTCTCATGAGATGTCCTGGATATGTGAGCGCCTATCGATAAGAATGCAACTCAGAGGGATCAACTTGCTAAGATCTCGTGATAAATTGCACGGCGAGGTGTCCCCCGACCGGGCCGTATGTGAAGTCAGCGAGGTTTCCCCGACTGGAGTCTTCACTGCGTGGTACCGGCACTCCAAAGAGTCTGAAAGGGTTTTAAGATAAATTCATTTTCAAAACAAGGTTTTGATGCTAGAAATTCATTTTGAAAACAAGAAAACCTTTCCCCTATTCGCATCACGCTGGTCTTAGCTCAATGGAGCCGTGACTGCATAGCAAGGATCATCTATACAGGATGCAAAGATCGATGCTCACGCCCTATATCTATCTTATGTCTATTCAATGATCTACTAGTCATATGCGTAAAACATCACTCTACAATAGCCGTGAAATAATCGAAAGCATTCTCAAAACCCAGGAGTAAATCATAGCCATGAAGATATACCTCAAAACACATAAATCTCGAACAAACACGGTAGAATATACAAGTAAGTCCACTCACCTCGTAGTCCTAAGTATTTCTGTGTCCGCTAGAACTTCCTCGAGTCCCCTAATTTGTTCTTTCCTTTACCTAGTACAAAGAATCATATCTAATAAATACTAATTTATTGGAACACCCATTTCTATTCAATAATATCTTTACTCAATCATGGGCCCAAGTCCAATTCGGACGAAAAGTCCAACACTCAAGCATGCCACTTCACAACAAGACATGAGCCTATACTAAGCAATCCTAAAGTGATTTCATTATTCTCATAATACTATACTCATTAAACTTAACTCAAGTGTCACGGACATTAATAAATTTTAATCAACTTATTACTTGAATCAAACTCCATCGACCGCTTCCTTAATTACTCACAAAGGGTATGAATCTATAACAAAAATCGAGAGGCTCATCAATTAAATTGACAAAGAAGACCAACACACTTAAGCATACTAGTTAGCTTCCAGGACACTAGGTTAAATTTAGCATGAACCTCATTGTCCTTTTACATCCCCTTCATTCCTTGATTTCCTAGATTTGCACAAAATTACACCAACAATCAAAGCAACAATAGCTTACATCGATAATAACAAGAATAACAAGCTCAACTACTACAACTACAAACCACAACCACACTCTAGCCATAAAGGTGAACCAAGTAGCTAAATAGAGTAACTTCTTCATTAACATTTCATTTAACACCTACTGTGGGTAATCCAAATTCCACATCCACGTAACATTCCCTTGAATCATTAGATTCTCGGGCGTAATACAATCATAACACACAAAGATCTATAATGTAACAATCATGCTTCCATGAATTCAACTACTACAAGAACAGAGGTACAAACAACAACAACATCAACATGATCAATCAGAACAATGTGACATCATCTTCATTCAAAGCACCCAAACCTCATCCATCGAACTCAAATTCAACTCAGTGTGTTTCGCTTAACCAACCTTATCCCTGCTTGCTCACGGAAACAATGGTTGGAGTTGCTCAATTGGCCGGAGATGCAAACTGGTGGAGCACAAATACCGGGCCCTGTGATCTCCAAAATGAACTAGGAGCCGGGATTACAGTGGAACGGGCGGCAAGGCTTCAAATGAAGCCTGTGACAAGGTCGCGACGCCAAGAACAATCAGCGCAGCCACAAAGCTGGAAGGAGGTTTGTCGATCGAGCGGCCTCGGGCCACGGCCGCTAGAGTTACCTCCTCAAATCCACCCTTGCCCTCCTGCTCTATCACCAAGCAACCTCTTCACCCCGAAGCCTCGAAGCTTCAATACCAATGCCACGCGGCAGCCTTCTCCTTCACCTCACAAGCATGCACAAGACCACCTCCTCGCTTTGCCGGCTCAACGTAACACCTTGCTGCCACCTCCTGCTTCCGGTCCCGATCACGAGCTCACCCTTCCTCTGTTCCAACGGCTGCCCCTCCCTTCTCTTCTAAAGACCCTGTCTCCTTCTCCAAACCTCTCTCAAGTATCCATGTGTGATTTGAGCCCAAGCCCACTTAAGTGATAACTAAACTCCCTAAGCTAAGCCCAATCAAAACAAGAATTATTATCTCCACACCCCTTCAATTAATAATATTCTGTTATTATAAAGATCTTTTAAACCATTTTATCACACTCTGGGTACTAATTAAAACACTAATCTTGGTTCACCTTTATTAGAAACTAAAATAATAACTCTCTAGTATATAATCTTAACTCCGACATCTATTTAATAACTTATAATATTTACAAGGAAAAAGCGGGGTGTTACATCTGGGCCCCCAAATACAGTAGAAAATTAATAATAAGATGTCTCATACAAATCTATAAACACATATAAAGGTACTCCAAAGCCAAGCTAGACAATAACCCTCACACGATCACTGTCCAGATCCTGCAAGATAAAAACATAGCAGAGGGATGAGCTACACGAGCTCAGTGAGTATAGACAAATCTGCAAGGTATTATACATACTTGTCTCTCGACATAAATCTGGTACTAATATAATAGTACATGTATGTATTCAACTACAAATCAATAAGAGTCTGAATATTATCTTAAATCCGGATAAGCATGCTAAGCTAATCGAAAAAACCCGAATAAGCAACATGCCTTCTTAATCAATACAAGCTATCATATTTCTAAATATATATGCTAAGGTCTCGTATCGTACTAGTAAACACCCATAGTTGTCATGTCTTGGGAAGAACTCCAACTACCATCAAAGGAACAAAGGCATATAGTACATGATCCTGATGATCGGGAACAGAGGCATGCAGTACATGAACCCGAGGCTTAACGACCAGAGGTATATATCTACATGTGTACGTTAAACATGCATCTCGTATCCGATAAGAGCACTCACGAGAGTTACAAAGGTGGTTTTATGAAAAATATGAAGTTCGTAAATGTTTTGTTTATGAAAAGATGATTGAAAACAAATCCCATTCTTAATCCAATATCATCTACTTTATTTCTGGGCTTTATCCTGAGCCCTGTTGGATTCTTCATGCATATCTTACTAGAGTGCAACCTACGATACAATAAAATCAATATTTCCACCAATTAAGGTTTCACTTTACATTACTCATGCTATTTCAATTTCAACAATTAAACAAGCATGAAATCACTATACTTAAATAGGGATAAAATCCATCTGCATCCACAAACCGATAAAACTCATCTAAAGCACGAATAAATCAAATCACAATAAATATATGCATAAAACAAAATATACAGGGGTGTCTACTCACATAAAGTCCTTGCTAAGTTCTAGGAATGACTTGGTCCGTCGGCCACTCCCGTGGGACCTTTTCCTTTTCCTAGGATTGAAAAGAAAGGACCAATAATGAATACGGGTTCGTATTCATACCTAATACTTTATCTTAAACTTACTAGAGTATAGTATAGGCATTAAGTTTTAACTACGACATGATTTAACTTAACATGAATTCATGTCCTTAAACAAAACACTAAATCATGTAACTTAACTTTCATGTGATCCTCTTAAGTAGGGAATCCAACCATTCTAACATATTATCTAGCATGCTTCCTTAATGGCATAAAACACCACTTAACTCTTAAATAAGATGGCATGAAAGTTAGAAGATAATATGCATTTAAACTCATATAATTTCTACGAAAATTGGGCAGCACCTCACCTATTTCTAGGGCTCCCCAAAATTATACAAACATTCACATAATTAACAACAATTCATCCATACGAGCATATAAAACCAAAGCCCCAATAATCTCATGCTTAAAGCCCCCTTAACAGTTCTATAACCCTAACATCATTCCATTCAACTTCATGAATATAATCTAGGGTTTTTCCTCAATTTCATGCTCACAATTGCAAAGGATGAAGAAGTCGACGAGTGGGGCTGCAGGTCGGCGGAGGCATCGGGAGGGGCTGTCGTTCGCCGGAGAAGGAAACAGGGGTGGACCGGGCTGCAAAGGGATGTCCGGTGGTGGGGGGGTGGGGAGCTTGCTGCGGCGCTAGGCGCAACAGCAGGTCGGGAGCTCGGGGCGTGCGTGGGGGCGCGGGCGGTGTGCACCGGCGGCGAGCGGCAGGGTAACCTGGCGGGAGCGGAGGCTGCTCGCGCAGGGACGCTGGTGCGCGGCTCAGGGCGGACCGTCGGACAGCGCTAGCGGGCCAGAGGAAGGGTGGAGCGCGGGTAGGGTTGGCTCCGAGCGGCGACGGGCGCAAGTAGAAGAGTCGCCGGCGTGGGTAAGTAGAGAAAGGAAATGAAGATGGAGGAGAAGGAGGCTAGGTCACGATTCACTTCTCCTTTCAAATTGAATTTGATTTTCAATCTTAACATAGGTCTGCCAACTTAGTGTTATATATAGATAATTTATAATATTCAATTTTTATTATTTAATTCATTCCATTAACTTATCTCTAACCCTTTAATTATTTTAAGTTATCTTCCCCAAATATCTTTAATTAATTAAATTTATCCTCCCACTTTATGTCCCATCGCCCTAAATTAGCATTACCTCTTCAATAATTCGGCGACCCAGATCCAGAATTTATGGGTCAATCATTCCAGTAACACGGGCGCACTGTGGCATCACGGAGTTTGTCTCTCACCAGACTAGATCCGAACTTACCGGCTTTTGACCCGGTCAGATCTACTTTACCGGGACTCTAACTTTTGTCCAGTATCGCCCACTTAATTAATCTTGATTAATTAACACTTAATAAATATCCCAATTAATTAACCGACTTTATCCTATCCATCCACCTCCAACTATTCTAAGTGTAAGTGGTTTGGCCCAATAAGGCTTTCTCTGGGCCCAATAATTGCGAGGCTGGATTTAAATTCTTTAACTCTCGATGTTCCTTTAATTGAGCTTTAAAATAATTAATTTATTTTTTGTGCTTTTTCTGATTTATTTATTTAAAAAATTAAGGGTGTTACAATTCTCCCACCCTTAAGAAATTTCGTCCCCGAAATTCCATACATAGATATCTAAAACAAATAAGGGCACTGCTCTCTCATCTGATCTTCCCTTTCCCAAGTGGCCTTCTCCACTTTGTAATGGCTCCATAATACCTTTACCAGATGTATTACCTTGTTCCTCAATGCTTGTTCTCTCCTGTCTAGGATATGTATCGGTCCTTCTACATAAGACAAATCCTGAGCCAACTCCATGATTGGTCCCGTTAGAACTTGATTTGGATCCTAGAGGCCTTTTCATAGAACCGATATATGGAATACGTTATGGATCCTTGACAGCTCCTCTGGTAGTGCAAGTTTGCAGGCTACGGGACCCACTCTTTCCACAATCTTGTAAGGCCCGATATATCGTGGGCTAAGCTTCCCACGCTTGTGGAATCTCAGAACGACTTTCTAGGGGGATACTTTCAGATATACCCTATCTCCAACCTCGAACTCTAGATCGCAACGGCTGTTATTAGCATAACCCCATTTCCTGTCTAGAGCTATCCTTAGCCGCTCCCTGATCAGCTTCACCTTCTCCGCGGTCTGGTTCACCAGTTCTGGGCCAAGTAATTTCCGCTCACCTTCTTCATCACAACATAGCAGATTTTTACATCTCCTGACGTATAGAGCCTCGTAGGGTGGCATCCCGATACTACTTTGGAAGTTGTTGTTGTATGCAAACTCCAACAGCCCCAGATTCTCATCCCAGCTCCCGGTCAGCTCCATGATACAGGCTCGAAGCATGTCTTCGAGTATCTATATAGTCTTCTCCGACTGCCCATCCGTCTGCGGGTGGAATGCAGTGCTAAAATTCAACCTTGTCCCTAAGGCCTTCTGTAGACTCCGCCAAAATGGGGAGGTGAACCTCGGGTCTCGATCATATACGATAAACACGGGTACTCCACGCAGTCTAACAATACAGTCGTGCTAATCAATCCCGAGAATATGTTGTCTTGATCGGAATAAAATGGGTCGACTTAGTCAATCTATCAATAACGACCCAGATAGCATCTTTGCCTTGACTGGTTGGAGGAAAGCCAGTCACAAAGTCCATCGCTATCCGTTCCTATTTCCATTCCGGTATTTCCAAGGGTATCAGCAACCCTGGTGGCTTCTTGTGCTCAGCTTTGATCTGCTGACAGATTGGACACTTAGCCACATAATCGGCGATTTCCTTCTTCATATTCCTCCAGATGTAGTTTTCCTTTATGTTGCGATACATTTTAGTACTCGCCGGATGCATCACATAAGTCGAACAGTGAGCCTCCTCCATGATCTGTAATTTGAGGCCCTCATGGTTCGGTTCATATAGTCGAGTACCTAACATCACCGCTCCATCGGAAGATAAGGAGAAGTCGCCACGCCTTCCAACCTCCGTTTTTGCGGCCAGTCACATCAATCTGTAGTCTTGATGTTGAGCTTCCTTGATTTGTGAGATCAGCGTCGGCCGAAGATGGAAGTTCACCAATAGCATCCTAGCTCATCCACCGAAAGTTGCACTCTAATGGATCTCAAATCGTGAAGTTGAGCAAGACTGATGGTCCCCAATCGCGCCATAGTTTTCTGACTCAAGGCGTCGGCCACCACATTTTCCTTCCTAGGGTGATACTCGAAGGTGCAATTGTAATCTTTTAGTAATTCCATCCACTTCCTCTGACGCATATTAAGCTCCTTCTGGGTCATCAAATACTTCAGGCTCTTTTTGTCGGTGAAGATTTTATAGAGTTCACCATAAAGATAGTGTCGCTATATCTTTAGAGCAAAGACCACAGCTACTAACTCCAGATCGTGCACATGATAGTTAACTTCATGAGTTTTGAGTTGTCTAGATGCATAGGCAATAACTCTGCCCTGCTGCATCAAGACACACCCTAAACCCCGATATAAAGCATCACTATAGATTTCAAAACCTACTCTAGCTGTAGGTAAAGTAAGAATAGGAGCAGACACTAATCGGTCCTTCAACTCTTGGAAGCTCTACTCAAAATCCTCGGTCCACTCAAACCTTGCGTTCTACCTCAGTAGCTTCATCATCAGTTGAGCTATCGCAGAAAATCCTTCTACAAACCGCTTATAGTAACCGGCTAACCATAAGAAACTTATGATTTCCCTGACAGTGGTTGGGGCGTGCCAGTTCACTATCGCTTCCATCTTCTAGGGGTCCATATAAATTCCTGTCGCTGAGACGACATGCCCCAAGAAGTTGACTTATTCCAGCCAAAACTCACATTTATTTAGTTTGGCGTATAGTTGCTGCTCCCTCAAAGTTTGTAGTACTATCCTAAGATGGTTGATGTGCTTCTCCACCTTCCGAGAATACACCAAGATGTCTTTGATGAAGACTACCACAAATTGGTCTAAATAGGGTGCGAACACCATGTTCATAATCTCCATGAATGTCGTTGGTCCATTCGTCAACCCAAAAGGCATTACTAAAAACTCGAAATTCAAATATCTTGTCCGGAACGACGTCTTCGACATATCCTCCTCTCGTACCCGTAATTGATGATAACCCGACTTCAGGTTAATGTTGGAGAATACACAGGCTCCTCGCAGCTGATCGAACAAATCATCAATGCGTGGTAACGGATACTGGTTCTGAATAGTAATATTATTCAACTGTCTGTAGTCCACAAACATCCTCATGGAGTCATCCTTCTTCTTCATGAACAACACAGGGGCACCCCAGGGGGAAAAACTAGGTCTAATAAACCCATTCTCTAGTAGCTTGTTCAGTTGGGCCTTCAATGCTTTCAACTTTACTGGAGCCATCCTGTATGGTGCCCTGGAGATCGCAGTTGTTCCTGGAACCAACTCAATAGAAAACTCCACGCCTCTGTGCGGTGGTAGTCCGGGTAACTCCTGGAATACGTCAGGATACCCGCACGCTACAGCTATATCCTAGACTTCTGCCTGAGGGGCTTCAGCTTCCACCACGTTTGCCAAATAGGCTTCCTCCGTCTCGGCTTGTCTCCCGTAGAAGAGAATCTCCGCCTCTCCCGAACGCTGGAAATGTACCATCTTCCAATAACAATCGACCTTAGCATGGTAGACAGACAACCAATCCATCCCTAGGATCGCATCGAAGTCTAGGATCCTCATCAGGATCAGATTAGCTATGAGCTCCTGGTCACTTATTTTTACATCACATCCCTCATAGACTACCTTAACAATCATTGAACTACCTATGGGGGATGCCACAATCATTGGTTCTGCTAGTCTAGTAGCATAAACATTCTCAGGCAATGCAAAAGAAGTAGCAATATAGGAATGTGTAGAACCAGGATCAATCAATATGCAGGCATCAGAATTAAAAATCTGCACCGTACCTGCAATGACGTCTGGGGTGTTCACAGCTTGCTGCTGCGTCATTGCAAATGCTTGGGCCTGCAGCTAAGATGGGCCCCATAGCCTCCTCCTCAAGACCTTCCTCCAGATGATCTTCCTCGGCTTCCTCCAGGGATGCCAACAACTGAATAACCTTGCGCCTGATGAGCACTTTGACTTCCAGCACTAGCCTGTGGAGCTACCCCGCTCCCCTGAGTCAGCAAGGGGCACTCCTTCTTGTAATGCCCAGGTTGTTTGCAGTGGAAGCACACATTGGCACCGCAAGCTCCGTAATGGTACCTGTTACAAACCGAGCACTGTGGCTTCCCTTTCTTGGTCCCACCTGGAGAGGACACACCGCTACTACTACTGGTGCTCTTCTTGCTGGGTTGGCGCTAGGGCGGCGAGGCGCAGTAGCAGGTCGGAAGCTCGGGGTGTGCGTGGGGGTGCGGCGGTGTGCGCAGGCGGCGAGCGGCAGGGCAACCCGGCAGGGGCGGAGGCTGCTCAAGCGGGGAAGCTGGTGCGCGGCTCGGGGCGGACCATCGGACGGCGCTCGCAGGCTGGAGGAAGGGTGGAGCGCGGGTAGGGTTTGCTCCGAGCGGCGACAGGCGCAAGTAGAGGAGTCACCGGCGTGGGTAGGGAGAGAAAGGAAATGAAGATGGAGGAGAAGGAGGCTAGGGCACGATTCACTTCTCCTTTCAAATTGAATTTGATTTTCAATCTTAACATAGGTTTGCCAACTTAGTGTTATATATATAGATAATTTATAGGGTTAAAGCCATTTTTGGTCCCTAAAAACAGGACCAATGTTCATTTCCATCCCAAAAATTTAAAATTTGTTCAATACGACATAATAATAAAAAGATTATATGCATTTCATTGGTATTCCACATGACCGCCACGTCAGCAATAGGGACCAAAAATGCCAAAATACGGAATATATAGGGACCCAAAATGGCAAAATATGCAATACATAGGGATCATATTGAACAAATTTTGAATTTTGGGATAGAAATGAACATTGGTCCCGTTTTCAGAGACCAAAAATGGCTTTAACCTTAATTTATAATATTCAATTTTTATTATTTAATTCACTCCATTAACTTATCTCTAACCCTTTAATTATTTTGAGGTATCTTCCCTAAATATCTTTAATTAATTTAATTTATCCTCCCACTTTATGTCCCATCGCCCTTAATCAGCATTAACTCTTCAATAATTCGGCGACCCAGATCCAAAATTTCCGGGTCAATGATTCTAGTGACACAGGCGCACTGTGGCATCATAGAGTCTATCTCTCACTAGACTAGATCCGAACTTATCAACTTTTGACCAAGTCAGATCTACTTTACCGGGACTCTAACTTTTGTCCGGTATCACCCACTTAATTAATCTTGATTAATTAACACTTAATAAATATCTCAATTAATTAACCGAGGTTATCCTATCCATCCACCTCCAACTATTCTAAGTGTAAGTGGCATGGCCCAATAAGGCCTTCTCTAGGCCCAATAGTTGCGAGGCTGGATTTAAATTCTTTAACTCTCGATTTTTCTTTAATTGAGCTTTAAAATAATTTATTTATTTTCCGTACTAATTAATCTCATTAATCTTAGAGAATTTTCTGATTTATTTATTTAAAAAATTCAGGGTGTTATATATATATATATATATATATATATATATATATATATATATATATATATATATATATATATATATATATATATTTAACACATTGATCTACTAAGATGTTATAAGATGCAAATCATAATATGTAGACAATATATATAACCAAAAATTTGTTACAAGGCTAAATGGACAGTGAGTGGAGGATGGGGTGAGAAGGTTGACGTACTTGGTGGCTACCTAACATCTATTGCATCTGTTCCTCGAACCGCCTCTGCATCTCCTGAAATTGTGCTTCAACAGATGCCCACACCTCCTCTATAACAGATGGTCGAATCTTCTCTCTAAAAGATGCGCGAATCTCTATCTCTAGCCGTTACATCCTCACGTCAACAATATCATCAACCTTTTGCTTTATGGATGAAATAACAGCTTCCACTTGCTGGCTGACATCTCTAACATTGTGTAAGTTTGATGCACGACATTTTGAAGAGGATGCATCATCATAGTAGTAGCTGGCCTATGATCCCAAACCAAAGACCCGCTTCTTCTTTGTCCTACCTGCGGCCTTATAATATAGGATATTATCGTCCACTGTCCTCCCTACACTACTTCTCTCCTCTCCTCCACCAAAGCAAGGTATCAAGAAAAAAATGTAATAACTCTCAATTAATAGGGTGTTAATGTGCACTGTTAACATCATGAAAAACTAATTACAACATGTCATATGTTATATCAAATCACATGTATTCTACATCAAATCACAAGTAATTATGATTGAGAAATTAGATGTAGTGATTAAAACATGAATTATGAAAACTTCCATGATTTCATTCAATTATGAAAAATTAGATGCTTGTGATCTTTTGATTGCCAATGTAATGCTGACACAAGAAATGAATTTTTCTTCTCATGCTTTGAACTTTCTCCCTTCTATGCAGATGTTCTGCACTCGACTATTGGTTTCACTATATTCACTGTGCTTCTATTCATTTGGGCCTTAACTTTCATGTCCGGCGGCAAACCTCTATTTGGATCTGTCTGGATCTTGTTATATACAATAACGCCGATAAATTAGGCCTGACCGGGTGGTCTTGAAGCTATTCTTCAGTCAAAATCCCACTTACACTTGCAAGCTGAGATCAAAGCAGGCGCATGAATGAAGTTTGTCAAATTTCTCAGTTTTTGTAGTCTAATGTGGTGGCTTTTAGATGCTTCTTAGATTAAATTGTAAGGAATGGTTGGATTGTTATGCTATTACTGAACCATGAATTCCTTCTTTATATGTACAGTTATGGTTTATGTTATCGCCTTCGAAATTCGCATGATTACTAAACAAATTGTGATTCATCTGATTGTGCAAACATAAGGGATTTGCCTTCATAGCTATAAAACAAACTGAAATATTTCAGCAGGTTGAGTTATTGCAAAAGATTTCAAGCAGTGGCAGGAAATATAACTGCAGCTATGAACAACATATATAAGAAAGGAAACTTTATTTCTCACAACACATAACAACAAAGAAGTAAATTCAAAGCACTGTATAAGAGTTGACAACTTGCAGGCAAACATACAAACTATGAAGGATAACAAACTAATTTATTTCCAAGCAGGAGCCACGACCAATATCTTATCCTCTTGATTGTTTGGGAGTCCTTGCTTCTCGACTGCTGTCAATACTATTGAGGTTCGAGTCGGAAATGAACAAACAAAAGGAAATTAATACCAATCACACACCATTAAAGAAACCATTATAAAAAATGAACAAACAAAAGGAAAATAATATCAGAAACATGAAATAATCCAAAGAAAGAACTTCTCTTTAAACAACAGGATTTAAAAGATCATATTGTATATACAAATGCATCATAGGATAAAGAACAATGCCACCACAATAGTGAATATAACACCAATTGATGCCTAGTTAAATGATCTTGTACTGTTGAGAAGATAACACTAATGTAGAGTTTAACTGGATTAACAAGTAATGGCTTTACAGCATCTCAATTAACAAGAAGTAAAGTAGGAATAAGATACAAAATATAATATACACATATTCCTCAAACAACAAGATAACCCTTTGAACCAAACTTAAATGACAATTACATCTCCAAATCAATAGCAAATAATCCTCTAAAACTCTTAGCAATACAATCTTCAACTAACTTGGTAAAAGCACAGAAAGAAACTTAAATGACAATCAGATGCAGCATTGAAAAAAATTTCACCTTTTGAACCAAACTTAAATTACAATTGCATCTCCAAATCAATAGCAAATAATTCTCTAAAACTCTTAGCAATGCCATCTTCAACTAACTTGCTGAAAGCACAGAACGAACTAAAACCCGAACATCTAAATCTCAATCTACTTGGTTTATCAACATCTAAACCTCGACCTAATGCTAATCGAAACTCAATGTGGAGGAGAAGGAAAAAAAAGAGCTCACGCACCTGCAGACTACGATTGCGGCCCCTGGATTTAGATCGAAGAAAGGGAAGGAGAACAATGAGATTTCTTCCTTTGCACCGGAGTTGTTGTTGTTGTTATTAGGACGGCAGGGGTTGAGGAGGGTGGATGGGAGGAGGCAACAAGGGGGAATTCGGGGGCGGAGGTGGAGAGTGTGAGACCGAGAGAGAGGGGAGAGGTCGCTAGTTCGCTCACTCACTTGGAGCCGGAGGCGGAGAGGGTAAGACTCGCTTGAGAGGGGAGAGGGTGCTCGCTCGCTCGCTCGCTCTCTCTCCTGTCTCTCGCGCGTGAATAAGAATTCTACATCATATAGTGGCCGCTAGATCAATTTGGATATTGATCCAACGGCCAATCTAGGGACATCCCTAGATTTGTTATCTAGGGACGTCCCTAGATGATGTATCCTCATATATATATATATATATATATATAGATAGATAGATAAAATATAGATATATGTATAGATAAAATATAGATTGTGATAAGAAGATAATTTAATAATTTTATATATGTATATATATATATATATATGTATATATCTATATATATGTATATATATATATATATATATATATATATATATATATATATATATATACTATGCCACTGGCCTTATCACTGTGCAAGTGTGGTCGCCTCCATTTGACCCATTTGCACAGTATATTTAGGAAATCCAACCGTATGGATGGAAATAACATAAAAAAATAAGCTATTATGTCAATTTTCATACAATTTGGGAACTTGTAGGATCTTCATCTTAACGGGTGAATTCTGAACCGGTAGGATTTCTACAAATTTTCACCTGTTAAGATGAAGACCCTACAAGTTCCCAAATTGTATGAAAATTGACATGTTAGCTTATTTTTAGATTTTTTTTCCATCCATACGGTTAGAAATCCTTAAAATATGCTCCAAGGGCCAAAATGGGAGACGACCTTACCTGAACAGTGTTCCGGCCGGCCTGATTGTATCATGCCCGTATATATATATATATATATATATATATATATATATATATATATATATATATATATATATATATATATATATATATATATATATATACATAAAATGTCTAATATAAAATATATATATAGTCATGATACAGTCCGGCCGGCCTTATTACTATTCATTTATGGTCGCCTCATTTTGAGGCTTTTGGAGAATATTTTTTCCAAATCCAACCGTATGGATGGAAAGAACATCGAAAAATAATATAACATGTCGATTTTCATACAATTTGGGGAGATGATAATCATTCATCTTAAAGGGTGAAATCCCGAATGGATAAGATTTCTATAAAATTTCACCATTAAAATGAATACACATCACCACACCAAATTGTATGAAAATCGACATGTTATCTTATTTTTTTGATGTTCTTTCCATCCATACGGTTGGATTTGGAAAAAAAAATGCGCTCCAAATTCCTCAAAATGAGGCGACCTTACTTGCATAGTGATGCAGTCGACCTGACTGTATAAGAATTTTATATATATGTATATATCCTGACTAATAACCGCATCACAATCAATTACTTAGCAAAGTTTAAAAAAAAAAAGCAGACATAGTAAAAGAACACTAAGCCAGCTAGTAATTCACAGGTTGGTGATTATGAAGGACAACATAAAATAACTTGACTTTTGAACCATGGAAATAAGCTTGAGATGCTTGGTTCAAGAGAATTGTTGCTTAAACATATACAAGTTATCAACCAAAATTTGAAATCTCAAAATATATTAGCGAGTGCTAAGCTTGTGTACAATGTTCACAATTCAGATAAATAACAAGTGATTAATATATAAAGCTGCAGAAAAATATTTTTTTAAAAAAATAAACTAATCTTGGTCTGATTAGCTTTAAAATATTGACATGACAAACCTTGAAAAGTTTTTAGATGATTAAATGTCTCCTGATGAGTTGTTGAAAAAGGGATTCCTGAATTAAGACAAAAAAACACTCTGATAAGTTTAGATTTTATATTAGCAGAAAAGAAACTATGCAAAAACATGGAATTGTATAATTTCATAACCGAGTTACTTACACTACTTGATAACTTCTTAGATTCCCAAATTCAGAAGGCACTAGTCGACTGGTATTGTTTCCATTCAAATTCTGACATTAAGGAAATACCATAACAATTAAACAATTCATACTAGAAAATGAAGTTAAATAAAGAGTACATGAAAGATTAAAAAACCTTCCGAGAATTTGATATTCACATGTACAAAAGATTGAGAGAAGAACACATGCAGAAAGCCACATTATATTCAGCATATGCAATATTACAAACAGTACTGATGTCTCATTTGCATTTGCATCTATGATGTTTCAATCTCTTGTCCATTCTGAAGAACATGTGAAGGTGGCTAGTACCCCATGTAAATATTCTGGATTTCTGGGATAAATCCAATCTCATCTCTAATGCAATGATGTTTCACTAGAAAAATTGACTCCTATAGTGGCAAAAATTAAAACTTGGTCTTCTTTCCAGAAACCTACTATTGTTTATGTTTCAAATATTACTTATTCAATGAAATATAAATGTTTTTCTAAATTTTAAAAAAACTACTTGAGACATACAATTAGGGATAGAGATGAAAGTGATGGCACAAAGAAAGGCTAGAACGTGTGAATAGAATATAGGAGAACGTGTGAACAGAATATAGGATGTTAGTATTAGTTTTTCAGGATTTTTCTATTGTGACCTTTATCCTTATCCATTTGTTCTACGTAATTTGAGTGTAATTTTATAAAATTCTCATAATGATATTGAAAAGATATACAAAATAACGATGATGAATATGACTTTTAACATGATTATGATGATCAATAAGTAAAACATTGTGTTGAATTCTCTGACTTAAATGAAAAAAGAATGGCCTTCCCTAGCATGTGATGCCACAAGATCACAATTCAAATGCTTTTTCAAGTTCTCTTAATCAGACTAGAGATTAATTTATACCATGCTGAAGAAAATTTGGGGAAAACATGAAAATTTATCTAAGAACAAATAAAAGGGTACCTTTACATTACAAAAGCAGATCTGGATGAAAATAGTGAAATTCAAATCAATGAATAAACCCAAAACAGATCTAGATGGACCCAAAACAACATTACAAAAGCAACTTTCAAGCATATGAAACCAGTGGAGTATATCAAGCACACAACTATAGAGAATTAACACTCCAAACTTGTGCATTTGATCCAGCAGCTAGAATATTACCACTTGATCCACCAACAAAAAAGCTAAATATTTCTTGAGAGGAACCAGCTCTTAGCAGTGAAACCTGCAAAACAAGAATTTGGATAGAAAATGTCAATATATCTTTTACAAAAAAAATTAGATTTCCTTAAAAAATGCAGTATTAATTAAGCTCAAACTTTCCTTAAACAGATTTCATTAAAAACCTACATTCCAGCATAGATTATTTAAGCTCAAACTTTCCTAATAAAATTGCACTCTTAAACTAGCAAAAAGTTTTGCCCTGATACAAAAACAAATAAGAGGGTACCTTTACATTTTTCAAGCTCATGAGTCAATGTAAAAGTGTCATACATCAGTTAGATAGCTCCAAGAATCACTAAAAATGGACTTGGAAACCCAATGCAAACAAACAAAAGTAGTTTTGGTTACATTTATCTACACACAAAGTGAATCAAATTCTACAAAAACCAATATTTCCCAACAAAATGAATGGATAATGAGTTAACTTAACTAGGAACATTACTATGTGCAGATTTTACCCAACAAAACTTCAATCAATCACATGATAAACTAACCTAGAATAAAACTGCAATACAAAAGCAACTTTCAAGCATATGAAACTAGTGGAGTATATCAAGCACACAACTATAGAGAATTAACACTATTCATACCTCTCCCTCTTGGAAGAACTGAGAGTGGTTCTTCACCTACTTCCTCTTAAAAGCCTCAAGCACCAAGACTATAAGAAAGAAACCAAAAACCATCTCATTAGCCTCCAGCGTTTCACACAGGCTACTTCAAGGCCCACACGATGTTTGAGACTTGCTTGAAGATAAGGAAAAGAGATATGAGAAGACAGGAGAGGGAAAGCATTCTTACTAGTGTAACGATGGCGATTGAGGGAGGAGCAAAGGATAGGTTGGAATCACAGGCGAGGGTTTGGGAAAGACAGAGGAGATTGCAGAGGGAGAAAGGAACCTAGATAGGCGAGGGTGCTCAGAGTTTTTGAGTTTGGAATTTGCGGAGGAGCTCGCGAGCGATGGTTTGCTCAGAGATAGGGCTTAGAGATAGAGGGAGATTGGAGGAAGCTCGTGTAACAATTTAGTCCCATATCGACTAATTAAAGAACATGTAGTGCACATATATGTGGTGGGCACCCTCCTCTTAACGACTAGCTTTTAAGAGTGAGTTCTACCCATAACATGTGTGTTACAAATGGTGCTTTCATTGAGATAGTCAATGTGGGGACTCGCTCGCCCAGGTGGGCAGTGGTCGGTTATGGCCCCTGCGGTCAGGTGCTGGAGCGCCTTCGCGGAGCGGGGCGAGCCCCAGAGTCGTTCTCAAATCGGGGTGCTAAGTGGGGAAGAGCGCCAGAGTCGGACCCGAGGGTGTCGAGCGAGACAGACCCCAGAGTCCAGTTGGAAGAGTCCGAGCTGACGCGTCAGCTCTTGATGGGTGGGGTATTGTAACAATTTAGTCCCATATCGACTAATTAAAGAATATGTAGTGCATATATATGTGGTGAGCACCCTCCTCTTAAGCGGCTAGCTTTTAAGATTGAGTTCTACCCATCACATATGTGTTATAGCTCGCGCGAGGATTAGAGCTTAGAGTTGGGGCTCAGAGAGGGAGAAAGGAAATGAGAGGGAGAGTTGAAATTTTGGGGCAAATTAATCTCATTCTAATATTAGCGAGATAGTATATTCCCTCGCTAACTTAAAATCTTAAATTAAAGGCAAAAGGTACAAAAAAAAACCCTCATACTTTTCACAAATGTACAAATAAGCCCTTATGGTGGTCAATGACTCAAAAATCACCTAGTGTTTTTCGAAAAGGGTGTAAATAGGCCCTTAAAAGTAACACTGTTAACTTGTCATTAGGGTTTAGGGTCTATTTACACCCTTTTGAGCACCTCATGGTGATTTTTGAGCCATTGACTGCATAAAATGATATCACAATTTAAGCAAAGGCTGCATAGAATGAAATAATTGTTGAATTGAAGCTGAACTTTTGTATATGCGTAATTGATAGGTAATCATGATCAAAGTTCTCTTGAATTTAAACTTCCCTATCTACATTTTCCAACATTAGATTCAGTACCCAATTACCCCCATGATGAAAAATCAATGTTATTCCTTCATCCATTTTGCTATTTTAAAAAATACATATAGCGATTAGTCTTTAACTAAATCCAAACAAAATGCATTAATTGAATTTAATAATAATTCACCCAAGCCCCATAAACTAACACAACCCCTAAACCCTAAAACTAAACCCTAAACATAATTTCAAGACAAAAGAATCAATCACGACATCTACAATTGATCGAAAGAATTAGCAACTTCAATATTAAGGAAGGGAAGTAGAAGAGTGCTACTGAAGACATCACCTGACAAGCGTTAATGGCGTATCAGACCTCCGATAAGTTGATCATAGATCCAATCAATTGATGAGGAGAAGAGAGAAAAAAAAATTGGAACAGTGAGGAGAAAAGAAAGAAACGGATTCAAGACTCACTTATTTCAACTAGAGCGGCCTTTCTCACTCTCAAGATCTTTCTCAAAAGGAGTCGAGTTGGAACTTCTCATCCGGCTTTAAGTTTAGGTTTCTTTTGGCGTACAAAAATCCCTCGTCTTTTAAATGGAGATGTATATCCTTATGGTGGTCAATGGCTCAAAAATCACCCTAAGGTGCTCAAAAGGGTGTAAATCGACCCTAAACCCTAATGACAAGTTAACAGTGTTACTTTTAAGGGCCTATTTGCACCCTTTTCAAAAACCACAGGGTGATTTTTGAGCCATTGACCACCATAAGGGCTTATTTGTATATTTGTGAAAGTATGAGGGATTTTTTGTACCTTTTGCCTAAATTAAATCAATTAGCTCAATACAATGAAATAAACTTCATAGTATACTACAAATACAATACTTGGAAAATAGCGAGGGAACTTTTCCCTTGGTAATTAGCTAGGGAAAAATTCCCTTGCTAATTTCATACTATACCACAAATGCACTACCATGAAGTTAGCAAGGGATATCTTCCCTGACTAATTACCTAGGGAAAATATCTCTTACTAATTTCATACTATATAACACAAATGCAATACCATAAAATTAGCGAGGGGCTTTTTCCCTAGCGAGTTAGCTAGTGACAATTGCCCTCGCTAATATCATACTATACAACACAAATGATAAACCATGAATTTAGCGAGGATTCGTTCCATGGCTAATCTGCTAGGGAAAATTGCCCTTGCTAATATCATACTATACAACACAAATGATAAACCATGAAATTACCAAGGGAATTTGTCCCTAGCGAATTAGCTAGGGAACTAATCCCTCGCTAAATTCATTCTATACCACAAATGCACTACCATGAAATTAGCGATGGATATTTTCCCTAGCTAATTTCATACTATACCACAAATGCACTATCATGAAATTAGCTAGGGAAATTTTCCCTCGCTAATATCATACTAAACCATGAAATTAGCTAGGGATTTTGGCTCTAGCTAAGTAGCTAGGGAGAAAATCTCTCGCTAATTTCATACTATATAATGCAAATCATATACATGAAATTAGCAAGGGATTTTGGCCCTAGCTAAGTAGCTAGGGCAAATATCCCTTGATAAAGCCATGCTAAGGGGCTCTCCAACTTCTTCGGGTGTAACTTTAGCGACGGATTCCTTATTTCCTTGCTATTAGCTAGCTAAATACAACATCTTAGCTCACAACTTTAGCAATGAAGTAGTTTCCTTCATGGTCTAATACCCAATTTATTTAGTCCCTCTATTATAACGAACCGGCCCTTTGGTCCCTCTAGTATAATTTGATCCTTTTTGGTCCTATACTTTCACTATTGAGAAATTCCAGTCCCTCTCTTATGTTATAATTTGAGCCTTTTTGGTCTCTAGAGGGGCTGAAATTTCTCAATCATGAAAGTATAGGGACCAAATAGGATCAAATTATAATAGAGGGACCAAAAGGGTCGGTTCGGTATAATAGAGGGACTAAATTGGGTATTACACCTTTCCCTCACTATTCCCTAGCTAAATACATATTCGTCGCAAATCTTTAGCAGATTTGTAATGAAATTTTTCCTCGCTAATATCTGTCGCAAGTTTGTTGTTTTCTTTTAGTGCCCATTAGGTGTAATCAGTCCATATTTCTTTTGCGATCTTATCACGAAGTTCCCTCCATTGGTTGCAAGCTACCTGTTGTTCCCGTAGTGTGAGTGTTCTCTTGTACGTAAAAATGTCTTCCTCGATAGGAACATTCTGGTACAAGAGCATGTTTGCTAGATCAACTTTATTTATGAAATTGTGTAGTTCACAACAAGCAAGGACAAGGTCCACCGGTATTGTAAGGGATAGAATGGTCTCGAGTCTAAAATTCTAAATCAACTCTTTAGAATCTCGAAAGCTCTCTCGACCTGTGATCTAAGTTGAGAATAACGTACATTACATAATTTCTTTGCACTTGTCAGTGTACACCTAAATTGTTCTCTAAGGTGATACCTAACTTTTTGATAGGGGGATATGAAGCCTATTGTTGTTGTGTACCTGACATCAACGAGGTAGTATTTACCTAGTGATAAGTATACAATTACACATATATTTCTATCATATTACATGCACTTATCCCGTTGTTTCGTATAAATTCCTCTATTTTTGTGCTCCTCTGGGTTTGTTTTATAATTGAACAAGTAAAATAAATACCCGGAGAGAAAGGAACGAGAAACGGGACAAACCAGGGCGAAACAGGCTAAAAGAGCCCTTTACAGAGGTGTGTATGACCTCAGTAGAATTGTGCATGCCAGTGCACATTTCCGTGCAACTCATTGATTTCAAAACGTATAGAGGTCGATCCGTAGGAGTGTACACGACTGTGCGTTAGATGCGCAAGGTCGGGCCAAATCAGATGAAATCCTATATAAACTGGCCGAAGGCATAGATTTAACGGACTTTTTGCAGCGTAGTCTTCGGCGGGTGTTCGAAGCAACGTGAGGGTTTCATAGGAGATCGAAGACAGAGAAGACATCGAGCAAGGGAATCCCCATGTTTCCAATTATATCTTTCTCCAGTATCTTTGTTAGTGTTTCCATTAGTATGAGAGGCTAAACCCCCTTCGAGGGTTCCTCGAGCACCTAAACCCTAGGATGATTTATTAATTGAATTCTTTTATTAATTTGTTTTCCTTTATTGATGTTTCTTGTGATTCTGGGCTTAATTTATGCGATTATACTTTGCGTGAGCCATGGTCATATACCGCGTTATATTCTAACAAGGCGCATACGTGCTTAGGGTTTGACTTGCATGTCTCTTTATACATAGATCCATATCTCTCTTAGTTAGGTTATAAATAGGCATAGGTAACGAGTTCGATCTGCATACCGAGAGATCGGATGTGTCATCTAGATGGTACAATTGTCGAACTCCCAAGAACCAATCAATGGATAGCCAATACTTAGAATTCAGTTATTAATAAAGGAATCCTAGGTGACTGAGATCCGAGGTGCTATGTTTCATCTCTGATTGTTCACAGTCTGGTAATTTCGCATTAGTTTCCTTTAGGATAATCAACCAATCATAACTACTTTCATAGTTTTGAACTAGATAGCAAGAATAGTTAGTACTAGTATTCCAATCTCTGTGGATTCGATAACCCTACCTTCGGGTACTTTATTACTTGATCACCCCGATATACTTGTGGGTAGTTGTCGCCCACCCCGTGCATTCATCAAGTTTTTGGTGCTGTTGCCGGGGAGTGGCAACGCTAGGAACATTAGAATTTGTTATTCTAGTTAGATAGTCTAGTTTACTTTTACTAAAAATCAAAAATACAAAAGAGAGAAAGGGGGAGAGAGAGAGAGAGAGAGAGGGAGAGAGAGAGCAAGAAAAAGTGTGAGGATTTTATAGGCTTGATTGACTATATAACACCGAATTAACAATGTTTGCCCTTTCAGGTAATGAGGATTACGACATGTCTCGCTACGACCACTCCTCATTGGAAGATTTCCTGGTGTATCACATTCACCACACGGAGATAGAACTGCAGGGATCAAGGGTTGTAGAAGTTAAGGAAACCAACCTAGAAGAGGAAGTCCACCACTTTAAGGAAAGTACAGAACTGTTTTTGAAATCAACCTTCAACGGAACCAGAGACAGAGAGCATATCTTCTCCATATCTAAGAATGCTACGGATTTAATAACTTGCAATGTGATAGATTCGGAATGGCCACAAGGGATAGGACTAAATATGAATATGTATGAGGGAGCAGAGACAATGAAGTGTATTGAGAAAGATATTAAAAGTACCTCGGAGAGATAACCCCAAGTTAGAACCTGACTAAAGAGGTATAGGTAAAAATGAAACCATCTATTAAGGAACCTCTAGAGTTGGAACTGTAAAAGCTACCTATACACCTGGAGTATGTCTATTTGGAGGAAGATGCGAAACTCCCAGTTATTATTTCCTCCATCTTGGAGACACAACAGAAAAAGAAGTTGCTGACAATGCTGAGATGGCCATGGAAAATAGCGGACATCCAAGGGATGAACCCAGCCTTCTGTACACACAAGATCCTAATGGAAGGTGACTACAAACCCAAGATTCAACCTCAGCGAAGACTAAACCCAAACATGAATAAAGTAGTGAAAGCATAGGTGAAAAAATTATTGGACGCTGGAGTGATCTACTCAATATCTGATAGTTCTTGGGTCAGCTCGGTGCAAGTGGTTCCTAAGAAAGGAGGAATGACCGTTATGCAAAATGAGAGAAACGAGCTTGTCCCAACAAGAACTGTCACAGGATAGAGAGTATGTATCAACTACCGGAAGCTCAATGATGTCACCCATAAGGATCATGTCCCGCTGCCCTTCATCGATCAAATGTTAGAGCGACTCTCAGGCCATCCCTATTACTGCTTCCTAGATAGGATGTCCGGGTACCTGCAAATTCCCATAGCCCTTGAAGACCAAGAGAAAACAACATTAACGTGTCCATACGGTACGTTTACCTACCGCAGAATGCCCTTTGGTTTGTGTAATGCACCCGCCACTTTCAACATTGCATGATGTCGATTTTTTATAATTTTATAGAAGATATCATGGAGGATTTTATGGATGATTTTTCATTATTTGGCGATTCTTTTGACCTATGTCTGAATAATTTAGAATGAGTGTTGCAACATTGCGAAGAAACTAACTTAGTCTTGAATTGGGAAAAATGTCATTTCATGGTCACAAAGGGCATAGTCTTAGGACACAAAATTTCCAAACATGGCATAGAGGTAGATAAAGCAAAAATTGAAACCATTGAACCCCCCCCCCCCCTGTGCCGCGTAGTAAAGGCTGTTAGGAGTTTCCTAGGACATGCCGGGTTCTACGGAAGATTCATAAAAGAATTATCAAAAATCACCAAACCTTTGACTAAGCTACTAGAAAAAGATGCACCTTTTAACTTTACAAAAGAATGCATGGAATCATTTGTTTCTCTGAAAGACAGTTTAGTAAAAACTCCAATCATGGTGGCCCTAGATTGGAGTTTACCTTTTGAACTAATGTGCGATGCAAGTGATTTTGCAGTTGGAGCAGTTTTAGGTCAAAGTAAATATGGACACTTTTGGCCAATCTACTACGCAATCAAGACATTGACGGACGCCCAAAAAAACTACACCACAACAGAGAAGGAGTTATTGGTTGTGGTTTATGCATTCGACAAATTCCACCCTTATTTAGTCTTGTTCGAAAGTCATTGTTTACACTGACATGCAGCATTGAGACATCTGTTAAACAAACTTGACTCTAAACCTCGGTTAATTCGTTAGGTATTACTTTTGCAAGAATTTGACTTGGAAATCAAGGACAAACGTGGATCCGAAAATGTAGTAGCTTATCACCTATCTCGACTAGAAGGATTTGATCACGCCGAGAACGAAAAAGGAGACGTTAATGATGTATTCCTTGATGAGCAGTTATACCTAATGCAGAAGACCGAGGAAAATGAAATTCCATGGTTCGCGGACTATGCAAACTATCTTGTGGGCCGCACACTTCCAAGAAAATTGTTAACCCAAGAAAAAAGGAAGTTTTTCAACGATCTACGACACTACGTTTGGGAAGACTTGTACCTATACAGAATCTGTGTAGACCAAGTGGTTAGAAGGTGTGTATCACAAAAAGAAGGATGGGACATAATAAGACAATATCACATCAGACCGACATGGGGCACTTCAATGCAAACAGAACAGCGGAAAGCTTTGGATTCTTTTGGCCAACGATATTCAAGGGCACACAGGCATTCTTACAAGCTTACGATAGATGCTAAAGGGTGGGAAGCATTTCCAAAAGGGACGAGATGATCCAGAACCCAATTCAGCAATGTGAAATATTTGATGTCTTTGGAATTGACTTCATAGGACCCTTCCCCAAATCCAATGGAAACAAATACATTTTGGTAGTAGTGGACTACGTTTCAAAGTGGGTGGAAGCTCAAGCACTACCAACCAATGATGCCAGGGTGGTAGTCAAATTTCTCAAGAAGTTATTCTCTCAATTCGGTACACCACACGCAATCATAAGTGATCAAGGAACACATTTCTGTAACTCGGAATTTGAAAGAATCTTGAAGAAGTACGGGGTGACACACAAGTTGGCTACCCCATACCACCCCCAAACAAGTGGCTAAGTGGAAGTCTCGAATTGGGAATTGAAACGGATCGTGGAGAAAACGGTACAACATAACAGGCGCGATTGGTTAGAAAAATTTGATGATGCTTATGGGCATACAAAACTGCCAATAAAACCCCAATCGGAAGCACCCCATACCGTTTAGTCTACGACAAGGCATGTTATCTGCTAGTGGAACTGGAACATCGAGCATATTTTGCCACAAAATTCCTGAACTTCAACCTCGAAGGAGCTGGAAGAAAGTGGAAATTTCAGCTGAACGAATTGGACGAATTGCCCGAGAACGCTTACGAGGACGTCAAGCTATACAAAGTGCGAGTCAAGCGGTTTCATAACGCACGCATAAAAAAGTGCGAGTCAACTCACGGTTGCGATTATTCCTAGGAAAACTCAAGTCAAAATGTTCGGGACCCTTCACCATTACACAAGTCTCGCCTCATGGAGCAATTGAAATCACACAAACCAAGGGTACGTACAAGGTAAACGGTCAACGATTAAATCCGTACATAGTAGGCAAAATATCTTTCAACAAAGAAGAAGAGAAGCTCTACCTATTCGACCCTCACTAAACCTAACAGGTATGTCAAGCTAGTGACGTTAAACAAGCGTTTCTTGTGAGGCCACCAAGTTAGGTTAGTTTTCTAGTATCATTCTCGCTTTAGTCCTCAGTAGAGGTACAACTCTGGTTAATATTCGAGTTAGATGATGTTCTAATTAATTTGGAAAATCCTATATGTTTAACAAATAAATCTTTGCTTTTGGAGTCACTAACACTCAGGTACAAGGGAAATCAAGGGGAAAATGGACCAATACAGCAAGACAGAGAGATGTGCACGGCCTTAGCTGAATTCCACATGGTCGTGCCGAAGAGCGTGCACCACTTGGGATTCTCCCTCTCACAATAACCACTATTGCGCACAGCGTGCAAGGGACTTGCACGGGCGTGTAGGGCGAGGCGGCGAACGAGATGAATCCAGGCTTGCACGGGCATCCGCACACCTGTGTACTAAACCATGCACATTTTGGGAAATCCCAGATATAGAGATCAGGATTATGCATGGTTGTGTACTCAATCCACACAGTCGTGTATAATGGGCAGCGCACAAGGAGTCTTCAATCCTATTCTACACAAAATCGAATTCCTACTTCAAGTTGGCATCAAACCTACTTCAAGGGGCCATCAAACTTCACTCATATAAAACCTGAAGGGGTAGTAGGATCAAGTATCATACTCCAAGCGCAGACTAACCCGCAGTCCCTACTGACCCCCACTATGTCCAGTAGGAGACAACTAGCAACTTAATCTACGACGAGGAAAAGACAGCTAGAAGAAAACGTCTACCTCCCTCTACTGAAATCACCGGACCACCACGAAAGATATACCCGGTTACAACAAAGGAGATTCTGGGAGTTTCGAACCATCAATTGGAAGGTCCTCACAGAAGTACGTGTTGTTGGCGAGGTCCAACAGCTATTAACCGCAGGAGGATGGCACTATCTCTTATTAATAAATGAGACTTCATATCAAGAACTCACATTGGAGGTACTATCAACACTCACAATTATAAAAGAAGCGTGTTCTTGGCATAGATAAGACCAAATTGCGTTTCAGATAGGAGGAACTCATAGACATATGAGTTACACAGAATTTGCTATCCTCCTCGGCCTAGCTATATGACCTAGATTTCACCAAAACATCTGAATACGATATGTTAACAGGATACAAACCACCCGGCTGCACACAAAAAGCATGCTGGGAAAGGCTCAGCACGGACCCATACTACGATCCACAAGTATCAAAGGCATCTTCGCTTCGATCACCCGCACTTAGATACATCTATGCCATCATCAATCGTTCTATCATAGGAAGAGGAAACAGCACAGGGGTAGTGAGCAATAAAGACTTCCTATTCTTACTAAGCATGGTGGACGGATTCAAGCTGTACCTAGGATCGGTCGTGGCACAATTTCTCCTTCACCAAGGAACGGACCCCAGAGTGGGAGAAATTTCCACCGAACCATATATCACAAAACTAGCAAAATTGATGCAAATACTATCTGAAGCATCAATCAGAAAGATGACAATCGTTGGGAGTACAACACCAATCACCATAACAACCATGCGAGCGATGCAGCTGCTATGAGCCGCACGGACCTCTCAGGGCACCAGTCACACAGCCTCAACCCCCACTGAACCCTAGGCACCCACGAAGCGGCCTGAGATGTAGGATGTGAAAGAAGCTGGACCTAGTACCTCATCTCCACCAGCAGCACCAACGCTGACCTAGGCGAACAGGGATGTCCTCCTCTTCTCGTTGGCGTACGCCACCCAACTATTACTAGATCACCAAGGCATCGTGTATCCACCCCCACCACTACCATCATCTCAGACAGTAGGAGACACGGGGGTGGCAGCTCAAGACAGTGCTGCTAAAGATGACACCGAGGGAGGGGATACTGGAGATGACTCCGATAGCACCGAGGAGGAGGACGATCTCGGCATCTGAGCATCATCTTCATATTTATCTTTTCATTTACCACTTTTGTATTTTCTTTTTCTTTTGGTCAGTCTGTTCATAAAGGGGTTTAGTCTTTCTATATGCTATGAAGTTTCACCTTTTGTGCCTTCCATGCTCTCAGGACAAGTCAAAAATTCACACTTGACAGGAACACAACGAAAGGAACATACAAATCATGATGCACACCAAGATAAGTTCACTTTCTCTCTCCCATATCGTTTTCACATGACATATTTTAGTGCATATATTGTGTGCATTGAGGACAATGCATAATTTAAGTGTGGGGGAGGGATTACCCATTGGAAAACTATATCGTTTATAATAAGTGCTGATTTAGGATGATCTATGAACAAATTAATAGGAGTCCTCTTTTGTCTCCAGGTCAAAAATTAGTGTTGGGGGCTAATTTTTTCAAAAGTATATTATATAATTTTGCCTTTACCAGACACATCACAAAATTTTGAGCACAAACTCTGACTATGCTATCACTTGTTTGCTTAGGTTTGGATTTTGCCTAGTTTATGACCACTAGTTTATATTATTATCTTTAAAAAAAAAGATTGGAGGGCGGCTTGGACAACCGGAAAGTCGGATCCATTAGGGATGCCCTATCGACCAGAAAGTTGGATACATTAGGGATACCCTACCGATATAGAAAAGATGGAGCTATCACCTTTGAAGCGTGAAAGCGGCCATTGAGTATAAAGGCTACCTCATTGGATGTATGAAGCTACTACCCCAAGCTAGAGAGAGTTAGGAAAAGATGTTAGTGAATAAAGGTTAGACTAGCCGTGCCAGGCTTGAGTTGGTAAGTGGCACCATCGGAAGGGTTACACACACACACACACACACACGTGGGGGGTTTGAGTACAAGGCAAAACCTAATTTCTGTAAAAACCGTTCATAGCACTCAACATTGTGTTTCCCCGGGCACCAGAGGGACTCCCAACTATTTTGAGATCGGAGATTTTGTACTTATCCATCTTCTTTATATATTTCCTTTGCTTGAGGACAAGCAAAAGTTCAAGTGTTAGGGTATGATAAGTGCACAATTACATATATATTTCTATCATATTTACATGCACTTATCCCGTTGTTTTGCATCAATTCCTCTATTTTTGAGCTCCTCTGGGTTTGTTTTGTAATTGATCTGGTAAAATAGATACCCGGAGCGAAAGGAACGAGAAACGGGACAAACTAGGGTGAAACAAGCTAAAAGAGCCCTTCACAGAGGTGTGCACGGCCTCAGTAGAATTGTGCATGCCCGTGCACAAGCCCGTATAACTCACTGATTTCAAAACGCGTAGAGGTTGATCCGCGGGAGTGTGCATGGCCGTGCGTTAGATGAACACGGCCGTGCCAAATCAGATGAAATCCTATATAAACTAGCCAAAGGCATAGATTTAACGAACTTTTTACAGAGTAGTCTTCGGCGGATGTTCGAAGCAACGTGAGGGTTTCAGAGGAGATCGAAGGTAGAGAAGACATCAAGCAAGGGATTCCCCATGTTTCCAATTATATCATTCTCTAGTATCTTTGTTAGTATTTCCATTAGCATGAGAGGCTAAACCCCTTCGGTGGTGCCTTGGGCACATAAACCCTAGGATGATTTATTAATTGAATTCTTTTATTTATTGGTTTTCCTATATTGATGATTCTTTTGATTCTGTGCTTGATTTATGCGATTATACTTTGCATGAGCCATGGTCATATACCGCGTTATATTCTAGCAAGGCACATATGTGTTTAGGGTTTGACTTGCATGTCTCTTTATGCATAGATCCATATCTCTCTTAGTTAGGTTTTAACTAGGCATAGATAACGAGTTCGATCTGCATACCGAGAGATTGGATGTGGAATCTAGATAGTGCAATTGTCGAACTCCCAAGAACCAATCAATGGATAGCCAATACTTAGAATTCAGTTATTAATAAAGGAATCCTAGTGGGATTGAGATCCGAGATACCACGTTTCATCTCTGATTGTTCACAATCTGCCAATTGTTAGCATTAGTTTCCTTTAGGATAATCAACCAATCACAACTACTTTCATAGTTTTGAACTAGATTGCAAGAATAGTTAGTACTAGTATTCCAGTCCATGTGGATTCGATAACCCTACCTTCGGATACTTTATTATTTGATCGACCCGATACACTAGTCACGCACCCCGTGCGTGCATCACCTAGCATAAAAGGGGTAGAAGGTTTAACCTCCAGAGAGGGATAGAATACATATTAGGAACCCTTGGTCAAAAAACCTGCAACTATTAAACTTAAGATCTTTTTCAATATCTTTATCAGAACCCGAGGGGGATTCATTGCCTGAATACCCCCTTTCTATGATTGATTGCCCCCACTATTTCACCGTGACATTAGTGAATTCCGATTCTTAATTCTTCTTAGTTTTAGTAATTAGATTAGCTTAAGACATCACCCAATTGTGATTCGACTAGATAATAGATAGATAGTTAATTAGTACTAGTACTTCTTGGTCTTTGTGGGTTCGACATCCGACTCTGTGAGTCCACTTTATGACTTGATACGACCCGTACACTTGCGGTAAGCATACATCAGACTTCATTCAAATAATAAAACCAAAATGTACAAGATTTGACCTTAAAACATAATTTTTGGCTCTATAACGAGTAATACAAGTCCTATAAAATAGCTCTCTTTGGAGAGCTAACAATGGACTAACGAGCGTTCAAGATCGACTCTCACACTCTTAGACAGATTCCTCCTTTCAACAAAATGGGTATCCTTGTTCCCCAGAAAATGACAAAAGACACTACGCAGATTTGTTCAGATCATATACCCATGTGTCTAGAATGCGACCTCCATGATCTGAAACAATACCCGTTTAGATTCAATAGAGACTGCACAAAGGTGGAGGGCTTCGGGGAGATGATCAAATCATAGTGGGAAAGGAATCACCACACAAGAAGCAAGGTCTTCATAATAGCAAAAAAAAAACTAACACTAATATAAGGGAGACCAAGCAATGGCACAAAATAACACAAGAAAGGAAAATTGAAAGGGAAAAAACATTGTTAGCCAAGCTAGAGACAGTAGATATAACAAATGAAACTCAAGAGTTGCTACAAGAGAAGGAAGAAGAACTCTCTTACCAACAAAGGGAATATGAAACATCATCATAATGGAAGAATCACACTAGAGGCAATGCTCAAGGATAACTTAGTTAAAAGAAGAGGACCAGATTACAAGATTTTTTCCACATGGTGGCCTACCAAAGGAGAAATATGAACTGGATCAACCTTAGAAACATCTACAACAAGACCGTCATCTACCCAATAAAATCACAAGATCACCAGAAGTCCTAACAAGGATCATAAACAGTAAGTTAGGGTCCCCGCCCATAAATTACCTGTGCTTACCAAAATCAAGTGCTAAACCCAAGAGGGGGGATTGGATGTCACTAATTGAGAGGATAAGGAAGAGGATCAATTCATAGAAAGGGAAACTTCTCTCAATGGTAGGAAGAATAATAGTGCAAAATTCAGTACTCTCAACTATACTAAACTACTGGATGTCCATGTACCAGCTCCAAAGTGTGTATTGAATCGCATCGACAACCTAATTCATGATTTCCTGTAGAAGGGGCCAGATTCCAACTAAAAATCATACAAGCTAGTGAACTAGAAAAAGGTTATGTAGATCAAAGGAGCAAGGGGGATAAGGGATCATCAACTTAAAGACGTTTAATGAAGCCCTGTTTAGAAAATGGTGTTGGAGGGAACAAAGAACCCAAATGAGAGTGACTCTAGGAAGTGGGACCTAACTCCCAATAACCATTTCAATGCTAAATCTCTATACCGGTTCAATATCGACAATGAAGTCCGATGGTCGATGCAATCGCCTTTTTTGGAAACAACCATGTCCCTTAAAAGTTAAGTTGTTTGCTTGGCTAGCATGGGATGACAAAATCCTAACACTGGAAACCTGGCTAAAATGAACTGGAGAGGTGACATAACAAAGTGTTATCTTTGCAAAAGGGCCGATGAAATGACTACACGCCTACTCCTCCTATGCCCATACATGATATGCATCTGGGAGCACTTCTGCAACATGTTCGAACTAACAAGCAAGCCCCAAATGATACAAGATCTCTTGGGAAATGCCACTCTCTCCAAACAACTGGAGAAAGAGTCCTACATAGGATGGAATATGACAATTATGATTGGAAATAAACATGAGATGTTTCAAAGATAATGTATTTTCACTAAACTAATTAGGTACATTGATTTCCTCATATTGTTTTTGGTTTAATGCAGCTCACGCGACAAAGAGGCCTAAACTAGTGGCGATGGATACATCGTTAAGAGAAGCCTCCTGTTTACTGGAGCAGAGCAACCCATGCACCCACCCAAATCCCAAATGCTGATTTTGAGCGGTAGTATCACGTCCTTTATGTAATTGGGAACCACTAAGGGGCTGTTTGGTTGGCTAGATGGAGAGTTACATCCAGGGATGGGTAACTCTCCATCCAGTACTTTTTACTTTTGGTTGTTTGGTTGGTTTTTCAAAACTGGATGGGGGTTTGGCCATCCAAAAAAACTGGATGGGGAGTTACGGTCAAAAATGACCGGATAGGGAGTTACATCTAGAGTTGAAAGCCCTCATCCATTATATATATTATATTAAATTATATAATAATATTATATAATATATATAATAAAATATAATAAAATATATATAATATTATATTATATATTTTATAATATATAATGTTGATGCAAGAATCGGGAAGAACCCTTGATTCCGATCAACAATTGAATTTGTGAGTTGATTGGGGACCAATCTGGATGAGATCGAGAAGGATCGAGAGAAAGAGATCCAAGAAAGAGAAGAATCAACACGGGATTTACGTGGAAACCCCAAAATCGGGGAGAAAACCACAGGTCATCTCCAAGATTGGAGATGAATTCACTATGAAATCACAAATTTACAAGTGGAATTTGAGTTCCTGGAGAAATAGGGCTTCGCCAGAGATTCAAAGGTTGAAGACGACTTAGTGAGCTTCTCTATTTATAGGCTCCCAGAGAGGGGTGTTGCTTGGGGAGCAAGCCATCCATAATAGACCACGTGGAAGTTAGTGACCTAGCTCCTAATAGGTCACGTGGGCCACCGAGTTAGTTAGCTCGACTCATCTCTCTTCTGGGACGCTTCTAGATTACCAGTCACATTCAGCTAGATCTTAACTACTTTTCTTCTAGATGCTTCCATTACCAAGCCTCCAGTTAGAAGCGCTTCCCATGGGCTCTGATCTATGGTGCCTTCTCAGTCGTGAGGGCCTCTGAAGACCGAAGAGGTAAACCAATCTCCCGAGGAGATTCGCCTTGAGTGAACCGAGGCGGTTGCCTTCTCTCTATTTCCCGAGGGGGTGACTTCGAAAGGGGGGACCCAAAGTGACGGATGAATGGACAAGATCGATCCATGTGTCGAGTATCAGGCTCCTCGGTTTTCACCCTCATCATATAATATATATTATAATATATATATATATTACATATATTATAATATATAATATATAATATTATTATTATTATAAATAATAATATTATATATTTAATAAAAAATATCATAAATATTTTGACAATTATTTAACTATAAATAAGTTGAAAAAAAATATACCTATTTTTTCTTAAAATAATATTATATATGTTTGTATTAAATTAAAATATCCTAATATTGAATATTTTAAATTAATCAAAATATTTTAATTAAAATTCACATTTAAATCAATTAATTTATTTTAAAAGATTTAAAATTATTTGTTCATTAATTTTTCTCTTAAAAATATTTAAATACCTAAAATGTTTCAAAAATTGGTAACCCCACCACTCACAAGATGAGTAAATATATCATTCCATCCGATCCATCTTTCATTACAAACAAACATAAAAAGTGTACATCCACTTTCTACATCCATCACTTTTAAACAACCAAACACAAAAAGTGCCCATCACTTTTAACTTTTCATCCGGTACCTCCCCATCCTTGTAACTCTCCATCCATTTATGGAGAGTTACAAACAACCAAACGGCCCCTAAAGCAACAAAGTAGGGACTCAACGGTCATTGTTATGCTTTGTAACCCCTACTCTTGTGCTTTTTATCCATCCATTTTTTCTAAAAAAAGGATTTATTAAAAATAAAATTAGTAACTGTTCTTTAATAATCTAGACTTCTTGAAATTTTATTATCCTGTAGCGATAGTATATACAAATAGTGAAAAGTAAAGATAATCCTATATTAATTCATTTATATAATTTGAAAATAGAATTTGAATAAATATTTACTAATAAGGGCTAGCTCTTTGCCTATATAATTCTGAAGTCTGAAGAACACATCATGACAACAAACAAAACTGAACAAGGAGGATAAATCTGCACAACTTTTAGGTACAATCACATTAATCACAACAAACATTCTCCAAATAACATTATTTAGATCATTACTTATATTCACAGGCCTTGAGGTGTTCTTCTGTGGCATGAAGTGTGGGAACCTTGACTTGCAAAGGTTTATCAGCAGCATTATAATTATCATGACAGAAAATTATACAAGGAACACCATTTGAGTTGATATCTAAGTTGTATAAAAGCTGGCCTGCAGCAAAGCTACCAAGTAGCTGGTATGATGTTTCAGAGCCATCCATTGCTAGACAGAGATCATCACTGCCTGCAATATACAAAGAATGTTTAATGATGAGTCCATTAACTTGTTTTCTAGGAATGGTGATGATGCAGGAGCAACTATATCAAGGTCCAAAAGGTCCGTCATTTCAACCACATGTCTTTATTAAAGAATTCAGATGAAAACATTCTGTGTACGTTTTATCAATTAAATGATCATAACTATCCAATTATCGTTATATAACTTCAATATTTAACAATATTTGAGTGCTACATATTTTTCATAATAGTCTAAAAATTAATCAGATCTTATAGGCTAAAGCAGGTATTCTGAAGTATGAGAAGGAGGCTTGAGGTAAGCCATGACATCTGAAACTCATTTGAGTAGTGATGATGTTCAAGAATCATGACTAGTTTTCATTCAAGAAAACACATCAAAAGATACAAATAATGAAAACAATGAAAACGATGCACACTTTTATGACTAAAGACTTTGATGTCTTTGGGTTCTGAATAGCAGGAGGATCATGGACACCGTGAGAAGGAATATCAATTATATAATTTTATTAATTTATCTTTACTATCAATGTCAATCCATCCTCCGACAAAAGCTTCCTTTATATATAAAATGAGATTCACAACACCCACACAAGGAAAATTAGGGCTATTGCCATAGTATAGATCTGATGAACGTTCTTTTTTTCATTTCAAATACCATTCAGACCTGATATTTTTGTGAGAATATCAATGTGAAGCTACTATTTTATTCTAGTAATTTGTGTGAAGACCAATAAGGAACTAGGTGGCTTGGTTAGTTTCTTATATAAGTCGAAACAAGGTCAGAGATAAAATGAAATGTTTAAAGTTCAAGTTCCAAAGAGTTTGTGAAAATTAGAGAAAAAGATGAATGCAAACCACTAGAAGTGATGAGGAAGTGATGGTTCAAGATCTGAAATAAATAAGGTAGGTTGCTAGGAGTTTCCTTTATGAAAGAATTATATGGAAGAAAAATAAAACATGCTGCTGTGTTTTTTGATAAAATGCTGCTGTGTTTTGATCAAGGAAAATAACTCAAAAGAAAAGAAAACAGGGAGGAATGCCATTTTTTTTCTTTTTTTCTTTCTTTTTTTTTGGAAGAGTGAAGGCAATAAGAAGGGTAAGAAAAATGAATGAAAGAAAATATATTGATAAAATGTTTCCTTTTCCTCTCCATGATTTCTATTCTTTTCTTTTCCTATATTTCCTCATATCTAAACACACCATAAAGATGGCCTTCTTCTGGTTTCTTTTCTTGAATGCATCGGTATAGGAATTGGATCTTTAATAATCTTCCTTCTTTTCAGTTGGTGCAACTATTGTATCAATGTAATGAATTTGTAATCTTGCCTATTCAAACTAGGTAAATAAATTGTAGTCCCTATGATTTCTTAAATCCACTCTCCAAATAAATGAGCACATTAAGAATAATAAGGAAACTACTTAAAAACCAATCTCCAGAATGTAGGATTTTGATAAGCACAAACAAGTAACAAAACAGATCTAAACACACAGTGAAGAGAAACAGTCAGAACAGGAAGACCAATAGCTCCTCAAATGAATGAATTAACAGTGCTGAATCTGGTGACAATCAACAGCAAGAACAAGCAAACCAAGCTTTCGAGAGGCCTGGAAATCTCTCCCAATGAGCAAAGCTCTGAAATAACCAAAATAAACAGATGCCTTCCCCCCTCCACAATGTGACTCCTATAATCCCTATCCACTCAGACCCTAACTGAATTTAAACTAACAAAAGATAAACTTATCAACTAACTGAATTCAAACTGACAAAAGATAAACTAATTAACATAATTCTACCAATTACACATTAGCCTCCTTAGCTAGATTTTCCACACGCTGAGCATACGTAAAACGAACTAGAGGCCTATCATTACCCCCTGCCCAAACTTTCACCTTGTCCTCAAGGTGAAAATCGGGAAATTTATTTTGAATCAGCAGAGAATCTTCCCAAGTAGCCTCAAAATCCGGCAGGTCCTTCCACTTGAGTAACACCTCTATTTTGCCTGAGTTGCTGTGTGCCTTGGGCCGGACAGCGAGAAGTGTTTCTGGTTCCACTACGAGCTCCAGATCAGGTGACAATTGCGGCGGCAGGTCGGGAGAAGAATTGGGTACCCCATGAGCCTGATAAAGCTGTGAGACATGAAAAACTGGATGTATCACTGCTGTGGAAGGCAACTCCAGCTTGTAACCCACCGTTCCGACACACTGAAGAACTTTGTACAAACCATAGAAGCGAGCTGCCAACATTTCAAACCGACGCTGAGCTAGCGCACATTGGTGATAAGGCCGCAGCTTCAAGAAAACCATGTCGCCCACCTCAAAAGCTTCTTCATGTCGCTTGTTGTCCACTTGAAACTTTATCTTCTGTTGCGCACGGAGGAGAGCTCCTCAAATCATCCAAAATGTCATCTCGCTCAACCAGCTGTTGCTCAACTGTAGCAACAAGAGCGGAGCCTCGTTCATAACGGATGATAGCTGGAGGATCACGACCATACAAGGCTTGGAAAGGTGTGCACTTAGTAGCCGAATGAGTGGAAGTATTGTACTAATACTCCGCACAGGAAAGCCACCGACCCCATGTGCACGGCTATCCGGAAGCAAAACAGCGTAAATAGGTCTCCAAATTTCTGTTCACCACTTCAGTTTGGCCATTCGACTGAGGGTGGTAAGTCGTGCTTCGCATGAGTGAAGTACCTTGTAGCTTAAACAGTTCACTCAAAAAGTGGCTAAGGACGATACGGTCGCGATCAGAAATAATGTATTGGGGTAGTCCATGAAGCTTCACCACCTCACGAGTAAAAATGCTTGCTACCGAGGCTGCTGTAAAAGGGTGCTTCAAGCCAATGAAGTGTGCATACTTGCTCAATCTATCCACCACCACCAAAATTGTATCCACCCCTTCTGAACGAGGTAAACCTTCGATGAAGTACATCGTGATCTCGTCCCAAACTTGAGTTGGTAGAGGCATCGGTTGCAAAAGTCCCGCCGGAGTCATAGCCAAATACTTGTTCTGCTGGCACACCGTACACTCACGAACATATACAGCCACATCCTTACTCATACCAACCCAAAACACTTCTGCCGCTATGCGTTGATATGTCTTCGTCTCGCCCGAATGTCCTCCCATTGGCGAGTTGTGGAACTCGGCAATGATTGTGGGGATGAGCTGCGATGTGCGCGGAATAACGAGTCGACCCTTATAATACAACACTCCCTGCTCTACTGAAAACCCCACATGCTTGTATGTGCCTGAAGTAATCTCGTCCTTCAAGTGCTGAAGGAACTTATCGGCTGCCACCTCCAATTTCAAATTATCCCAATGCTGCCACTGTGGGACAGCCAGTACTGCACACTCAACTTGCCTTGGAATGCGAGATAAGGCATCTGCGACCTTGTTGCCTGCTCCACTCTTGTATTGGATATCAAAGTTATACCCCATAAGTTTTGTAATCCACTTCTGGTACTCCACACCAACGACACGCTGCTCCAACAGAAATTTCATATTTTGTTGATCCGTTCGCACCACAAAACGTCTTCCTAGCAAATAAGGCCGTCATTTGATCACTGCAAACACAACCGCCATTAATTCTTTCTCATAAATTGACTTAAGCCGTGCTTGAGACCCAAGGTTTGGCTATAAAAAGCCACTGGGCACTGTCCCTGCAACAATACTACCCCTAAACCACAACCCGAAGCATCTGTCTCAATAATGAAAACTTTGTGAAAAATCGGGCATAGCTAACACCGGCACCTGCGTCATAACCTGGTTAAGCTCAATAAATGCCCTCTCCGCCTTGTCACTCCAGCCAAACCTATCCTTCTTAAGTTGTTCTGTCAATGGTAAGGCAATATGGGCATACCCCACCATGAATTTGCGATAGTAGCCGGTCAAACCGAGAAATCCCCGTAACTCTTTCAAGTTGGCTGGTCTCAGCCAATCTACCATCGCTTGAACCTTAGCTGGGTCAGCCGCCACCCCGCGTCCTGAGATAATGTAGCCAAGGTAAGCCATCTCCCGTTTGCCAAACTCACATTTCTTCCTATTAGCATACAAGTGATGTTGCTGCAATAACTCTAATACTTTAGCTACATGGTGTGCATGTACGTCGACCGAAGGACTGTAAATCAATATGTCATCGAAGAAGACCAACACTGACTTCCTCAATAGCGGTTGAAATATGTCATTCATCAATGACTTTAATGTGGTTGGGGCGTTGGTAAACCTGAACGGCTTTATGAGAAATTCGTAATGTCCTTCATGAGTCCGAAAGATAGTCTTTGGAATATCAGATTCACGCACACGAATTTGGTGGCATCCTGATTTTAAATCAAGCTTCGTACAGATTTGAGCACCGAACAACTCGTCCAACAGCTCATCAATAATCGGGATCGGGTATTTGTGTGGGATTGTAGCCTTGTTCAAGGCTCTGTAATCTACGCAAAACCTCCACGAACAATCTTTTTTCCTGACAAGAAAAACCGGACTTGAGAAAGGGCTCATGCTGACTCTAATGATCCTTGCTGTGAGCATCTCTTTGATGAGCTTCTCAATCTCATCTTTCTGGATGTGCGGGTACTGGTATAGTCGCACGCTAATCGGTGGAATACCGTCTTGCAGAACAATAACATGCTTGTGTCCGCGGACAGGTGGAAGCCCGGTTGGCATCTGAAACACAGCTTTATACTTTGAGAGAACTTGCTGAAACACACCTGGTTTGTTCTCTTCTCCTTGCTCGGATCCTTCCAACTGACTCAGCTCAACTAGCACACCCGACCCCTCCTGTCTAATAGTCTTCAACATTGGCTCAAAGAAACCAGAGTTCTTCCCAATGATGGATCTCCTCACAAAGTTATAGTTTCAGAAAGTTGGTGCCCAAAGTCTCAAGCCATTGAATGCCCAAAATAACATCCAAACTGCCCTATTTCGAAGGCAAAAAATCATCGACAATATCCACACCTTAGAGATGTAAAGTGAGGCCTCGACATATCCCCTCGCCTTTCATTGAATCACTGGTACCCATTGTCACTCCATAAACTCTTGTCTTCATCATCAGAATACTGAGCACCTGCACTAATTCCATGGAAACAAAGTTGTGGGTCGACCCAGATCGATCAATGTAACCACCTCTTGGTTTTGAATCAGGCTACGAAGCTTCATAGTACGCGGCGTAGTGAAGCCAACTGCATAATTCAAGGACACCTCGATTACTTGATTAATCTCCGTCGTTTCTAGATCGGCCTCGGCTTCATCCGGCGATGCTATATCCCCCGACTCTTCCTCATCTTCATCGTGCGTCAAAAGCACGTTCAAATCTTTCCGTCTGCTTCGGTGTTCTGGAGCCCACTTGTCATCGCAACAATAGCAAAGACCTTTCTCCCTCTTCTTCTGCGCTTCAGAATCGGACAACCTTCGAACCTCCCCAAACGGCCTTGTTGTGGCGGTGCTAATGTTGGTCGGTGGCCGAGATGAATCCGACGATGGTGTGGTAGCTCGGGAAGACCACCTTGCTTTGTTTGGCGATGAGCTGAGAACCCCCCTGTAGGCTTTAGTCAAATTGATCTTATCTTCCACTTTTTGGGCTAGATCCATAGCCTGACCCAGATTGTAAGACTCCAATATGCGTAGCTCAGCCCGAATTTCAGACTTGAGCCCATTGATAAAATTGCCTAAAGCCACTGCATCCGAAACATCTTCAAGCAGCGCCGCCAGCTCTATAAATTTCCGGCAATATTCACGCACGTTGCCCTCCTGAGATAATGCAAGCCACTGTTCGTGAAGGGACCCAACCTATGTGGATCGGAATTATTGCAATAAACGAAGCTTCATCTCTTCCCAAAGGATCATCGGCTGTCTCGAGTCTCTCTTCATTTGAAAATAGGTTAAAATTGAAATATCGCTCCGCTTTCACCAACCAACCATCCGGATTGGTCCCATCAAACACCGACATTTCAAGCTTGTGAAACCAGAAATCTTGGCGATTCCCTAGCCCCTGTGAACTCCCAACATAGCCGGGCGATTCCCCAACCATCGTTGGTGCTGATTCCTTTAATTTCTCCGCCGATGATGATCCAACTCGATGTGACTCCTCCTGCAGCTTCATGAATTTCAGCACCACATCCATGGATTCATCGAAACGCTTTCCGATGCTCTACAACTCTTCTCGTAATGAACCTTCAACTCACTGGAGCTCCTGTTGCATAGATCCAACTACCTCCTCGATCTGATCTACCCGTTGGCTCACATTCTTGGCCATTCCTCAGGTTCGAGCTGTTCTGATACCAATTTGATATGCACAAACAAGTAACAAAACAGATCTGAACACACAGTGACGAGAAACAGTCAGAACATGAAGACCAATAGCTCCTCAAATGAATTAACAGCGCTGAATCTGGTGACAATCAACAGCAAGAACAAGCAAATCAAGCTTTCGAGAAGCCTGGAAATCTCTCCCAATGAGAGAAGCTCTGAAATAACCAAAATAAACAGATGTCTTCCCCCTCCACAATGTGACTCCTATAATCCCTATCCACTCAGACCCTAACTGAATTCAAACTAACAAAAGATAAACTTATCAACTAACTGAATTCAAACTAACAAAAGATAAACTTATCAGCTAACTGAATTCAAAGTGACAAAAAATAAACTAATTAACATAATTCTACCAATTACACATTAGCCCCCTTAGCTGGATTTCCCATACACCGAGCATATGTAAAACGAACTAGAGGCCTATCAGATTTCCACTGGAGATGATGAAAGTACTCGTTCACTAGATGTTATTAATCTAGCCAACCTTCTGGCATGTTGTTTAAATGCTCTCAAGTGAAGCCACCCTTGTGAACAATTCTTGCTCTAGACCAATCCAATGAACCAGGTCTACAGATCGATAGCCATATGAAATAAGGTAAAAAATCAATGCCATGTGGTGCGGCATTTGATCTACCCTTTTACTGTTGGTTAGCAAACACTGATGCCACTTTAGATCAGGTGCATAAGAAGAAGAACCTAAATTGTTTAAGAGCATCCCTTAAATTTTATTGCATATCAAGAAATAAGCACGAAATCAACTCAGTCACTACCGTCAAGTCTTACAGATAGCTCAATGCATAAAATTAAATCAAACAATCAGATTGTAAACCAAATTAATATCGGACCAAACTTAATTACAAGTGTCTAAGAGCATGATATCTGTTTTCAAGATTGTAAATTAAACGAAATTAACATCATGATTTCACTGACCCATGCATAACCACTATATCAAAAATCTAAAAATATCAAATAACTTTTAAGAATCAGAAAACAGAACTAATTACTTACATGCAGCAAGCTCTTTCTGTGTTTGATAAACAAACTCCAGCACTCCCGAAACCTCCTTCTCAAATTCTTGAAATGGACCATCCTCGAAATCCATCTTCCGCAATTTACAGAGACCCTCCCCGAGTTCCATCATCGCTCCCCGATGGTTCTGAAAAAATGTAATTGTAATGATATGTCAAGAACAACAACCACAACCACAACCACAAATCAAATCAGGGCTCTGAGTGAAAGGGGGAACTGATCAGATATCTCACTCACCTGACTGAATAGGTGGTGGAGACCCACCGCGCACTGGAGAATCCCGTGGAGCAGGGTCCGGACAGGCTCCTCGGAGTCGTACCAGAGCTCCTCGATGTAGTCATGGCAGCGGTAGTAATCACCGGCGTTGAAGAGGGAGACGGCGAGGTCGAAGCTTGGTGCGCCCTCGCCATCGGAAGGGAGATCATCGACAGGGCCGGATCCCAAGTGGCGGTATCGGATCCGGACGGGATCAGGCCGGGTTGGACGGAGGTTCGCCCGAGAAGGGCCGGAGATGGAGGGTTGGGCCGATGGGCGGGGAGGTAATTGTCGACGGAGGGGGATCAATGCTGGAACGTATCTCGAGGTTGATGTCATTGGTTTGGTTGTCTTGGTGTCGCGCCATTTTGCCACTAGTGGTTTTGTGGCTGTGACATGGATGAGGGACCGTCCATTCTGATGGATGTGCAGATTTTTTTTCATTTATTCCTTTTTCTTATTATTATTTTTATAACTGATATACAATATTTACTATTATAATTTAATTATATGAATACATACTAACAAATGACACTTCCCAAAGCTCTGGATTTAAAAATAAATAAATCTTGAATAATGTGATTCCTTTTAATGTATTTTATGTTAACGTTCAAAATAGACGAGACCTTTAGATCCACCTTCCACTCTTAGGTCAACTTAGAGAAATGTGTTGCAATAATATAGGTTGGGGACTGCAAGCTGTAGGGCGAATCAAGGGGACCGCCGAACATACAGGACGAGAGGCGACTAGAGGTGGAGACTCCTCCCTTTCCTACAAAAAAAAGCCTAGGGTTCTCTCCCCGAGACTCTGAAGCTCAAGTTAGTTGAGTTGAGTTGGAGAGAGAGAGAGAAGGAAGAAGAGAGGAGGATAGGGGATGTAGAGAGAGAGAGAGAGCCTATTGGGACTGTTCTCTCGGAGGAGAAGAAGCTCTTCCTTCTTTTGCTCTCCCCCTGACCCTCCTTTTATACTTGGACCTTAGCCCCTGTAAGTCGTTCGCCAAGAGACGCCCCCCTCCTAACATAGGGCTAAGCCTTCTTCTGGAGATGCCTCTGCCTGTCATGCATAGGGGCATGTCTTGTACGGACGTGCGCCTTGCCACAAGGGGATGACGTCCCTGACACACATACAGGCTAGCGTTCCTCCGCCAAGGGATAATGGAAGAATCTACACGTGGCTCCCCGGGGAAGGCCGGGTGGCGAGAGTGGTCCCATGCCTTCACCCTCAATAGGGTTTTACCATGTGTCTGACTATTTTCCCTCGTAACACTTACTCCCCAACTACCTAAGTCGGTGGACTCCCGTACTTATCCATCTTGGGGAGTTAAGTCAGCCGAAACTCTGAGCATTCGAGTTCACTAGGCCTGTCCCTATATCCAGTTGGCGTCAAGTGACCGTTACAACCCTCGTACTTCCCCCCAGGGGTATCCGCACACTCTTTGGCCCTTTCCACCAAGTACTTTGAGCAGTTATCCCGTCGTCAAATTATGCGCAGAACTGGTTCTCCAGGTATATAGAGGAAATGTAGCGTGAGCTCGAGTCGAGGTGGGCGTATCAGGTCGGGCTCAACTTCCTAGTTTGTGTACCATCTCCTCTTTAATGAAAGACGGTAGAAGCGTGATTGGTGACAACCTCTAGGTAGGGTTCTTGAGGTGACAGGAAGCCCGGAGCCCACACGTTGGTTATCAGTGGGACGCTTCCCCGCGAGGTGACATGATCCATAAGGTTAAGGCAGTAGGGTGTCTGCCTCGCTCGTCTTTCGTCTTCTGCTTCCACTTATTTGCCCTCTTTTCTCATCTGTTGTTCATCCTTATTCATAACATCACCCTTTGGCTAGGGACGATGGAGGCAGATCCCGCGGCCCCAAAGGTGCCAGTTTCGCCAGCCGAATCCTTTCCCAATGAAGCCACCAGCCTTGGTCCCTTTCATCGAGTGGGGAATTTCGGTGTTAGTCTATTTGAGCTTATACCCCCTTTTCCTGCTGAGAAAGCCAACCGTCCCCATTTGGGAGGGTGCTGTGTATGTGGACTATTTTAGAGCGGGTCTCTGTTTTCCTTTGCACCCCTTTTCCAAGAGGTGCTCTTGTTTTACAAGGTGTGTCTTCTTCAGCTTCACCCCTACAATTAGAGTATTCTTCGCTAGTTCTTGGTCACCCTCCATCGTTTTGGCCTTCCTCCTTCCGTCCGCTGGTTACGTCTCCTTTCTAAGGAGTGTTTTGGGGCTGGGAGAGTGGTTCTTTTTCGATCTACGAGACAAGTCGCACCTGAACATCCTCTTCCCTAAGCTCCCCGAATGGAGATCAAACTTTGTGTTCATCTCTTGTGGGGGTGATTAGGATGTCCCTACCTTGTGGGGTGTCCCTCTTCCTGGATTAGGATTATAGCACAGCGATGTCCGAGCATGAGGAGATGCAGTTTTCACTCTTTCGGGACCTTGGCCCACAAGACTTGTCTTGTCCGATACCTAAGTCCATTCTCTAGACTTCCTGGCTCTCCTTCGCAGGTGGCTCCTCTCTTCTCCCTACTCTTTCCAAGGGAGTTTTTCGCCATCTCCTTTTACCCATCTGTTTCTTACGTAGAAGTGCCTCCGAGACGGGATCGTTTGCTGAAAATGGTGAGGGAGGGAGTGAGGCCTACTCCCCAAGCTCAGAAAGTTATCTATTTGGAGGAGGACAAGCAACCGTTGAAGCAGAGGTGGAAGTGCGAGGGAGAGCGGCAGATTTCCCCCATTCTTTTGCTCGGGAGCACCCGACACAGCCTCAGAGGCGATAGGGTCGGATGGGGTCCTCTAGCAATCATGCTCCCCCGGAGCCAGCCAAGCTACGAAAATGGGTCGCCTCGAAACAATCACCCCGCATGGCTCCCCCTACCCCTGAGGAGTGTGCGTCAGAGTCCATCAGTGGGCCACCTCCAAGTGCTTCGGAGACATCGCTAGAGATTGGGGTAGAGACCTTAAAGGGCCTCCTCGGGGCTTTTCATGATGAGGATTGGGCCGCGGCTGCCCGTTTGAAACATGGAGAGTTGGCTTCCTGCCTTACTTTGTCAGGGACAAAGGTAGATGCTTGGTGATAAGCGTTCAATGGATCATATTTTAATATCGTTTTCAAGTATACTATGCATGTGATTCGGAGAAATTTTAGCCCATCGGTGCTTAATTCATGTTAATGTTCATCTATAGGGCATTGGAAGGCCTCAGGAGCAAAAAGGAAGAAGTTCGACATCAATTGAGGCAAAAACAAGGTAGAAACAAGCTACATGGACGTGCACGAAGATACACGCGCCTGTCTAGAACCACATGGGCAATCAAGCGCCCGTATAGCAAACTGTATGACCTTCCCGAGGGCTACACGGGTTGGTACATGGGCACATGCGCGCCTGTGTACTGTAGCTACAGTAACTTCAGCCCATGAATAGTAAAAATTAGCAATGGTACACAGGCCCGTAGGCGTCAGTTTGGGGTGTATTTGGGCCCAATTTTTACATGATTTCTCACCTAACTTGGTCCCACACAGACCTAAAATGTGTGAGATATTTTTCTATTATTGTAAGCTCTATAAATAGCGTGAATTAGGGCTTGGGAAGGCATCTCTTACCCTTTGGCCGCTTTTTGGTCGACTTGGAGATCATGGAGTTCATTGATGGCTAGGATTTTGAATGGATCCTCTTAGGAACTGGGGAGAGCTTGAAGGGAGACTCATCATCAATCCCTACACGCCGCAATCGGTGGAGGGAATATCGGAGGGAGGTTTATTTGTGTTTATTTTGATGTTTTCTCTTTTCTTGTATTGGATTTGTGTTCCCCTTTCATGGGGAACTAATATTCTAGGTATTTGGGCATGTTAAACCCTTGGGTTATGTATGAAATTTGACATTGGATGTTAATGTTTATTTAGTTGTTCTATGTTTTGAGATATGTCGAGTATGATTTATTGTTATTGAATTTCTACGTTGCGAGAGCCCGGAGATTCAATAGGATTCATATTACGAGGGCTAGAGCTAGCGCCTCCTCGTATTAGAATACCCTCAATAGAGAGGATTGTGAGTACACTGAGAGATCGAGTACTAAGGAGAGTCAGCCCTTAATATGACTTATTTCCACAATCTTTCCAAGATATAGGTTCCCTATAACATTAATACAATTAATAGATTAGGTATTGATCACCTCCAGAGAGGGATTTGGTACACCTTAGGAATCTTTGGTTCAATCCATTGCAATTAGTGACCGTCACATTCATTATCTATTTTTATGAGAACCTGAGGGGGATTCATTACCTGAATACCCCCTTCATATAATTGATTTACCCAAGTTTCAATCTCGTCATTATGATAACCAATTATTAGGTTTTCATGGTTTAGATTAGTTCAAACCACCACCAATTTTTGTTTAGACTAGATAATAGATGACTAGTTAGTACTAGTACTTCTCGGTCCCTAAGGTCCGATACCCGACTTCTTAGAGTCCACTTTATTACTTGTTCGGCCCATGCACTTGCAGTAGTGAGAATACGCGCGATCGAGTTTTTGGCGCCATTGCCGGGGACCAAGATTACTAGGACACTAGAAGTTTATTAATTTAGTTATTAGTTTTAGTTTTTATTTTTCTTCGCTTTATATAAAAAGAAAAAAACTATATCTAACTGGTTTTCTTTTGATCTCTTCTGTACGAGGTACAATGTTCTGTGCAAGATGCAAGGAGCCTACAATATGAATCTCTTAAGGTTAGCTTTGTTGACGCTATTTCAAAAAGGTCGACCGGCTCATATGCAATCCACCAACTTGAAGAAACCCATGCAACCATGTTAACAATCCGCATTGAAGGGGACAACCAAACTATCCAAGCTATTTTGGGATCGAAAATACCCGCCTGGCATCGTATCTGTGAAGAGACACCAAGCGACACATCGAATCACATATATCATATTTGTTTAGATTTGTGGGTTCTTTCATTCCTAATAGAGGCAAGCCTCTATTATTAATTACCCCAGACAGAGTCTTGGGAACCTCCGATTAAGGGCAAAAGTACAAGTAAAGGCCATGAATAAGATTTCATTAATTTATTACATATATAAATATCATCATGTACATATGAATATTTATTTTATTTATTTATTTATATAAATGACGCCACCTCCCGCCTCAGAAGATGTGCTTCGCCACTTTAGGATTTATGCTGCTTTTTGGTTGCTTCGAGATGCCGACTTTGCTACCGTCTTGAGATTTTGCACCATTTGGGATTTATAACTTTCATGATCGCCCTGAAGTGAGTGTTTCATCGCCGCTATGTCATTTCAGAATTTATATATATTAGCCTTCTCAGGACGTGCGCTCGTTGCCACTTTGAGATTCATGTCACTTCATTGGTTTGAGTTTCATTGGCTACATCGAGATGCGTATCCCACCGTTGCATCGAAATGCGCGCCACTTTGAGATTTGTATTTCATCATCCGCTTCAAGATGCGTGCTCCATCATCGCATCGAGGTCCGTCTTGCCTTGGGCTTTGAATTTCATCATTTATATATATGCATATTGTAATATCACGAGGAATTGCAAAATTTGTGACATAAGAGGGTTTTAGTTCAAGTGATGCCGATTTCTCCATGTATGTTTTGTATAATGAATTTTTCTTCAACTATCCTTGCAATTTGCAAGTGGGAGTTCCGTATTTTTTGGTGTGATTCGGATGCCAAGAGATACATTATATGACACATTAATTGCTTACTCTTTAGTGTCAATTACTCTCTCATATTAAATCTGAAACCTTTTCCTTCTACCTTTATTTTTTTACCAATAGGAAGGTCTGTTTGTCATCTGCGAGATAGATATATTAGCATTATTGTTGGATAAGAATCCAAGAGATAATCCTAGCAGCAGCTAAGATATGTAGCATCTGCTCATGAAGAACCTTGCACAAATTCTTTTGTTATATTTCCAGATGCATCGGGGACATAAAGGAAAATTTTGTTTAAGCATGCATTTCAATGCCCTGGAAGTTTCCTTATTTCACTCCATGATCACAAGATTCTTCTTGGAGACAATATAATGACAAGAACATGAACCTCAGACTTTAAACATCTTTCAAGCATTTCATTGAACATCTGGAAGGGATTTCATATAGCAAATTATTTGGCATAACATCGGAATGTTTTCTCAACCAAATGTACAACCAAACATTAACTTCATGGCATCTTAAATTCTCTCATTTCTTCAACTTCATGGTATCTTGACATCTTCTTTGCTTGCTAGTTGAACTACTTTTCCTTTGGTTAGATTACTTATTGTTCATCTTCTTCTTCTTCTTGGAGCTGTAACAGTTCCCTTGCTCACTTTCTTTCCTCTCCTTTTTTTATGGAGCTGCAATCTTCTCTTCTTCTTCTGCAGTAGTGGCTGCTACTTTGTAACAATAATACCACTACATGAGGCAACTCCTTCTTCATAACAACAGCTCCTTCATGACAGCAGTTCCAACTCTATGAAGCGGCTCCTCCTTCACAACAATGGCAGTTCTTCTTCATAATAGCAGCCCTAGCATCTTGGCATGTGATGCAAGCAACATGGACGCAGCACAAGGGTGAACAAGGGCGTCAAAGGAGCCAAGTTTGAAGACTACCTCATGCCTTGATGGCATATCATTAGATAGTTAATCTAGTAGTCTTTTTATTAACCTAAATGTTAGTGTAATCATCAAATGAATGCTTGTAATCCTGGGGAACCAAATCTGTTAGAAAGGGGTTGTATTGGGTACAAACGCGGGTAATCGCATAAATGATGCTCGAGACAATGTCCGGCGAATCATCATGTTGCTCGAGTTTGTTACCAGCCATATAGAGGCTGTGTTTTGGAAGGAATGGACAAGGAATAGTTTCCATCATCCTCTGTCTCCCTCTCTCTCTCTCCTCTCCTTCTTCCTCATCTCCTCCTCCCCTTCTATGCTGCCCTGGTTCTGGTTCTGTTACCCCTTGGGTCGCACCATTTGGTGCTTTCATTGAAATACCGCCGGCGTAGATGACCGACGGGATGGCTACGCGTACGTGCGTCGTCGATGACCAACTCGCCACCATCGCGGACCAGCTCAATCGCCACGAATCCAGGTTTGCTTCCATGGAGCAACATCATGCCACCACCTTCGAGATGCTCCAAAAACGCCATGACGACTCCTTTGCATAGCTCCAACAGTCTAATGATGAGATTCTGGCGGTACTCTCACGACTGGACAAGCAGTCCGCTCCACCCCTCCTACCTTTTCCCCCAACCCCCACTTCAGCCTACAGCCCTCCACCACCACCTCCATCACCGTCTCTTCCCCCCGCCCGGCTACCCAAATTGGAAGTCCCTGTTTTCACCGGCGATAATGTTCTTGGTTGGCTCTTCCAAATCAACCACTTCTTCCACTTTCACCAAGTTGTCGATGACCAAAAACTTACCGTCGCTGCTTTCTACATGGTCGGACTAGCACTCCAGTGGTACCACTGGTTGAATACAACTTCCCAACTCACGACCTGGCCTGACTTCGTCCGCCTAGTCGAGCTCCGCTTTGGACCATCCTCCTTCATCAACCATGTGGCTGAACTCTTCAAACTCATGCAATCCTCCACCATCTCAAATTATCTCCACGAGTTTGAATTCCTCTCCACCCGCGTCTCCGGCCTGAGCCAATCCAACCTCTTAAATTGCTTTCTCTCCGGCCTCCGTGCAGACATCCAATGGGAGTTGTACTTGCTCAAACCCCATTCACTTCATGAGGCAATGGGAATGGCAAAGTTGGTTGAGGATAAGTGCAATGCAACCCGGTTCTCGCCAGCTCCTCCACGGCCTCTTTTACCAAACCACCAGCCCCCCCACCTCCACCACAGCTCAATCGACCTGCACTTGTCCCCAATCTCCCAGCCCCTCGACCAAATTCCCTACCCATCAAACGTCTCACACCGGTGGAGATGGCTGCCCGTCGGGAACGTAGCTTATGCTTTAACTGTGACTCCCAGTTTACCCCGAGCCACAAATGTCGCCCTCCCCAGTTCCTCTGTCTCATGGCCGACGAGGAGAGCGACATTCCCCCACTCTCTCCACCAATGGAGGGTGAACCCGATCCAGCCTCCTGTGATCCCCCACAAGATAATGCACCGCCAAACATCTCCATGCATGCACTGACAGGTCACATTGTTCCGGAGACACTGAAGCTCGACGGTTGTATTAATGGTCACCAAGTGGTTGTGCTCGTCGACGGCGGATCAACGAACAACTTCATTCAAACTAAGTTGGCCTCCTACTTGGGCCTTCCCATCCAATAGTCTACCCATCTCAAAGTCACAGTTGGGAATGGCGATGCTATCTCCTGCTCCGGCGAGTGCACCGGCGTCCCCCTGAAGTTAGGGCCCATCTGCTTCACCGTTGATTTATTCCTCTTACCCATTTACGGGGCAGATGTTGTGTTGGGCGTCCAATGGCTTTTGGGCTTGGGCCCAACTGTATTTGATTATAAGAACCTCTGGATGGAGATGGAGCGTGAGGGTGAGCACATCCGTTTACATGGGGCAACTCAACCACAATCTAATTCGGTCACACCAGCTCAACTTCTCAAACAGGTTATGACCAACATGGAGGCTCACTATTTTCATCTCCAGATTGAATCAAGCTAGCTGAGCGATGAACCCAAAGTGGGACCAACTGCACCATCTTCCTTCTTGCTCTCATTTCGCAACCTCATGGAAGAGTTCGCCGGAATCTTTGAGAAACCCTCCGGGTTGCCTCCACCTCGGTCCCACGACCATAGTATTCCACTCTTACCGTCCTCAGCTCCGGTCAATGTCAAGCTCTACAGGTACCCTCATTTTCAGAAATCTGAGATTGAACGCCTCGTCGGTGACATGCTTGCTGACGGAGTTATTCGACCAAGCACTAGCCCGTTCTCATCCCCCGTCATCCTCGTCAAGAAGAAGGATGGTACTTGGCGTTTCTGTGTCGATTACCGAGCTCTGAACGCCATCACCATTAAAGATCGCTTCCCCATCCCTACTGTCGATGAGCTATTGGACGAAGTCAACGGCGCAGCCGTCTTCTCCAAACTGGATCTGAGGGCGGGGTACCACCAAATCCGTATCCAACCGCCGGACATCGCGAAGACTGTGTTCAGGACACACGAGGGGCATTACGAATTCCTTGTGATGCCTTTCGGCTTGGCCAATGCTCCGTTTACCTTCCAAACCATGATGAATGCGACATTCAGTGAAGCTCTCCGAAAATTTGTCCTTATATTTTTCGATGACATTCTTATTTACAGCGCCTCCTGGGAACTCCACCTCGTCCACCTCCGAGAGGCCTTCACTCGCCTTCGCTCTCACCAACTAGTTGTCAAGATGAGCAAATGCGAGTTTAAGAGTTCGTCTATTGGCTATTTGGGTCACATCGTCTCCGGCAAAGGTGTCGCAGCCGACCCCTCCAAGATACAAGCTATTGTTGATTGGCCCCTCCCGACGACGTTGAAGGCGCTCCGAGGCTTCCTTGGCCTCACTGGCTATTATCGCAGTTTTGTCTCAGGCTATGCCATGGTGGCGGCTCCCCTCACCGTACTGCTTAGCAAGGATGCGTTTATTTGGACCCCGGCAGCAACGGCGGCGTTCCAACAGCTCAAGGAGGTGATGACCCGCACCCCTGTTTTACAATTGCCTGATTTTTCTCGCCCCTTTGTGGTCTAAACAGATGCATCCGGGACAGGCGTGGGTGCTGTTCTGCTTCAGGATCGCCACCCATTGGCGTATTTCAGCAAGAGTCTCACACCACGCTTGCGTTCCTCGTCGGCGTATGCACGTGAGATGTTTGCCATTACAGAGGCCGTCCGGAAGTGGCGATACTATTTGCTGGGGAGACGGTTCACTATCTAGACTGATCACCAAAGCATTCGCGCGATGCACAACCAGACTATCCAGACTCCAGAGCAGCAAAGATGGCTGACAAAACTCCTTGGCTATGATTTCAGTATTGAATATCGCCCAGGAATTCAAAATGGCCCGGCGGATGCCCTGTCGCGCCTTCTACCAGTAGAGTTCCATGCTATGCTTGCATCGTCAACCCCTACAACTGCTCTATGGGATGCTGTCCGCTAGTCTTATTCAGCTCATGCGGCCACTGTTGAGCTACTCCGGGAGGTTGTGGACTGTCCTGGCAAACACCCTGATTACTCCGTCAATGATGGCATACTCTTCTTCAAAGGACGGGTTTTCATCCCACCCAACTCAGTATTGCAGCCTTTGCTTCTCTTAAAGTTCCATTGCTCGCCATTGTGTGGTCATACAGGCATCCTGAGGACATTGACACGGTTGGCGGCCCCCTTCTATTGGCCCACCCTCCGCCGTGATGTCCGTGACTTTGTTGGCCCCTGCACCATATGCCAAGCTTCTAAACCTTTCAACCGAGCACCACAGGGACTCCTTTAAGCCCTCCCGATTCCGGGCAAAGTTTGGGAATCCCTCTCGATGGACTTCATCACGGGTTTGCCACCATCGGCCGGGAAGACCACCATTTTAGTGGTGGTTGATCACCTTTCTAAGCAAGCTCACTTTTTTAGCCCTTGGGCCCTCCTTCACAGCACCTCAAGTGGCGACCATCTTTGTGCGGGATATCGCCAAGCTCCACGGATTCCCAGCCGCCATCGTCTCCGATCGCGATCCAGTGTTCATGAGCACCTTTTGGCGGGAGTTATTCAAGCTTCAGGGTACTATGCTCGCAATGAGCAGCGCCTATCACCCTCAATCCGACGGACAAACCGAGGTCCTCAACCGTTATCTAGAGGACTACTTGCACTGCCTGGCGGCGGACCATCCCCGGCGATGGCTGGACTATTTACCCTGGGCGGAGTGGCATTATAACACGTCATGGCATTCAGCTATTCGGATGACACCCTGCGAGGCAGTTTTCGGCCGACCTCCGCCTTCCTTGCTGGACTACCTCACGGGCACCTCCTCTGTAGCAGCTGTTGATGAACTGCTCGCTGACCACTCCCACATCTTGACTTCTCTAAGGGAGAACCTGCATCACGCCCAGACGCGTATAAAAAACCAGGCGGATAAAAAGTGCACCGATGTGCAATTTTCAGTTGGTGACTGGGTCTTCCTTAAATTACAACCTTACCGTCAAGTCTCCCTGCATCGCCGGCTGTCTCACAAACTCGCCAGACGTTTCTATGGCCCGTTTCAAATTACTGAGCGCATAGGTACTGTTGCCTATCGCTTGTCTCTCCCAGAGGCAGCCAGGATACATGATGTCTTTCACGTCTCGCGGTTGAAGCGCTGTGTGGGTGATCCAACCACTCAATCCAGCCCACTACCACTTGACTTCATGAGCCAACGTCCGCTACTTCGCCCGCTCCATGTTCTAGACACTCGCACACTACTGATAAGAGGGAGGCCAGTTCGCCAACTGTTGGTGCAATGGGAATCACAACCTGTCAAGGATGCGACTTGGGAACCACTGCTGGAGTTCAAGAATTCCTATCCTGAGTTTCACCTTGAGGACAAGGTCAGTCCGGGGAGGGGAGTAATTGATGCAAGCAACATGGACCCAATGGCAGTCAGGCGCAGCACAAGGGTGAACAAGGGCGTCAAAGGAGCCAAGTTTGGAGACTACCTCATGCCTTGATGGCATATCGTTAGATAGTTAATCTAGTAGTCTTTTTATTAACCTAAATGTTAGTGTAATCATCAAATGAATGCTTGTAATCCTGGGGAACCAAATCTGTTAGAAAGGGGTTGTATTGGGTACAAACGTGGCACTGCACAACAGATGCTCGAGACAATGTCTGAGCGAATCATCACAGTGCTCAGAGTTTGTTACCAGCCATATAGAGGCTGTGTTTTGGAAGGAATGGACAAGGAATAGTTTCCCTCATCCTCTGTCTCCCTCTCTCTTTCTCCTCTCCTTCTTCCTCATCTCCTCCTCCCCTTCTATGCTGCATTAGTTCTAGTTCTGTTACCCCTTGGGTCGCACCAGCATGCTTCTCCACAGCCCCTTTGAATCTTCTTTTCTTAATAAAAGGGCTGAAATTTCCTTTCATCTTCTTTTGCCTCCATGAGAGGTTTCAAGTATTATATACACAATTGGTATTGTGAATGGATTAACACTTGATGGAGCTCCAAGATTGTCAACTACTGAATGAATTTTTCTCCGAGACTTCGCATGGAAATGGATTAGTGAGCAGCTATGAGTACTCTTGCATTTTGAGTGAGTTCATCTATGGAAAACTAGAGGAAGCGAACAAAATGTGAATTCAAAAAGGTGCTTTTGAGCATTCTGTTGGGCATAGTTACTGAATTGAAGAGGGGCCCAACTGTGATGAATGGTGAGGAATTTAGGGAGTTTATAGAAAGCCTCGGTTTTGAACTAGAAGTTATGTCCATTTTCACCTCAATTAGTTCTGCCAATGCCTCCCTTAGTAGATACCTTCTAATGGGATTTCAGCAGTTCACTATTGAGCGTAGATTGCCGTCCATTTAGGATTCATGGGTATCACATGTATAGGCTATAGTCATGTATATATATATATATATACCAATGTCCAAGCATAACTTGTCAGTGAATTCAATTTCCAAACCCTGTTATCTGAACAGAAACACATTAATCATATTGGTGCTGCTCACATGAGATTTTTTTTGAAAGATTTAAAAAGCTTGTTCTTGGTATTGCTCAGCTTCTTGAAGAGACAAACATGAATATATCTCACATGCAAGGGTTTGAAATATGCTGGAAAATTAAGGTCCCATCAAGAGACAAGCTACTGCTGCATGACATTCCTTGGGACTTCATGGGCCTCTGACCTATTTCCAGGAGCATGTAAACTTCCACTGTGTATCATCCTTTTCCCATTTTCAAACTTTGCATCGTCAAGAGAAATCTTAAGTGTCATTATCTCTTGTGAGCGACCTGACATGCATAGCGGGCCTGTTATTTGCGAAGGATTTGACAGGAACTTAAATTAATCATGAGAATTTGGTTGTGTAACACAATCTCTATCCATGCAGCTTAGAGTTGCACCTTCTGTTTCAATCCACAGATTCTTGTACAAGACCATGGAAGACTTTCTCTAAGTTGAGGGAGAGGTTTATCCACAACCATTTCAAAGGCCTGGGTAATGAGTTTATCATACTCCATGAAATTTGCATTATGGATTTGTCACGGCATATATGCAACAAGAGGTCTAGCAACCCTTTTTTTGGTTGTTGGAGAATGCTTCAAAAGTGTTGATTACGGCCTAGAGGAGCTCAAAGTCATGTTCCTTCCTTTCACTGATATTGGTAATGTTAGTAGATAAAGGAACTTGTAATAAATTACAAATTGCTTTGATAGGAATTTTCACATCTATTGATTGTGAACATTTCTCATAAAACATAACATGAACCAATCGGCTCAACAATCTCACCAATCACTAAATTCATGAGGGAAACTTTAGCATAAATATGTGGATCAGAAGAGTGATGATGAACTGAAGTAATTTAGACCATCCTCAAGCATACCACAATGGTTACAAGTATTCAGGACATGTAACTTCATTAATTTTGAAATCTATGGCATTTCCAAAATATCGAGATTAAGAGAGTCATCCTTTGCAATCATATTGCAATTCTAGTCTCACGACTTCTTTCAAACATTTAGTCAAACACTTGGAGGACATTCATATAAATATAATTTAGAATAACTCTTGGGATGATTTCTCATGAGATTTACAAAAAAGGTGTATATCAATTGAACAGCAGGCATATGTGAAATTTCAACATCAACTTTTATAGTATCTCACAGCTCCTTCAGGATGATCGCTCTTCAGTCCACCCATTAACACATATGGGAATACACTATCATCTATGTTATTTACTTTCTATGATGATCCTGGAGAACAACAGAAACACTTGAAGATCCCAAGAAATAAAACACCTCCCCTCGTCATTCCAGTGTAGCTTTCCTTAACGAAGCAGCTCCATGACTTCTTTTACGCATTTCATCCAACAATAGAAGGGCGCTTTACATATCTATGTACATTAAGTAGCTTTGGCATTCTGTTGTAGCACCTATTGGCAGTATCTTTATAATTAGTTCTTTGAAGCTAAAAAGCTGCCACATACGAAGTTGACTGGAACATGCACCTCCCAAAGCCTTGAACAAGACAAAGTTTGAAAACTTGTCTTCCCTCTTCATGAAATCGTAATCCATTTGCATAGACTGCGAGCTTGTCATTAGATGTCAATAGAGCTAGTGTCGATCTCCTTCAACAATGGTATTCATTAAGATCCGACCTTCCTCCAATACTCCGTACTCAACCAAGGAGAGGGAGCAAGGCTTTTATGCACCATTTTCAGCACCTGTAGTGGGACCAGGATCCATGAACCATTTTGGAACAATTTCTTCTTGTTACCCCGACAAGCCATCATCCACAGTAGACTAATCACCTCCGGTATTGGTGGTTCAAGTGCACACCAGTGTTAATGGTGAGGTCTTTATTCCTGATAGGGGCCTGGAGATACAGATCCATAGAACTGAGCTTCATCTTCTTCTCATCGGTAGAGAAGAAGCCCATCTCATCAAGAGCAGGTCTTTTCTTTATAGGAGGTTCGAGGTGGGACCTTGTAACCATTGGACTCCAGTGGTTAACTAAGTCTTCTTCCTAAAATCGGCATCATGATTCGAGGGCATCAGAAGCATGGATCATCTAAAGTATGAGAGATAGTGACGCGTGCTTATGTCGACCTCCTGGAGATTGATAGAAAGCTGATGAAAATCTTGAGGGAGGAGCTCTTCCGTCAGACTGCCCGCTCATAGCCCACCGAGCACCTTGGGTACATAACCATTCAAACGATCTCTCATCCCCCTATATCTTTAAGATTGGCCCCAACGTGATCTGAAACTTGATGCTATCAGTGGAGCTGAGGTCTAGGAGATTGCCAATCTTCGAAACATCATCTCTCTAGGGCGAGATGTCGGAGTGGTAGCCCTGAAACAACCTTGATGCAAACGGTGACAGGGAGCTAGGAAGGCCAATCGGCAATGATTTGCTCACGGTGCAGGTTCTCTAGGGGATTAGGGGGTTACGCAGACCTGGGTTGAACTCCGGGCACCTTCGGCACTCGCCACGATCCGAGGTGATCTCGGACCTTTTGTTAGTATTGTGGCTGAATTTGGATGGCTCGCAGAGAGGGAACAGAGCTTCAGCAGCTCGACGGGGCGTCAACCTTCAAAGGAGCAACAACGGCTTTTGCTTTCTTCTCCTGGGAACATGGTGGTGGATTTGGCATCGGCTTCCATGGGAGCAGCAATGGCGGCAGGAGTATGAGCTTCTCCGGCGGCTTGGGCGGCGGTTCGACATCTTGGCAACTAGATAGTGATCGTCGGGTTGTGGCTTCTTGCTGCGATCGGTCGGGGCTTTACGGCCAGTCGTGCAGCTGTACAGAATAGAGAGATGGCTTCCTCCATCTCTCCTTTTCTTCAAAACATAAATACATATAATAATATAATCCGCCGATGAGCAGCTTCTTTTTCCAGTGGCTCGGCGGTAGGGGTGATGAGCTCCATCTTCATATATAATAATATATATATAATAATAATTACTCCTCCGGTGGCAGTGTTCCATGGAGGATGGTCAGTGACAGTGGCACCAACACGGAAGGAGGGAGGATTTTTGTTTATGTTCTCTTTCTTTTTTTTTTCTCTCTCTCTTTTCTTTATTTTCTTGGGTCCTTGTTGTGCCTCGGGCGATGCTCCTCCTCCAGCAGTGATGGGGTTGATCTTCTATGGTATTAAAGCATATGGACGGACCCGTGTCTGTATCCTTCATCAAAGCTATCAGAGACAGACAGGGTCTTGTCCGCAACAAAGAGTACTTGTGTCTCGCTTTTTTGTATAAAGCCGAAAATAGAAGATGGGAAGCTTACCTCTTCCATTTTTTTTCTTGGCTGCCATCTCTTCTGCTCCCCCCGCCCCCTCTTTTTCCATCGAGACTCATCTCTTTCTATTGACTCGGATCACCTCCACCAGTTCGCGACATCATGGGCGATAGACTTGGTCATATATAGGGACAACGGCAAGAACGTGCAGGGTTCTTATCCAAACCTGGGTCAAACAAATAATATTTTTTTTTTATTTTAAATAAGATGATAATTTCATAATTTTATTTTTTTTAATTTTTTAAATGAAATTAACACCCCAGGTTTGATCTTATTGGATAAAATCAAACATTTAAATTTATTTATTTATTTATGCGATCAGCCGGATGCACTGTGCATTCTCGGTCGCCTCCCATTTGACCCCCTATAGCATGTTTGAAGGATTTTCAACCGTAAGGATGGGAAGATCATCGAAAAATAAGCTAGCATGTACATTTTCATATAATTTGGTTACCGTTTGATCCTCCCACTTAACGGTTGAAATTCTGGATCGTTTAGATTTCTATAAAATAAGAACCGTTAAGTGGGAGGATCAAACGGTTACCAAATTGTATGAAAATGGACATGCTAGCTTATTTTTCGATGATCTTCCCATCCGTACGGTTGGAAATCCTTCAAACATGCTCCAGGGTGCCAAATGGGAGGTGAGTGGGAATGCACAGTGTTACAGTGGGAATGCATCTCAAGATTTGTATTATTATTATTTTTTTATTTTATATATATATATATATATATATATATATATATATATATATATATATACAGCTATCAACATGAACTTCAATGGATCTTTCCTCAATAAGGGTTTCCTCCTTATCCCCCACACCAACAGTAGTGGTATGAGTTTCCTTCAAATTTTTCCCACCAACTTGAAGAATCACCATATGCTCCGTATAATTGGCAAAAGGTCTTTGATAATTTTGTGAACGAGCATATTGGACTACCCATTCCCGATGATGAAGAAGAATTACAAGTCATGACCGCCCCTATGGATATGGATACAAAGATGAGTCATGAGGAGAAAAGTAACAATAATGAGCTTAATTTGACACACAGTTTGGAGGAAAAAGAGTGGTCTGATTTGCCACGATTGCAAGAAGAAGTCTCCACATTCATAGAGGAGTTTGGGAAATTTAAAATGCAAACAAAGACCCAATTCGAAGCTGTTGATACTGAAATTACAAAGGTGCAAGCCACTCTTCACAAACTTGAGAACCAACTGGGAGAACCTCTTCAAATGAAATCTTATGATCTAAGGAGTTGGGAAACATTGGTGGAAGAATGCGTTGGTGATGAAAAGGATGAAGAGGTAGAAAAAACAAAACCGAAGACTGGCCCGTTGTGTTGTAAAAATTTAGGTCATATACGTTCCATACTGGCCTCCATATGAACAAATACTAGCCCATATGGTCTCCTCATTCACTGCAAACTCCGGATCCTCGAGTCATACGAGCCCGTATTAGACCCCGCATAGTCTTCTGGAATACTCAGACGACCTCGTATGCCCTTGGGACAAATCCTACAAATTCATCTCTAGGTCATACGAGCCCGTATGGGCCCATATGGGACACCATTTAGCTTTCATGACTACTCAGATGACCCTTTTATAGGCTCGTGGGAAATCGGTAGAGGTTTCTTCCTTTCATACGGGCGTATACCACCTAGTATGAGCTCGTATGAACTCCAAAAATGCTTCATTTTGGCTTCAAATCCTTGTCAAAAGCCTCCATTCTCTAGGGATGACTCAAGTATGCCTTGTTTATCAAAAGGATCACTTATTAAGCATCGGTGGACCACATTTTCAGCATAGACATAAATGATATATAAAAATATGCACAATTAAACACTTATCAAAAATTTGTGAATCAGGAGGATACCGAGTGAGGAAAACACAATTATGGATTGTTTAGCAAGGGAGGCTCAAACAACAGGAAATAGAAATGGTGTATGGAGAAATCCAACAGTTACCACACTGATTGTAAGAGGAACTCTGTAATTTAGTTAAAGTTCTTATTAAAAAAAAAAACAAAAGACATGATCATTGTTGATTGCGATGCCGCTCTCAAGGAGTTTGATGATGAGACCAAGGCCGGCATCAAATCCCTCACCCACTCCGGCATAGGCATCATGCAACATGTGTAGAAGAGTGTGAAACATAGACTGGTCGGGTACTATTGGAATCTTTTTTTCAATGGAAATAAAAGAAATAGATTTTCACGGGCCTTTGAAGAGCCAAGTTTTTCAGGGAATCCAACTCTCTTTATCAACTTCACAATGAGAGAGTATATGAAGACCACCTTCATCAAGAAGTCAGGTAACTAATCTCTTGTGGAACTTTTTTTTATTTTTGAAAAACTCTTGTGGAATATTTGATGTTATAAATATTTGTGAAAACATATTTGTTTTTAAGAAATCTCTTGTAGAACATTTCGGGCTTCATTGTATATAAAGTGTTTTTCCAAATACATATTGAAATTACAAATACTTATTGAAATAGATGACAAGGAACTACTATTTAGAGATTGTCAGCGACCATTGTCATTGTCAAATACATATTGAAATTGCAAACTTTTATTACAAACTCTTATTCAAATACATATTGAAATTACAAACTCTTATTCAAATGATCATAGTAATTTCATGGTAGCTTAAACTGTTGAAGAATGGATTTACTCGCTAACTCTTTATTAAAAAAAGCCCCCATGAGCTCCGACATCTTTAAATTGCAATATTTAGCAGGATTTTCAACCGAGATTAGCTCTGGCAAGGGGCCATATATATCTGAATCCTCTCTCTTTCCAGGACTAAAGAACACAGCTACTGATACTCTTCCATTTTCACCTGAGTTAGCCACCACCCGATGTTGCACGCTCTGGTACTCATCATTGGAAATTATCTGAAATTAACAAGATTATTTAATAATATGTTTTTTTTTTTAAAAAAGGACCCACGGAATAATAATAATAATAATAATAATAATAATAATAATATAATTATTATTATAAAAAATATATATATAATTTTTCATGCATATATAAATACCTGAAGGAGATCACCGGCGTTGAAGACGAGAGCTCCAGGGACGGGATTAACGTCAACCCAACAATACTCATCCCCATTGATCATCTTCTTCACCTGGAGTCCACCAATCTGGTCTTGAATCAGGACCGTCAGAACCCCTGGATCCGTGTGATCAACGACCCCCAACGTCCGATGGGGCTCGGGGCAAGGCGGGTAGTAGTTTCCCACCATCCCGGTCCCCTCGAGACACGTCATCTCCTCCAACCTCCCCGGGCCCACCCCGAGCCCCTCGCACATCATCCCCATCACTTCCCTTGCGACCTCCCTCGCGTGCTGTTTCCACGCCACCATCTCCGCACGGCAAACCTCCGGGATCCGGTCCAGCTCCGGTCGGACCGGACCAAACGTAACGTACAACGTGTCCCTCCAGCTCGCAGCCGCCGACAGTAACAGGTCAGGGTTCGAGTAGTAGCTGACGCCGCCCACATGTGTGCGTGTGTAGTGTTGCGATCGGACGGCCGTGGGGAGCTCGTGGAAGGATCGGACGGCGGAGATGGTGGCTTCGATGGTGGAGAGAGGGATCCCGTGGTTGACGAGTTGGAAGAAGCCCCAGTCACGTGATGCGGCGCGGATGAGATCGACGGCCATGGGGCGGGGGAGGGAGAGATCGATGGTGGGGATGGAGATGTTGGAGGCGGCGGGGGTCAGATGGAGGTTGGGGTGGTGGAAGATGGCGGGGATGGAGGTTATGCCGGAGTCAGCGAGGCCTTTGACTCCGGCCTTGGTCTCGTCGAACTCTTTCAGAGCTGTGGCCCGGTCGGTGTCTGCAGCCATGTTTAGCGTCTGGTGATATGACTTGCTGAGCAATACATTGGCGCATTTATCAAATCTGAGACTTATCGTCCATCCAAAAATATAATAATAAAAACAATAAACACGTGTAGAAAATATTTGACTTAATTAATAAAATAATTAGCGGATAGACTCAACTGCTTGCCGGGTTTGTTATTTAATCATATATAAACTCTAATGATTGATTATTTCAAATCTGATCTTGCTTCAACATGGAAATATGAGATTTATTTGGTTTATTGTTCAGAAAAATATGAAGAAAAATATAAAGTCAAATATTTAAAAGCACTAAAATAACGTTATCCAGGAGCATCCAGCGTGGCAGACCACTCAATGTTGAATAATATTTTGGGTTAATTTTTTTTTTCCACCTGAACAATATTACTTTTTCGATCAGACATCTAAATTTTTTTTAAGAATCTGAAACACCCTCAATTTTTTTTGAAGTTGTAAAAAAGCACGTTAGTAATAGAGCAACAATCATGAGATTAGCAACTAATTTTATCATTAACTCCAACTAATTAAGAGTTTTTTATTAACTTGAAAATAATATCTCCTATCCGCTACCACTAGCACTGCCTCCTTCTAGTACCGCCCCACCCGCCACGGTAACACTCTTGTGTCGGTGAACTCCAGCGCCACTTCGCCCTCCAGCACCGCCATCGGACTCCACCTCGGCAAAATTAGCCTGCTAATTGAGCTATTTAACACAAACAAAATCCCCATTAAAAACGCCAAAGAATGCCTTCAAATTGGCACCCAAAAATCAAACAAAAAATTTAATAAAAACCCAACCTTTCCATCTCCCCTTCTAATATTTAAAGTAATATTAAATATTTAAATTAATATAATAATTCAGATATAATATATAATTAATAATTAAATTATTTTTATTCAAATATTATTTTATTATTGTGTGCTTTAGCAAGCCACCTGTCACGGGTGACATTTGCTAGCTGTGTGGTTGCATGGATTTTTGTTAATTGGCCAATGAGACAGTGACATGTGTTCCAGGAATGGTGTTTTATGGGAGATGCCATGAAGTCTTGAACCAGGAGCTGAATTTGGTCAAGTGTCAAACAAGTTGGGTTGAGTCTTGGTCATGTGGTGTAGTGGAATTAGGTTGTGTTTTAGTGTGTTTGTTGGCAGTCTTGCCATGTTGGCAATCCTTGTAGTAGATTGTGATTGGGACATGATTTGTATGGATGATATTGTATGCTGTAGAAGCACAAATGGGTAGTGTTTGCTGGTTGGGTTTATATGTTCTAGAAACCCAAGTCGGTGATGTCTTTGTATGCTAATTAGCAGTTGATATGTATAAGGGTATGGGTGGTGATGATATAGAAAGAGAGAGAGAGAGTGGAATAATAGAAATGGAGAGCATTCATTTGTTTACTTTCTCTCTCCACTCTTCTTGCCCTTGCTCCATGTTTGGGATCCATGTTGGCTTTGTTTGGCTTGCTTGAGCATGTAGGTTCTCCGGAATCTCTGTTCAGGCGCCATCGCAGACTTCACTATTCATTTTCAGCGGACTTGGCTACGTCACTGCGGACTAGTTCTGTGTTGGGCGGAGTCTGGATGCTGAATTGGACTGTGAGGGTGCAGTAGCGTGCGAACCTCGCCACGTGCGTGTGCGTTGCTGCCGGTCTGTGATACACCGCAGCAACTCTAATAAATCCGGCGTTTGGTTTCTAGGATGGACTGAGACAAAGATGTCCCATCGGTTTGTACGGCTGAACATAGAACTATGCTCATCCCTCCCTCAAGGATCCATTCAAAATAATATTTAAAAATAATATAATTATTAATTATATATTATATCTGGATTATTATATTAATTTACATATTTAATATTATTTTAAATTTGAATAATTGTAATCATTTTAAATTTAAATAAAAACTTCATAAAATGGAGTATTATGAAGAGTTTTTATTGCAGATGTACCTCTGAATAATTTTAAAATTATGTATTTATCACTGAATAAAACATAATTACATACATACATCTGAATAATAATTATAATTACATATATAACCCGGGGTTAAAATCAGATGAAAAATTGTCAGTTAACAAACGATAGACATGCAAAATGACCATTATATCTTTGTATATATATCTTTGAAAAATTTGTTTGATGTAGATTTAAAAATACTTCTTTAAAAATCTAAAATTTATAATAGTTAAAATATATAAAGAGGGGTATTTTTGATATTTTCTAACTCTTAACCTAGGTTGTAAATATGGTTAAAATTATTTGTTTAACTTCTGTCAATGGACCCTAACAGTAGGGGTATATCCGCAATTCAACTTATTTTTTAGGAGTATACAAATAATTATAATTTTTTTGCAGATAAATATGAAATTATGAAACTCAAATTTGAGGAGAATATAACTAATTTCCCCTAGGGCCATTTGTCAGAATGGCCTTGTCAAAATATTTTATTTTTTATATAGACCCAAATTCATTATAATTGTCAAAATGGCCCTGAGCTTGCCTAGTCAGCATCCACAATGCTGATTAGGATTAAAAATATTATATAAAATCTTTTTCAGGGACCTAAATAAGTAATATCACTATTTTTAAGAGGTAAAATACTAAAATGTAAAAACATAAAAAGAAACCCTAAACACAGTTACGCAAACAAGATCCTGAGAATGATTGGCTCCCATCTGCGAGCAAGAGAGCCCGCGCTATTTGAAAGATTGAAAGAAGTGAGCCTCTTTCTCTTCTCCTCAATGTTCCAATTTTTTTTATCTTTGTCTCAAAGTAACAATTTATTTTAATTTGAATTGGGGTTTGTAAATTGATATGGAAAACTCTAGCAAAATACGTGTCATCAATTCCGCGTGACACATGGCACCATCCCCTCCAGCCACTTGGCATTATGCTAAGCCAAACATCTGTCAGAACAATTCCGACCTTCCACCCCGCTTCCCCAAAACAAACTTCCCCCCTGATCAAAGAAGAGAACGAAGTCCATCTTTCTTCTGACAAAAACTGACCAAAACCATAGTAAAAGTACAGAAAATATCTCCTGTCAGAATAAATCAGACCAAAACGACAAAATACCATAAAACGCTATGAAAGTTGACGGGACAAGCATTTAAGACAAGAATATCCACTTGCCCTGACATAATCCACCTACACAGGCAGATATTTTCAACCGCCTCAATTTTAATAGTAAGAAACCAAACTCAAGAATTTCTTTAGAACTCTATAAAAAGAGAAGGAATTCGACATAAAGAAAAAAACTTTTTACTCTTTCCATCACAACACTTCAGCCACTCTTTATCCACTAACTTGATCGTCGGAGTTAAATCCGGGCAGAAAGGCCCAATTCCGATCATTTCCACTCTCCCTTTCAAGTTCTACACCAGATCCCCAGAATCAAAGTAAGCGTCCACACCAAAAATAAATCTCAACCGTTGACGGAAGTCTGGACCAGATCACAAGGCATATCCAGTTGGGCAATTTGTCAAAATGGTCCTGGTTTATTTATTTATTTATTTATTTGGCCTTAGGTCGAATATATTTGTCAAAATGGCCTAGAACCGCCTACAAGAACCAAACTATCGATCGGGATGCAAAACGGCCTTTCAAATGCCGATCAGCAGCAAAGATGATGTTCTAGAGCTAATCGGCTTTTGAAATGCCGATTAGCTCAACACAACCCAGGAAGAGGACTTCTTTGAAGCTAATGGGCCTTTCAAATGACGATTAGCTCCATAGAGCTCTTTTTCATGGAGTATGGAGCAAATCGGTCTTTCAAATGCCGATTAAGCTAATCGGCCTTTCAAAGGCCGTTTTGCATCCAAGTCAGTAGTTTGGTTGCTGACTGTGCAGTTTCAGTGCCATTTTGACAAATATATTCAACCTAGGACCAAAAAAATAAATAAAAAAATGGACCAGGGCCATTTTGGCAAATGGCCCTATCCAGTTTCTAGCTTCAACATAAATTATAAAAAAAATCGAAACATTGAGGAGAAGAGAAAGAGGCGGATTCGAGACTCACTTCTTTCAATCTTGCAAACAACGCGACCTCTCTCAGGATCTCGTCCACCTTCGTGTTTAGGGTTTATTTTCATGTTTTTACATTTTACCCCCTAAAAACAGTGTTACATTTTACCCCCTAAAAACAGTGATATTACTTATTAGGTCCCTGAAAAAGATTTTATATAATATTTTTAATCCTTGTCAGCATTGTGGATGCTGATTAGGTAGGCCCAGGGCCATTTTGATAATTAAAACGAACTTAGGGCTATATAAAAAAATAAAATATTTTGACAGGGTCATTCTGTCAAATAGTTATAAATTATCATTTCAAATATATTATATATATATTTTTGGGGTTCAATGAAAAAGTTTTGTGAATCATAAACCCTCCCGCAGGTGAAGCCTTCCCGTCTGGCCTCCCTCTTCAACGTCCCCCAGTTGTCGCCCTTTTCCTCCAGAGGTCGTTTGACCGACGCCTTCCCGTCTGCCTTCCGTCATTCCCATCACCGGCGACTCCCCCTCACCGCCACCCTTCTAAAAGCCCCAATCGTCCTAGGGCCCTCCTCACCAACCCCCCCTTCTCACAAGTGCCTCACCATTTCCCATCGGTCGGCTTCCCACTGTTGGTAGTTTATTCATTTAGAATATTTTCTAAATGAGATCAATTTGGTTCCTCTTGCTTTCTCTCCAACCTCTCCATATTGGGGTTTCAATTGCCCAAATTTCAACGAATTGATCTTCAAGGAGCTGTTGCAAGTTATTATCCAGGTATGAGTTCATATTGTTTCTCTATAATTGTGCCTTATTTTATTTAGAATGTCGTATGTGTTTCTTTGAATGCGATTTAGAGTTCATGGTTTTATACTTTGTTTGTGGCTGTCTTGTGCCCTTTTTTTTTTTTACTAAGATTTTGCATTTTGGCTTTTTTACATGATTAGGCTGTTGATGGATGTGATCCTTTATATATATATATATATTTTTTTCTTTTTGTATTCTTGACTAATTTCACAATGGGTTTCTTCTAATAGTATATCTCTTGTTTCTAATCTCACTCTTTAGATGTATGCAAGTGTTTGATCCATTTTGCTAAATTTCATTGTGGATTTTTTTTCCATTGTCAGAATTTGGTGCTCATATACTCTATCAAGTATTGTTTCAACTGTGATTCTTTTATATGACATGATTTCAAAATCTCTTTTTCTTTTTTAACCAGAAAAAAAGAGAAAAGATCAAATAAAATATAGCTTTCGGCACCTTCCATTTTATGAATGTAATTTCTGAATTGAGAACTCCATTGTTCAAGAACCCTTGAAACAGTTTCTAGAGAAAACTCAAACTTCAAGCAACATAAACTTATGGTTTTCTTCTGATTTTCCATTAGGTAGTGTTTGGTTGGATGTAATCCCAAATACATGGGATTTTCAGTATAATGTATTTATAAATACATGGTATTTAAAATACAACACATACAAATCTAATGTTTCTTTGGATTTAATTGGAAATCTTGACCTTTATTCTCTTTTACAACTCTCTTATATGCCATGTACATATGAGGGAGTTACAGACTCTATGAATACAATTTACTTCCAAGTTGGGCGTAAGTCATAATACTCCATTTTAAGGGTCTTGGTGTAATCCAAATACGCCGTGATTTTCAAATTCAGCCAAACGAACAAAGAACTTTTGTTTGTTATGTAACTTAGGTCACATGTAGATTTCAATTCAGCGAAACAAACACAAAGTTCTCATCCACATTGATTGATCAGAGTTCAAAAAGTATCATCTATTTCATTGGAAACGATCTCTGGAGATTAATTGTGAAATTGATAAAGATGAAATGAAAAGGAATTTATGCTACTGTGAGGATAGAGAGAGAAAGAGGAGAGGTAAATAGCAAAAAGGCTTAGCCTTCCTTTGTCAAATGACTTGCCCTTATGCATTCAATTTATAACCCCGCTTGAACTCAGAACTAAGAAAAGGGCTTTAGAACAAATCCTTTCTTTCTCTTTCTTGACCATAGCTTTCTGGTTGTGTTCATTACTTCCAGATTTAACAAACTACACTTCCAACCTTTGTTTTGTAGTCATCCATAAGGGATGGAGGGTGAATAAATGCATGCACACTATGAGGCTTTTGAACCTCCAACCACTTCTTTCGAGTCACCAATTTGTGTTCTGCCATTATGAATGAACTTGTTATATTTTTGTTTGTTTCATACTGCATTTAATGTTATTCGATGTCTCATTGACTCCTATGCTACCTAAGACACTAAGAATATCCAACATATGATTGTCAATGTTCAAAGACTGACCAGTTTGAAGACCACTGATCATGAGATGGAGCTAAACAACCACCAAGGTCCATATATACATACATGCATGCATAAATACATATATATATAATATATATATATATATATATTGTAAACACATGGTTTCAAGTAACAAAAATGCTATCTAGAAAATCTTCTGCCACCAGCACCTGCACATTTATAAGCTCACCAAAAATATAACAACAGACAAGTTCCACTCTTACTTTTCACTCTGTATTATGCTCATATATTTAAGTTAGATATTTATTGCCATTTTGGAATGTTCTATTTGCATTATTTTCCTATAGCTTTGTTGTTTGGATGGGAAAGAGAATAAGTTTTCTTATTATTTGAAGGTATAAACTTTTATTTAAATAAATTTGGAAAGGATGAAATATAAATAACAAAAGAGTATTCTTAATATTTAACACCGACATTTTTCAAGATGACTAATAGTAACAAATAAAAACAAAATAAAAATTGAGATTAAACAATTCATGTAGTCCAATAAAGACCTACACATGGGATTATAAAAGGTTGAAAATAAAATGACTTATTTTCAATCTTTTCAACTAAACACCACTTCTTGAATAATTTTCAATAAACAACTTTTTTTGTAAAATTTAATTAATTAAATAAATTTTACTAATCGTTGCTATTTCAAAAGTTATTAATTATTAATATTTATCCATCATTAATTAAACGATGTATAATTTTAAGAAAAATATTTATTCTAATAATAATTTTTTTAATTGGTATAAAGTCAAATTTGTAGTCAACTTGAAAAAAAAAAGGAATCCTTTGAAAACAAATTTAAACTAAAAAAAACTCAAATCCAACATACTTCAACTTGTTCCAACCACAAATGAACAGACATAAGTAGGATTCTTAATCTGGATTGCAATAGCTTAATTCCAGTTGTTGGGATAGATCAATATTTCAGCCGCTATTTAGCTGTTAAATCTATAATTAAAAGGGCACTTAAGCAATGGTTCTTTTCCATCCAGATTGATTTCTTGGGTATCTGGAATTAGCAGGCAGAGCAAATGCTGTTCAATGATTTCCTTCTTTTTTAATGTTTAAGTTTTATTTAAACTTCCACTTTCCTCCATAGGTGACTAGGGTTTGGTAAGGACCTTCTCAAATGGCCTTAACCTGGAGGCACCACACGCTCATCCAATCCCTGCTCTCTAGGCCCCCCTTACCCGAGTCTGAGTTCCACTCGGTCTTCTCTGGCGTTACTGGGAAGAATCCCAGTAAGTCTCCTAATTCATTCTCTTCAATCCTTTTTAGGAGTAGGTCTTATTTATTTATTTCATTTTGGTCAATGATTTTTCAGAGACTCATCAGGAGTTGTTCAATGATTTCCTTCTCAAGATCAACAAAGCGCTCGCGTATGTGCAGTTCGAGCTGAGAGGCTGCAGAAATCAATATGATGGGATGATTTATTATGGTGTCGTGAACAATGTTGCTGATGAGCAATCGAAGCTCGGAACGAGGTATTCAGTCCCTCAGATTGCTTTCTATAAGGCTGTGGTAAGCACCTCTTCCTCCACAGTAGCAAAGTGTTTTTTATATTTTCTAAAGTAAATTGAGTCATTTGTAACTGGAAGGAAGTGCATTGACTAGAGTTTATCTGGTCATCATATACAATGCCCCTTGCAAAACCCAACCCAATTGCTCCTACACTGCACATATTGCCTTGCTGTGGTCAATTCATCATTTTTCTGCCATTATTTTTAGTCTTAAGCTTGAGTAGGAAAACTCAAAAAAACAATGTATATGAACAGAATAAGTTTATACACTTCTAAAGATATGTGAATTAACAAGAATTTATATCCTTGAAGAAACATGTAGAACTGAGTAGCATTTACCAATTATTTTAAGGACAGTTATTACTATCAAGTATATGAGAGATTCATGGAATTCAGGTTAGCTAATGCCTCTGTAACTCCTGACTCCATTATGCTTCATCTCCCATTGTCCAATATTCTGGCTCGCATTATATTCCTCTGTTGTAAAACCCCAAAAGCTACGGTTATTGATATAATCTATGGTCCTATTTTCTGTTGGAGGAAAATAATGACAAATTGTGATTCTTTAGTGAGTAACCTATAGGTAACGAAGTTGTTGATAATCTATATTTTAGCTTCATTAGTACTTTAATGCATATGAAGAGTTTCTGACAAATATCCTCTTGGTTTTCCTTCAATATAGTTTGTTTTTGTTTTCCAAGTGCTTGTGCCCTTGATCCACTTGGCTACATCCGGCCCTTATACATCTTGACTTGTTGCATCTAATTGTGCATTGAGGCTTATTGATTTAACTTATCTGGTAATCCATAATTATAACTTATAGTTCACACTTTATCCTTTTATGCTAAACATCTTTGTTCATAATCCTTAATCATTTGCTGTAGTAGGATCAAAGTTCATGCATGTTTTGTTTCTTTCTATGACTAATAAACTAGTTGATAACTTTAGTTGATAGATATGGTGATAGATTTTGGTAATTTTGTATTTTTTAGAGTCTGGACATTTATATCTGTTTCTGTGTATCCTAACATTATCATTGCCGTGCATCCTTCAGTTAGATTGGCCATGATGCAGGTTTTGCTAATACCTTTGAAATCATACTATGTTCTTATTCATTTCAGATAGAAGCAATTGTGCAAGATATATCTACTCATGGCTGCATAACCAACATTGAGGCTCTCAATATCTGCCTTGATAATCAGGTTAGAGTGTGTAGAGTTTCCATTCTATAGATGTTTTAAGCAGAAGAAAGTGTAAATGCCTCTCTGTATATAGTGCACTGAAAGGTTATATGTTCCCTTCTTTCAGCTCTGTGTTTTAGCTTGCCTTGTCATCTATTTTAGTGAAAAACACTCTAAGTCATCTTAAGCAACATATGTTCATCATTGCTAATTATGGGTAATGATCATTCTTCTCAAGTACTGTTTTTTCTCATTATGCAAATACAAACGACTCACTTAACATATCAAGTCAATTTTTTTTTTCATTTTTAAGATTAAGCTTATTAATTGACTTGATCATCCTACGGTGCAATAGGAATCTTGATCCCATATTAATTGATGCATGAAACTTTTTATTCCTTAACTTCTTGCCTTGAAAAAGAAGTTTTTTCTTGGTTTTTTAGTTGCTCTATTAATGAAGTTGACAAGAAGCCATATTGAGACTTACAATAATTGTGGTTTCTTTTCTTGATCTTTTCTTTTTCAATGTGTATCTCAAAGTTTATGTTTTCTACTTAGAAGTTATGTTGAAGGCTGTTGTCTTTTTGTCTGGAAGTTATTGGATTCTTCTGTTCCTCTGTTTTCAGGTTCAGGCCGTCCAGGGCTCACAGAATAGCCAATCTCATGTGCCTCCATCATTAAAAAACTTTTCAATTTCGCAAAAAGAGAAGACACTCAATGCTCTTATACAAGACCAATGGTTGTGCTCTGTATCAGATGGCAAAATTGGTCTTGGCATTAGATCCTTTCTTGATCTTCGGAGCTGGTTCCGAAGTAACAGTATTCCTGCATGTGATGTCTGTAATGAAGCTGGGGTGAAGGTATGCTTTTCCTTCTGACTAAGTGTGGACACTTAGAATGCAGTTATTGTTCACCTTTTGTAGAAAATAATAACTCTTAATTAAGCTTGATTTTTAGAATCTTCTAAACTGGATTTTTCAACAAAATCATGAGATATTCTTATTGGCATTGTAACTTCGTTGATAGTCTTTACTTTTCACTCACAACAGATTGTAACTACTGGAACTTCGTTTCCACAAATTAGATGCATTTGACTGCTTGGTTTAATGTATCTCCAGAAGTCTGGGATCGAGTAGGAACTGTTTGGGATCAATTACAGTCTCTGAGGGTCACAGCATTATACAACCTTCAAAATTAATTTTAATGTTTTAGAATATATATAGAATCAACGTATATAATACCTTGAGGTAATTTATCTTCGGTCAAAAGGATATTATAATGATGAATAATGATTTTTCATAAATCACCTTTTTAGAGTGAACATCATAACCCCTCAAATATCTCCATTAATTCACAAACATGACTAGATAATGATGTATACAATGACGCAAAACTTTCAGTAGAAAAGATTTGGACATCCCAAATAAATGCATGTACATACTTGAGTTTTTGCCAGGAGTAGAGGAAAGTTATAGAGTATAAGAAAAAGAAAACGGTAGATGAAGAAGATAAAAGCAGAAAATACCTGGTACATTTGCCAGCAAAGTGGAAGAATTTACGGGGGACATAAATTCAAGAAAATCCTGGTTTATTGTTTCATGTAAAATTGAAATCTTAAGCTGTTTAACTTTGGCTTAGATGACTATTTTAAAAATAAATGTGAGCATTAAGTTGGCTCAATCTGAAGGGGAGGCTTGGCGCAACGGTAAAGTTGTTGCCATGACCTGGAGTTCACGGGTTCGAGTTATGGAAACAACCTTTACAAAAAATACAAAAAATGCAAAAAATACATGCTAAGGCTGTGTACAAAAGACCCAAGTGATCCGACCCTTCTCCAGACCCCGCGCATGGCAGGAGCTTTTTAGCACTGGGCTGTCCTATTAGGTTTGGCTCAATCTATTTGTTTACTTGTCAAAGTTTACAACTATTGTCTGAGCTGTTGTCTGAGTTGCTTCTTTGGTCACACTATGTATCCAATATTTTATTGGATTTGACATGTTTTTTTTTTTTTAAAACATTATATCAGGCCTCATGATGGTCTTTGTCAGCAACCACTTTAGTCCAATTGTTAAAAGGAACTTGGAGTACCTGATGGAGTTTATGAGTACTGATTTCTTGCTGTAGTAAAGAGCTTGATGACTGTCCTCCTAAGCTTGCCATTTGGTTTGATAATATTCTTCTCATCTTTATTGACTCTACTTGATTTCTCATCTAGATTGGTTGTAGAGGGAGTCATATTTTCCTGTACCTTTGATTTTACATGTCCAAAAAGAGCATCGGTTGTAGGGATAGTCATATTTTGTGTATCTCTGATTCTACATATTGAAGGCTTGCAGAGGTTGCCCATCTGTTCAACCAGTTTCAGTAGAAGATCAGTTAGTTTTCTTTGATATGTGTTAGTAAATATTGCGTATACTGGAAAACCTGGGCAATCACACCAAGAGAGTTTCTGGGCAATCACACCTAAAATATCATGTCTTTTATGGATATTATAGACTTTCTCCAAGTAAAGCTTGAATACATATAAGATAGGATTTATCTAGACTACATATTTATTTAAACTTCCAGACTTATGATAAGCTCAACTTGAAAATAGAATTCAAAACAAACCCACTGGACTTGACACACTTTTGCAGTTCAAAAGCTGAAATTACGAAACTACCTGGAACACTTAAATTTAAGGGAACACATAATTTTAACAGTTATACAACTTCTAAACCTAAGCCACAAATAATAGTATAGGCTCCATATTATTTTTGGCTGATGTTTTGAAGTTGGTACATACAAATTCCAAATGCTTAACGATCATGGTCAATGTTAAAGTTGCTGCATTTGAATACTATGTGGAGATGTTAGGCTGGAATTTCTAGTCTATGATACTTCATCCAAATGGGGAATGTTCTTCTGTATGTTTCTTGTGCTTTGCTTTACCATCCAGATGTCCATCAATTGACCATGCAATTTCACACCCCCAATTATGTTTGTCCCAAATCTGAATGAATCATATGTTTAACATATGAATCATAAATTAGGAACTGAGATGGAAATGAGTATGGGTGTGATGCCACTGAAGGTAACAAGTGAAGGTTTTCTCAAGATTCTTTGGCTGACCAATGTTTACCCCAACTCTAGCTGGAAGTTTGTTGATTACATATTGAAAGGTAAGGAAAAAGGATTAGGTTCACTGAAGAACATTTAGTTGAGGCCAATGTATGATTGATACTTTGGAGGACTTTCTGAATGTTTATCCCTTCGCTAAATTTTCTCCCAATGTTGATTTATGCTGATAGGCAAGCTGTGTGTGAATTACCTGATTTTTACATAAATGTTGGTCCTTTGGGTGTCCTCTGCTCTGTCTATGATAACAATATTCAATATTCATTCATCTAATCATCTCCATACTATTGTAACATCAGGCCACTACATGTTCCAATGGAGATTGCACTGTCCGAATGCATGATTATTGCATAAAGAAGAAATTTTCACAGAGAAAGGTGCTGTCTCTCCTGTATTCTCTATTGTCTTTATTTAGTAAAGGAATCAAGGAGATCTCGTTTCTGGTGTTGTGACTTGTTCCCATACTAATTTCCCTAAGGTGGTTGTTCTTATGTGGATGTAAAGGCTGCTAGAGTTTGCCCTGGTTGCGGCACTGCATGGAACCTTTCTGGTTGCAATGAGGATCCTGAAGATGTGGTTGTAGTTGAGCAAACTCAAGTGCCTTCCACTAATCCTCCCTCAGGAAGGAGGCCTAGAAGCTGCAAACAGGAAGCTGTTGAAGCTTCTCAAGTTCAAATCCAAGAACCTTTTGGTCCTGTGCCGAGGAGGAGGCTTAGAAGCCACAAACAGGAAGCTGTTGAAACTTCTCAAGTTCAAAGCCAAGAACCTTCTGGTCCTGTACTAAGGAAGAGGCAAAGAATCTGCAAAGCGGAAGCTGTGTTGGATGCTGAAGCTGGAACCTCTCAGCCTTCTGTCCCCTCAGCTGATGTGAGGAGAACTCGCCGGTCTGGAAGAATGTAGTAATTTTATGGGTGTGCATCTCCGTTACCCGAACCTGGAAATCATTTTGACGTAGTCTACTTCTGTAGTATATATTCCTAACTCTAGTAAATGTGTAAAAAGCAGCTGACATCTGCTTAAAGTAGGACCTGGAACAATTGACTAGGGCTGTGTTTGGTTTGGTGGTGTGTATTTTGAGTTACATGGTGAAGGTGTATGGTAGTGAAGACATTGTAGCGCTAGTTAGCTGAAAGTGTTTTTGCTCCCATGTATCTGAACTTCCTAGTTAGAGAAATGCTTCTGGTTAGGTGCATCTGCAATTCCTGAAATGGCTGGATTTAACCAGGAAGATATGGTTATCCCGAGTTGATGTTTGTGATGTTACCCATCAATATTAACATCGATGTTTGGGTCAACTTACAATTATGAATTTCGATATTTGGGTCTTGAATGTTAACTTAACATGTGTTGCCACATATCCCAAACAAGATTTGAATGGCTTAATTTTACATCTGGACATATATATGGGATATGACTAGGTTCAGGGGCGGAACCAAGACTTACTAATAGGGGGCTGAGGGCAAAATATGAAAAAAAAAATCATCCAATATAACAATTGTTTTCAATATAAAATTGTGCGACAGTATAATTTTTTATTAAACCAATCACAATTTGAATACACATATTGAAAAAAAAGAATATTTATCTATAAAGCATACTTGAACTAGAACTACCGCTAGTGCGGGTGCTAGATGTGTGATGCATGCGACTGAGAGTAGGTAACTGCATACGACGAGTTTGTTTTTTCTGAAAATGCTGCAGAATCTTCTCATTGTCAATAGTTGCAAAAACCTTCTTCTCGATATAGACAACCATGTTATTGTTCATCCACTCGTTTCTCATTTTGTTGCACAAGTTAGTTTTCACAATATTCATGCCGAAAATACCCTCTCAACACTAGTTGTCTCAACAGGAAAAACCAATGCCAACTCAATAAGGTGATAAACAAGTGAAAAATAGCATGTTTTCCTGTGTCAACCATCTTCCTAGCAAAACTTTTATAAGTCCTCAACATTTGCAAAATCATCATCATGCCGCACATCAAAAAAAAAAGTCGCAAGTTGATACTCAAGCATCATAAGTTCAATCACCGAGAAATCTTTAGGATACATCTCTACTAGACGAAGTAGTTTGTGGATGTTGAATTTGGAGAACAAGTCCCTTGGATCAAGACATAACACGAAGTAACTCCATACTATCTTTTGGAAAGCGAGTTTGCATTTCTTGAGTAATCAAATCAATAATCTAATATTACAATAATGATAAAATTAATAATAAATATTAATAAAAGAATAAATTAATGAGATTAATAAATACAAAAAATAATTATCTTATAAAAAATTTCTACACAATAATGGTGAAAATGAGTAATAAATTGTCCCTCCCGCCTAAAACGACCACAAATTCTCATATTATACTCAATTTTTTTTATGAATATATATGTTGAATTTTTTATAATTTTATCATTTGTTTTGAGGCAATATCTTCAATATTAATTTCGTAAAATCCAAATCAATTTATTTAATATCTTGGAAAAGAAAACATATTAATTTGTTAATTTTATTCTTAAAAATTAAAAAAAATCAGGTGAAACAGAATGGAACACGCAACCTTGACGCCGTTAGTGTAACAACTCTACGCTATCCACATTGTGTAGTCATGGATTTGAAATTATATATTATTACTAAAACTGCAATGGAAAGGGGGGACTACACCTCAACTTGCCGGGCAACCACAAAGGACTCATCGGGGCTGAGGGGGGGGCTGAAGCCCCTACTAGCCCCCCCCTTGGTTCCGCCCCTGACTAGGTTATGAGATGTTTTCCTGTTTCAAGATATACAGTTTGATGAATTTTTAACAACTGCATGATTTGAATGACTTATGTTAGTGTTTGGCCATATTAGTAGATATTGCTGCATCCATATAATTGTTGGTAATAAAACATTAATCTACATCACATTGAAGAAGTTTGTAATGTACAAAATTTTCTATTGATTTGCACAATTTATGAAGAAAATTTGGACCTCCGTATATGTTATGGGTGAAAATAATTGAAAACACGTGGCATGATCATGAGCGCTGAGATAAAAACCCAATTGTCAAAATAACCATCTGATCATCTGAAGGTGGAGGATGAATTCCCGATGGCGTTGATAGTTGACAGATAAAGGTCGCAAAAGTATAAAAGAAGGTCCTCCCTTAGCATGTGACATTAGTGTGTCGCACTATCGGCTCACGAAAAAGGATCAATTTCAACTGAGATTGGATTCTAGCTCTGGAAACCTGATATCTCTCTAATTCCTCTTTCTCTCTCTCTCTCTCTCGCTCTCTCTCAACCCCCTTTTTGAGTTACTGACTTGAGCGTCGGAGGCTTTCCCTAAGCACGATTATTCGGATCTCTTCTCTCTACAGTTCCCTCTTTTTGCAAGGTTCAATCTCTGAAGACCGATCTCAGAAGAAAGCGTTGATCCTGCAGAGCCAAAGGAAGAAGAAGAAGAATTCTCGATTATAGCCGATCTCTCCCCGAAAATCTCCTGAAGAACTCCAACCTTCACCGATCACTTTCCCTCGTTGATTAAGATTTGCTCTAATCCTAGGAAGAACGGATCATTGCATCAACAGTTTGGTTCCGTCTGTGGGGATTCTTGATCAAGAAGCAGTGTAGATCTCGATAATAGGCAAAGATAAATAGTTAGATTCCTGATCCTATCGACGACAACACTACTAAGAAGTTGAAGGCACTCGGCAGGACCAACTTGCAGTCTTAGGAGGAGAGGTTCAAGGCTCGAGGTACCAAGTTCTTGAGGAATAGATCGAGGTGCTTACCTGAGCTCTTTGAATCATGCAACATTAGATATCCCAGCTCCCAGCACAGCCAAGAAACACTGACTCATATGAGGTGGGGCAACGCTTGGCTACATGCGCCTAAGAGCCCAAAGACAAGGCCCGCGCGAGAAGGAAAGATTAGGAGGTTGCTTCCTCATCGAACAGCATTGGATGATCACCACAGCGTCAACCTCAACCCGAGAACTCCCCCAAAGCTCGGTTTATGGTCATATCCCAAGAAACCGTGGAATGACCAAGTTAAGTTTTTCGAACGATCTCTCCCTTCATTCTTGAGATTCATGGGGCCCAGCTCCCAATCCGATTTCAGCGCCCCATATTGAGACCTACATCGGTAGTCGGATCTAGTTGACTACCTGGAGTCTTTTAAAGCCATGATGTTGCTCCATGGAGCTCCGGACGACAGCGTTCCCAGCCATCTTGCGGAGCCCAACTCAGATGTGGTTTAACAGCCTCCCTCAGGAGTCCATCTCCTCCTTTGAAGAGCTAAGCGAGATCTTCATTAACCATTCCCTTAACAATAAGAAACAGAGAAAGGCTTCGGCGATGATGATGAGGATAAAGCAACGCAAGAGAGAGCCTTCGTGATTATATACATCGTTTCAATATGGTAACGCTCGAGGTCCCCGACCTTAACCAGACCGTTGCTATAGCTATGCTGATGGAATTGTTGCACTAATCTCCTTTTCAGTTTTCTTTTTTCAAGAAACAACAAAAAGAGTTGGTTGAGCTCCTGGCCAAAGCAAAGAAATACATAAATGTTAAGGAGACCTAGGCGGTTAGGCGAGAAGAAGTTAGATAGGAGAACCCCGAGAAGTGGAACGAGAACCAAGAAACTCCAAAGCACCCTAAGAAGCCAAGTTTCCATCCCCAAGAAGTCAGCCAAAAAGGGGAAGTATCACGGTTCCACAACTACGCCCCACTAAACGCTAGTTAAGGGGAAATCCTCATGCATATAAAGAATGAGAGAATCGTTAAATAACTAGCCAAGATATAAAGTACTGCTTCAAAACTGGCGTAGAAAGGGCCTTGAGAAAGTAAGCATCAAGGTTCCTGTAGATCGAGGCCACGATACCAAGGACTATATACAACTGAAGAACGAGATTGAGGATTTGATCCGACGAGGTTACATCTCTCAATACCTTCGACGAGACCTACAGAAAGAGGGTCCATCCTCCTCGAAAGGGAACCTACCTCAGGCAAGGGTCATTTACTACATTTCTGGGGACCCAGAGAGCAGAGGTGACAATAGCTTGACCCGCAAAAGTTATACTCGGATGCTTGCCTGAGGAGATCAACCAAGAAAGAGGCTACGAGCAGAGCAATCGATCACCTTCTCGGACGACGACCTCAAGGGGTTCCATTAGCCTCATGATGATGCTCTAGTGGTCACGATGAGGATCACTAACTTTGAGGTTAGGCGAGTCCTTATCAATAGTAGGAGCTCGACCAATGTCATCTTCTGGGAAGCATACGAGAAAATGGGCCTTGGACGAGGGAGATTGAAGCCCGTGAAGTTACCACTAGTCGGCTTCATTGGAGAAGCAGAATAACCATATGGAATGGTATGCCTCCCTTTCATAGCAAAAAGTTTTCCTCAGCAATCCATGGTTATTGTAAACTTCCTTGTGATTAAATGCCGCTCAAGTTACAACATCATCCTTAGCAGGCCGACGCTCAATGCCTTGAGGGTGGCTGTCTTGACCTATCACTAAGAGATGAAGTTCCCAACCAAGCACGGGTATGGTAAAACAATAGGAGATTAACCGACTGCTCAACAGTGCTATATCGCCCTACTTTGTGCCAAGATGGAAGAGTCACTATCGATCCACATGTAGGAAGAAACTAGGGACAAGCCGTCTTGAAGGACGACCCCCGTAGAGAATTTGGTCACAGTACCACTGCTTGAAGAGTGACCAGATCGCACTATCCAGATCACGACATAGTTGTGGGATGAATAAAGGGAGGATATGATGACGTTCCTGTGAGCTAATGCAAACGTCTTCGCTTGGAGATCTGAACACTTGCCAGGTGGGGATAGGAGAGTCATGGAGCACCATCTGAATATTAACCCATCCTTTAAACCTGTCATTCATAAGTTGTGCCACTTCGTCCCAGAAGGACAACAAGCGATTGAGGAAGAAATCAACAAGCTGATCAAAGAGGGATTCATTCGAGAGGTTCGCTAGCCAGAATGACATGCATGCCAACATAATCTTGGTCAAGAAAGCCACCGACAAGTGGTAGATATGCATCGACTTCACAGATCTCAACAAGGCATGCCCGAAGGATAGCTTTCCTTTCCTTATAATCGACAAGTTGGTCGAATCAATGACTGGGTGTGAGCTGTTAAGTTTTCTTGATGCATTTTTGGGATATAACTAGATTAAGATGGCGAGGTCTGACGAGGTGAAAACCTCTTTCATCACAGATAAGGGGACATATTGCTAAAATGTCATGCGCTTTGTACTAAAGAACACCGACACAACCTTCACAAGACTAGTGAATAAAGTCTTTTGGAAATAAATCTAAAGGAACTTCGAAGCGTATGTTGATGACATGCTAGTAAAGAGAGAGAGAAAGCCAATCAACATACTAGTGATCTGGAGACATTTTGAGTTCTCCGAGAATGTGGGATGTGCCTTGACCCTAGTAAGTGCAATTTTGGGGTCCGATCAGGGAAGTTCTTCGTATTCATGGCTACCCAAAAAGGGATTGAAGTGAATCCCAAGAAGATCAAAGTCGTCTTGGAAATGAACCGCCCCAAGACTATTAGAGGCATCCAACAATTGAATGGAAGGTTAGCCACCCTGGGACGATTCATCTCGAGGTCGAGAAACAAAAGCTTTCCCTTATTCCGAGCTCTCTGGAAAGCTTCGAAGGTTGAATGGACCGATGAATGCGAGTGAGCCTTCCAACAGTTGAAAGAATACCTTAGCTTTCTGCCTCTGCTAGCCAAAAAAAAGTACAGAGATGAGCTTTATGCATACCTAGCTACCATAGCACATGCGATCAACTCAGTCCTCCTAAAGGAAGAAGATAAGCCAGTGTACTATACTAGTAAGGTCCTTAATGACCCTAAGTTCAGATACTTCCAGATCGAGAAGTTGGCATACGCCCTTGTTACCTTGGTTTACCGACTAAGACAATAATTTCAGGCTCATTGGGTTATGGTTCTCACCGACCAACCTCTGAAGCAAGTCTTGCAGCGAACTGAGATATCTGGAATATTGACTATGTGGGTGATCGAGCTCAGTGAGTTCAATATAGACTACAAGCTCCTGACCACTATCTAAGCTCAGGCCCATGCAAACTTTATCGCGCAGCTCACTCTCCCAAACAATGACAGTTCTCATAGCCTTGAGGAGAAAGTGAGCCTGGTTGCATAACCTGATCTTTAGATTTTGTATGCGGAAGGATTGACTACAGGAAATAGGTCTGTAGCTGGCCTGATTCTGAATTCCCTTGAGGGAAGGAAGACATCAACTGCCCTCAAGTTGGATTCCAAGGCGACGAACAATGATGCTGAGTATGAGACGTTGATCTTTGGAATGCAACTAAGCCTAAGTATTGGGGTCCAGAACCTACATACTTGCATGGAATTCCAACTAGTTGTCGGGCATCTGAACGAGGAGTATGAAGCCTGGGATGGAATCATAGCCAAGTACAATGCCCTGGTAAAGGAGCTTGGCTTAAGGTCTAAGCAATTCAAGATCACAAAAATTTCTTAGTTTGATGATAAGTGCATAATTATACATACGTTCCTTATCATATTTACATGCACTTATCCAGCTTCTTGCATCTATTTCTCTATATTTGTACTCCTTTGGGTATGTTTGTGTGATTAGACAGGTAAATAGGTACCCGTAACAAAATGAGCGAGAAACGGGACAAACCATAGTAAAATCAGCTGAAAAATGCCTTTACAGAGATGTACACGGCCTTAAGCATGGCCGTGCTCTAGCCCGTGCAAGTCTCTGTACTCAAAACACGTCAAAAAGATGTTGCACGGGCGTGTAGATGCTAAACACGCTTGTGCTTCCTGAAGCCAAAATCTGTGAACAAGCTGCAAGGTTCCGGAATTTATTCCAAGAGATCTAGACCTCGATATCAAATCCCCACCAAATAAATTGAAGAAAAAGGAGTTAGGAACACCAGTTAAAATTTCAGGTAAATCCGAGTTGATTTGGTCATCCGATCGAACGTTTGATGAAGACTCACAGAGCTGAAAAAGAGCGCGAGCGAAAGCACGACCATGCTTCAGATCAACACGGCTGTTTACCTCAAAATCATCTGAATATGCGTTAACTTAATCCCAAAGTTATCCAAAAGTTATCCAAAGATAAATATAGGATAAACACGAGGCCCGTCATGTTTCAGCTTTTCCCATCTATATAAATCTCATGACGACAACATATTGATCATCTTTGGGCGGGGGCTCAGGATCAACTTTTGGCGGATCAATCTTGGGCAATTTTTGCTGCTGTGGCTAGGGTTCCAGAGAAGAATTGAAGGGAGAGGAGACAGTCTAGGGAAGGTTTTTATGCCTATCTTTATAGTCTCCTCTTGTATTGTAGTTATGGTAGTCTATAACATGAGAGGCTAAACCTTCTGTGGTGCCTCAGACACATGAATCCTAGGATGAACTTGTTGATTGATTTCTTAATATGCTCGATTTTACTTTATTAATAATTCTTGTTAGCATCTTAATTGTCTGTGTTTGTAACTCTATGCGGTTTCACTTATATAAGCCCGATCATCTATCTCCTCAGGGGATAGCATTAGCAAGATATTGTTTGTATTGGATGGTTGTGTGGTTATCATAGCATTAGCCCGGAGTTGTTACCGTTCCAGATATCCTTGTGTGGTTTGCCTGTGCATAAGCCTTGAGTCATCTACCCTAGTGGGATAGAGTATCCAGGACCCTCAGTGTTTGTGTGGATGATTCAGAACGGTTAGAATATTGCACTAGTTCGAGGATTTATCTCGAAGGTTGTAGCCGGACATAGGTATTACGGTGTGCATGAGCATCATGAAAGATCGGGTGTTGCGCTGAGAAGTGCAATTGCTACATCGTCCAGGAATTGTTAGTAATCAACCAGGAATAGGGAATCAATCATTAGCAGGGGAATCCTAGGAGGATTGTGATCTGAGGTGCCATATCTCATATTTGATTAACTGCAATTCCCAAATTATTCGCATTAGCCTTTTAATTCAAATATCCAATCATCACACATTATTTAGTTTAGGCTAGGTAATAAAGGATAATTAGGACTAGTGTCCAGTCCTTGTGGATTTGACTACTATACCTTTGGGCCCTTTACTACTTGATCGATCCCGTATACTTGTGGGAGAATGTCACGCATAATTTTGCTTGCATCGTTTGATAATGAGGAGGCCGACTTCCTTTAAAAACTCGTTTCCTCTCAATGCGCCGACTTAAGTCAGCCTATCAATCCCCAACACCTTGCCCATAGAAACATTGATGGTTGATCAGAAGGAAAAGTCCAAGATATCCAAGAAGAGTCACTGGCATGACCCTATTTGGGACTACTTGATGGAAGTTTCATTGCCAACATATCAGAAAGAAGCTTGGAGGATCATGAGCAGGTCGGCCCGATTCACCATCATAGACGACCAGTTGTACAAGAGGTTATATACCCTGCAGTACTTGAGATGTCTAGGCCCCTTTGAAGACGACCATGTCCTTCGAGAGGCCCATGAAGGGATCTGTGACAATCATCTAGGGTGAAGACTGCTAGCATACATGGTAATCAGGCAGGGATATTACTAACTAACTCTGAAAAAGGACACAAACGCCCTAGTTTTGAAATATAAGCCATGCTAGTATCATTCAAATATTTAGCGCCAACCTACCACCTAACTCACTTCTATAGTCAGTCCACAACCATTCCTAATGTGGCAGATAAATATCCTCGGGCCTTTCCCTATAGCGATCCGACAACTGAAGTTCTTGATTGTCGTGATAGATTATTTCACCAAGTGGGTGGAAGCATAACCTATGACAAAGATTACAGAATGGGCTTGCTGAGACTTTGTCTGGAAGTCCATCATCTATAAATTTGACATCCCAATCGCTTTCGTTACAGGCAACGGTGGCAGTTTGACAACCAAATGTTCAAGGAATTTTGTGTTGCGTTGGGTATCGAGGCGAGGTTGACCTATGTGACTCATCCCTAAGCCAATAGGCAGCTTACTAATAGATATATCCTTTAGAGCCCCTAAGATCAAAGTCCATCAAGCCAACTCCAACTAGGTGGATGAACTACGTAGTACCCTGTGGGCATATCAGACAACCAATTGGACCCATACTGGAGAGACTTCATTCAACCTCAACTTTTGAGTAGAAGTAGTGATCCTTGTGGAGATCACGATGCTAACCTGACGAATCCAAAACTTTGATCAAGGAGCCAATGACGAGGCCCTCTGAGGAGAGTTGAATCTCCTAGAGGAAAAATGAGATGAAGCCTATCTCAGAGAAGCAACCTACCAACAACTAGTTCGTTGCTTCTACAACTCCAAGGTGTAAACGGTCATATCTCGACCAAGAGACCTTGTCATATGGAAGAACATCTTATAACCGATTGAGAGTCATACCGTAAAGCTTACTCCCAATTGGGAAGGACCCTATACTCTAACGGGGATTGTTCGACCTGGTACATACAAGCTGGCAAATTTGGAGGCAGATTGATTAAAAGGTCATTAGTCAATCAACTCTTATCAATGATTTTCATGGAGCTTTTTCTCAAGGTCATTAGTCAATGCACTATTATTTTCATGTCGAGCACTTAAGAAAATATTATCAATGATTGTCATGGAGCTTTTCCTCAAGTAAATCCATTATTATTTTATATGTGTGATTAGTCAATCATTGTAGCCCTAGACTAAGAGATTCCATTCAATCAGAGCCGAGCAAACTGGTCGTCAATGCCAGCATGAGCCCTTACCCTTTTTAGGACATGAATCCGCTTCTCAGGGATGAGATCACCCCCGTCCCTTTTTTAGAGAACATAGAGGTTGAATACTAAAGCCCTCAGAACCTCGATGCGGATTTAGTCTTTCGGGATCAGATTACCCCCATCCCCTTTTAGGGTATGTAGAGGTTGATTGCTAAAACCCCAAAGACTTTGATACGAATGACCCTGTTTAGGGTGTCACTTTCAGGGCACATATTCAGCCCTGAGGGATCAGATCATCTCTATCCCCTTTCAGGGAACGCAGAGATTGATTACTAAAACCCTTAGGACTTCAACATGGATTCGGTCACCAGGGATCAGGTCATCCCCATCCCCTTTCAAAGCATATAGAGGCTGAACAATAACCCTTTTCAGGGAACGACACTAATCCTCTGTGGCTAGATCATCTTCACCCTTTCAAGGGTTAGACCTGCTGATCAGTAAAGCCCATAGGATTTGCTTGTTTTGGTCTTTTTTAGTACCTAAGGAGAAGGCAAGAAGGAGTTAATCGCCCCACTTTTTTACTGATACAAGTCGTCGTATCTAAGTTTGGAGAAGTGTACTCTTTGCATCGAACTAGAAGATGTGAACCACGCAGGCCCCGAAGACTACCATGCTTAAGGTGAGTCGCATTAGAAGAACCAAGTCTTAAAGCTGATAACCAAAAGGAGTAACACTTAGTTATTCCAGAGGACAAGTACAAATAGCTCGGAGAAAAGAACTACAAAACATTCACTCATCCATTCGAATAAGAGAGAATGATACAAGTAAAGAAAAATTCATTTCTTTATTACTGAGTTTGTTGAAAGAATATAGGTACAAAAGGGAAAAATATACAAAGTAGAAGAGTTTATTCTTAAGGAGCTGCTAGAGAGACCTCGGCCTTCGCTGAAGCTGATGCCTCAACCTCGACTGGAGCTGATACCTCTGGTGCAGCTAGAAATGACACCTCGGGTTCAACTTTGATTTCGGCTTTGGCCTTACAAGCGTCCTCCTTGGGAGAAGAAGGGAGATATTGGAGAACGCCTTCAAAGTCTAGAGAGGCTAAGTCTAACTCTAGATGTTCAAGGACGATCTCCTTAAAGCTATTGAAACCTTCCTTAGCTCCTCTGTTGGCGTGGTCGGCAACCTTGTCTTCAAACTCTTTCGAGTTATTAAACTCTGTCAACTTTTGCTTAGAAAAGGCCTTGTGCTCATTCAAGAATTCCCGAGAGTCCTTGAACTTCTCCACAGCTTTCTTGCCAAAAGCCTGTTGTTCTTCTTGGTACTCCTCAATATACTTGAATATGACAACAGTTTTCCCCGAAACTTCATCGACGGCCCAAGGAGTCATAACCAACAACTCCTTCTCCAAGTGGCAGTTGTATTCCTTTAAATCTCTCAGGAGGTTGTGACCGGACTTTACTTCCCTGAGAGCTCAAAGTTTCTCCTACTTCTTGGCTTCAACCTTCATCAGAAGATCTACCTTTTGAAGTTGAAGCTCCAAGTTCTCTGCCCTTAACTAGGCTAGGTCAGACTCAACCTACCTCGTCAGTTTTTTTGAGGGGTCTCCAAGCATGACCTCCTCTCTTAATTGCTTGGCCACATGGGCCATTAGAAGACCAAACTGCGTAATCAAAAAATGTCACATCAGTAACCGAGCAGAGAATATCAAAGGTTAGAAGAAAAGGCATGGACGTAGAGCTACCTTTACCCCCATCAGTATCAGCCACGAGGTCATTTTCTCCTTGCTGAGACCTTGCAAAGTTGCGAGGTTCGACTACAGAAAGATGGTCTCGAAGTCCTCTGTAGCGGCTATGTCATTGGTAAAGAGGGACTTTACCTTAGCAACACTAGAGGTCGAAAGGTTACCCTTAGAATAGGGGGGACCTCCCGACCATAAAGCAGTCAAAACCGGTGTGGTGGAAAGAGTGTCAGGCTTAGTGTCCGACTACACCAAAGACACTACACGGTGGCACCGAGGTCTCGAAGCAAATCTGCCGAGGTGTCAATTTCCTCGGCTTATATTGCTGCCAACGTAGCCAAAGCCTCCAGCATAGCTCAAAACTTCTTCGACAATAGTACCCGCTCCTCTACACGGCGCTTGACTTGACGCCGAGAGGGAGAGCTGGACAAGCTCCCCGACTTTTTCTTCAAACCTTGGATGAGCAACCATCAGTCCATCAGATCCTTTGCAAACACAAGATCAACTAGTTAGTTATGTTTGAATTAAAAGAACTCAATAGATTCTACAAAAAGGAGGGCATCCTATTTGCTGAAAGGAAGAGCCCGACTTTGTTGAGGTTTTCTATTGTAACTAAACTGGCTAAATTAGAAGATCTACTACTTTGAAGGAAGACAGGTTGTTCCTCATTCATGAGTGACATTTCTGCCTTGAAAGAAGGCTCGATGTTAGGGGGCCCCAAAAGGTCGGGATTGTCTATAAGGTTTCACAGAAGACAAAGAAGAACCCGACTTCCAGTTGTGAATGAAAGAAAGGGCTTTCCCTAGGAAAGATCTACTAAGCGAGTTTAGAAACTCGACCCTTATGCAGAGAGAATTTTGAGATTTGCAGACGAGACATATGGTAGGAAGATAGATTTTATTGATAACACCATTCAAGATGGTCAGGATTAAAGAGTTGGGACACTTCCTACCCCTCTATACTGATAGTATAATTGCCCGGGGGTGTCCCCAATCCTACAAGTCTTTTAGTAGGACTCCTGAGTCTAATGTACCATGCGGACGTGGTTCGGGCCTGACTCAGGGGCGGACGGGCCTTCCTTATGTGTTCCGCTCATGATGAATTGGTCCAGTCGCCCCTTTTTGACTTGATCTTCAATTTCATTGTTGAGGTGTCGACATTCCTCAGTGTCATGGTCGTGCTTCCGATGAAAGGAGCAATATTTGCCTTTGTGGCTTGAAGGGTTCCTCAACTTGGTGGGCCACTTTAAAATCCTCTGGCTTTGCACCTGCAAGAGGATGTTGGTCCTGGCCAGGTTCTGATACCTCATTGGTTCCTCTGCTCTTCTGGTCTCTCGAGGTTGGGGGGTACTCCGATCCTTCGATGGCTTGGGAGTCGATTTCTGCGGCGCTGTCGACATCTTCTCATCCTTCAACTAGCTCATCTTCTTTTTTGTTTTCCATCCCTGCTAGATCTTCTCGGCGTTTATGTCTCGGCCTGCGCAAGGAGGTCGGAGAGGCCTTCTGGTTGGCTCAAGGCCAAGGAAAACTTGTACAGTGAATCACGCAGTCCTTCCATGAGTGCCATGACTGTAATGGATTGGTCAAGCTTTGGGATGGTACGGGTTTCCTTGGTGAAACGATTCGCATACGCACTAAGGCTTTCTTCCTCTTGTTGTTGCACGCTCATGAGAGTGGCTAACGTCTTCTTTCGTCACTTGCCGCTTATGAAGTGGTTAACGAAGTGCTCGGACAATGCTTCGAACAATGTGAAGGTGTTGGGGCGGAGGCTTCTGAACCATACTAGCGCCTCTTCCCTCAAAGTACCTGGGAAGAGCCGACACATGATGGGATCGGAGGAGGCGTCCATAAGCATTAGGGTCTCATAAGTCCCCACATGATCATTTGGGTCCGTAGTGCCATTGAAGGTCTCTATGGCGGGAGGCCTAAGGCCGCGAAGAAGAGGAGCCTCCGTAATTTCCTGTATGAAGGGTGATGACGGGCGACGACTGCCTTCGTATCTTCTTCACCTGCTCTTGGGGGCGTGTCTTGCTGTAAGAGCAGAAGGGTCTTCACTTGTAACACCCATCTCTCTACTGAGACATATGCCACACCAGCCAAGCCAGGAGGGTATCCTAAGCCCGAGGTTGTTAACAATTAACTTGTCATACTAAAATCTGGAGACAATAATTTAAAACATAACATAAACTCAACTATAAAGGTTCAAGTCACATAATACAACAAAACACAAAATAACTGCTGTGTTTGAATAAGTCAAGTCTCCGAATAGTAATACAACATAATATTCCAAATTAAAACACCTAAGGGACACCAAAGCCAACTACAGGAACATCGAGCCTTGCCGGTGGACACATGTCACTACCTAGACCCCTGCCTACTGCATGTACAAAAAAAAGTAAGAAGAGGGGCTTGAGCTACAAAAGCTCAGTGATTTGTGAACGCTACTGTCAGGTAAAATATATACCTGTATTATCGAAAAAATGAATAAACATTTATATCAAAGTATTATGTACACATATATGTAGAAAAACCAAAGCAAGTATGTCTGTGCATTATCTTCCAAATCTGGATAGCATGTAATGCAATATCGGTAATAACCCAAGAATATCATCAATCACAAACATACCCAATGGTAATAATGTGTGTACAGAAATATATAGGCCTCATATCGATTTACATGAAACCCTATTGAAATACTTACTCACGACCCCAGATAATTAAGCCTTAAGGATTCCACCATTTCGGTAGGCCTTAAAGATTCCACTATTTTGGCCTTTTCTCAAATATATATATATATATATATATATATATATAGGGGTTCTAACATTAGGCCAGCCAGATCACTGTGCTGATCCGGCTGCCTCCTATTTTGGGCCTTGGAGCATGTTTGTAGGATTTCCAACCATACGGATGGAAAGATCATCGAAAAATAAGCTAGCCTGTCAATTTTCATACAATTTGGTGACCGTTTGGTCCTCCCACTTAATGGTTGAAATTCTGAACCGTTAAAATTTTCCTAAAATAAGAACTATTAAGTGGGAGGACCAAACGGTCACCAAATTGTATGAAAATTGATAGGCTAGCTTATTTTTCGATGATCTTCCCAACTGTACGGTTGGAAATCCTTCAAACATGCTCTAGGGGCCAAAATGGGCATGACCGAATCTGCTTGATGATTAAAGGCATCTGAAGGCTTATATATATATATATATATATATATATATATATATATATATATATATATATATATATATATATAACTGTGAAGCCTAAGGTTTCCACTATTTCGGTCTTCACTTACAGTACCTTGCACCTTTCAAGAGTAGGGAAGGGTTTTATATAAGAAAACAATTTTGAAAGAAAGTTTTTAACAATCGAAAAGAAAATAGCTTAAAAGAGAGAAAACTTCCCTTACTCGGTATTGCATTGGTCCAAGGACCAACTGGCTCTATCACGTTGCCACATCTGGATCTAGCAAGTATAATCACATAGGGTGAATTATCGATATGCATATCATTCATATTATTTCATTTATCATATTCATGTTATTTCCATAAAAGGAAACGACGACACATGAAAACCACTATTCTACAATAGCAGTAATAAACAACATCATTCAGAAACCGGAATGAAAATCATATATGAATCATATAAAACCAAACACGATGAAAACCTGATCAATAACAAAATATCCAATAGGTCCACTCACCTTGATGTCCTTTGCTAATTAGGGTTGACTCGGTCCTCCTGAGGTTCCCGGGGTGTTCTTCCCTTTCCCTAGTAATAGTGATAACAACTTAATGAATTTATAGGATTCCTTAATCGGGCTTATAATGTATGCATACTTCAATAATAATTTAAGTTGTGTAAGTTTTAAACAAGGAATGCAGAAATTTTTGCCGGTTATGCGCAGTTGGAAAGTTCTGTCCATATCTTCCAATCCAAACATCGGGTTTCTCCAATCTAGGACTCGTTAGAAAGATATTTTCAAGATCTTTCCATTGACATATTACACTCTCCTATTATAGGAGTAATAAGGGCTCAACTGTCCCTCGAAAGGGACAACCAGACTGCAGGTTTGTATATATATACCATGGAGGCATTTTAACAACCTAATGAAACAGAATTCTGCAGTTATTTCATGGAAATTATACCATCATGATCTCATTAGATCATAGTCTTAACAGGAATCATTAAATAGAAATCATGGTTAGCATCTACATGGTTTAATTTACAGCTAAGATCTTAGGTTACTAACAACCCAAACCTTAGCTTAAAACAAACAAGTTCTCCTGGGCATTTCTACAAACATAAGGTAGGCATTTAAAATCAACATTCATCTCATCCCATATCTTCAAAGTCTCAAGTGCTAAGAATCAGGATGACAACATCTTAACTACAATCAAGGTTAATATTTGAATATTAAAGAACAACCTCTTGCCTGCGGGTGTATAATTGTCACTGGGACAATATAACAAACACTTGATATGCATGTTCAAAAACAAATAAAATTCTATAATAGAACAACTCAGTTTTTATGAATTTTTTACAAGCATTCCATCAAGATTTGGTTTATCAAAACAATCATACACTCTCTACAATCAAAACTCTCCATTCATTCATCAAATTCATTCCCTTGTTCCCACATTAACAATCAAACACTCACTCACCGGACATAGGGCTAATCACTGGATCAGGGTCGCCGTCGGTGGAGAGAAGGAGGAAAGAACATAGGGAACTGGAAAATGGAAGGGAAAGAGATGGCTCTGCTCTGTGACTCCTCTTTATCAAGCTCAAAGGTGTCACGGGCCTACTGTGCACTCATGACGCCTTCCTGTTGGTTCACGGTGCAGAAGAATAAGCTGACGTCGATCATATCACCTTATTGCGTGTCGATTCTTCACGCGTCCCTTACGAGCGCACAGTGAGCTTTTGTCCCATATAACTAATAATGGAGAAGAACTATGGACGAGTAAAAATCTTAAGAGGTTACCAAACTATGCCCATATTTCACTTTGGATATCAAACTTCAATTTGTATCTTTTCGGTCACCCAACTTCTATTTGATTTCAACGGGAGGGTACCCGAAGGGAACTGGCGAGAATTATCTAACGTGGCCACCGGATTAGCTATGTGGAAGGTATTGAAATCCTAATTTACAAAAATCCTAACTAATTAAACAACATTTGAACTTTCATTTCGAATGTTGTTCGTTTTGACTTTATCGAAATCAAGGTTCAAATGTTGTTTTTTTTTCCAAATGTTGTTCAATTAGTTAGGATTTCTGTAAATTAGGATTTCAATACCCTCCATGTGGCTAATCCGGCGACTATGTCAGATAATTCTCGGCGCTTTCCCTAAGGTACCCTCCCACTGAAATCAAATAGAAGTTGGGTAACCAAAAAGATACAAATTGAAGTTTGGTACCCAAAGTGAAATATGGACATATTTTGGTGACCTCTCAAGATTTTTACCCAACTATGGACATTGGTTTAAATGTTTAATCAAACTTAATTATTCAATAAATTAATTAACACAAATCCTCCCTTAATTCTTTGTTATAATTTAAACCATAAGAGAATTCATTTGGGCACAGCCCAATTCCAACCACTTTACTTCTCTCAAAATGCTAGACCAATTAAGCTAGGTTTTTCTCATTTAAATTAATATACATTAAACCAATTAATATTGTACCTTAAACTTATAAATTTCATGGAGAGCAAAGGGGCCCGACCCTCCAAGGCCTTCCTCCAACTTAATTATATTTGGTCTCAATATAAGGCCCAACTCCATTTAATCATCTAATTTGGGGTTTAATTAATTAAATCCTCCATTAATTATTAATAACCTCAATAAGTTATCTGATAAATAAGTGATGTTTATTTAGATAAATCCGGGGAGTTACATCGCTGGTCGTCGAGGTTGTAGGGACTCCGAGCTACTTCCTTCGGGGGTCGCCCTACTCTTCCCCTTCACCGACCTTTTGTCGGGCCTCCAAGTATGGGCATATGATCTTGATCTCCCTCCTGGCGATCAGGGAGGGGGTAACCTTGATCTTCCTCCTTGTGACCTGGGTCGAGGGTTTTGTGGCAGTGAGAACTGTGATACTTGCCTCTCAATCCTCAATAAAACCTAGGTTAGGTTCTCCATCTACCGCTCCAAGTTGCAGAAATGATCTTCTTGGACATTCGGATCGGGGTGACGGTGTTGGTCAGGGGCGAGGTCAGGGCTGACCTCTGGCACGTCGAGGTCGAGGTTGACCTCTGGCGCGTTTGGTTCATTCGTTTGTGCTTCAGCAATTCCCTGGGCTGAACTGCGAGATATCCTTCTCATAGTGCACACGGTTTTTTGTTCAAGAGTCCCCACAGAAGGCATCAATCAATTAGCGCAAAAACGAACTAAGGTCGAGATTGCTCCGGTTCAAGCCAACTGATAAGATTCTCCTCACGGTTGGAGCTAGTGTCGAAGGCGTCCACGCGGTGGTTCACCTGAAAAAGGGACAAGAATTGTCACTATTGAGAAGGGGGAGGGCCTAGATGCCCAACCCTGCTCCGACGATTAAGTTAGCTGGGGGAGTCACCAGGAGAAGAGACGGGAGCAGAGGTAGAAGAGTAGTAGTGTATCTCTTAATCAGAATTAGCTTACCCCTTCCCCTAAGGTCTTCTCTCTTTATGCCCTTGGAGGTCGTTGGGAACTGGGCCCCTTCTGACACCGGGCAGGATAGCGATTATCCTGCGGGCTAGCCGGATCTAAGGACCACAAGGAAGAACAAACGAAGAACCAAAAGAATCAGAGAAAATACTATGAAACTCAGGAAAATATTATTATTCAAAATTCAATAATCTAAGACCAACCCATAAGCTAGGTTAAATAGCTTCAAAAGAATAACCTAGAAACCCTATCATCTTATCTAAATTGCCAAAATTGACAAATTATTATTCAAAACTAAAACTTATCTAAATTTAAAACTCTAAACAAATTAGATAACTCCTAAAAATCCGAGATCAAATCGGATTCAAATCATATCCTAATTTGATAAATAATTTCATACTATAAATAGAAAAAAAAAATCTACACAGTGATATGGCGAGAAAACAACAGAATTGGAATTTGAAGATGACTCCCACCAAGTCGATCTGGGGCATCACGTGGTGCACGCCGAAACGAGCTTTCTGGATTGGGTTCAAATTCGTGATTTCAACATCTGTAGCCAAAATTATGGCCAAAATACAGAACCACCCCCAAAACTGCTCCAATCACAGAATTGGCTCGATCACTTCCAGTTTTTACGTTGATCTCCCAACTCGGTACCTACTGACCCGAGCCTCCTGCATCAGTCACCCCGGGTTGGAAAGAACTCGTCCTTGAGTTCAAAACAATATTTTTAGAATCGTTCGAAGTCTTCAAGCTTGGTCCAATCTTCTGCTCGTAATCGTCATAAATGGATTCGCCAATTTCCTCGTCATAGTCGTCATAAATGGAAGAGATCTCCTCATCGTAATCGTTATAGATGGGCGAGATATTTTCATCGTAATCATTGAGGGCGAGATCTCCTCTTTCTCATCATCGTCGAAGATGGGCGAGATCTCCTCCTTATCATCATCGTCGTAGATGGGCGAGATCTCCTCCTTCTCATTATCGTCGTAGATGGGTTGGCCAAACCTCTTATCGCTATGATCATGGTGCTGGACTTCCTCATCCGGAACTTGCCCATGACAACCACGATCAAAATCGATCGCCGCCAGACGGCTTGATAACTTTGTGACTTGTCTTTGCAAATCCTTAATCATTAGGCATTGTTTTAACTCCACGACTTGCCTTTGTAGATCCTCGTTCATCGCCTCCAGGGTGCTCAGGTCACAGTACTGGACTTCCTCAGTCGGAACCTGTCCACCACGACCTCTAGCCATTGATGCCGATGCCACAAGAAGAAGACAACCTCTCTGATACCAACTGACGCCGGGTAGGATAGCGATTATCTTGTGGGCTAGCCGGATCTAAGGACTGCAAGGAAGAACAAACGAAGAACCAAAAGAACCAGAGAAAATACTATAAAATTCAGGAAAACATTTTATTCAAAATTCAATAATCTAAGACCAACCCACAAGCTAGGTTAAATAGCTTCAAAAGAATAACCTAGAAACCCTATCATCTTATCTAAATTGCCAAAATTGGCAAATTATTATTAAAAACTAAAACTTATCTTGTAACACCCTTATCCTTTTCAGGACTCAGGCGTCACACCAGCCAGGTTTAGAGAATGAACCCTAAACTTAAGGCTGTAAACTGCTAATTAACTGTAGAATTAACAATATGCGGAATTTAACAAGCAAACTGAATATATTAAAACACCCACTCAATCTGGTTTAATACAACACCAAATAAATATTGTCTTAAGCTTAATGTCTCATAAACACTCTAATCAAAATAACATAATACTAGACGCGGAGTCACACTGCCTACAGATTCATCTCCACTATTAAAGTGATCACCGCACTCTATATGGTCTCCTCGCCTAACGGCCCCCGCAATCACAATGTCAAAGAAGAGGCCGAAGCATCGAGTTTGGGCCGAAGGAACATATCCGCCAAAAGTGTAATATGTACCCGTGATAATAAGTAAAACTCAGAAAAGAAATCGACGATAAAAATATGAATAGAAAATACCGAATTAAAATAATCAAAACTCGAATCAATAATGAGCAAGTAAATGTTGATCAATGTATTCTCTTTTAAATCCATATCTGATTTTCTGTTTCTGTGTCTTGTGAATTATATATGAAACCGACATTCCCCCTGGGTAATCCTTCTCTCTCTCTGAGATGAGCTCTATCTCTAGAAGGCGAGGAATGCGGCATCATCTGATAAACACAAGACTAATATCTGACTACACATCTACTTCAATACTGTATGGCCAACAACCAACAAGTATATTTGATACACGTGGTCGACAATATATACGTACACTAAGCATCCGAAGGGATGGAAATGAGGGTTTTGATTTTTATAAAATGGAAGTATTTTTAAAACAGATAGTTCGGACTTAAATCAGAATTTAAATCACGCCTCTCCTAACTCAATGCCATACTCTCTGGCTCTACACGAGCCACCACTGGTCTATACAAGTATATCAATAAAATGTAATCTATCTCAGATCAGATCAAGCTTTTTCGTTACATTCAATACTAAACATGAAATGGGTTTATAAAACTCTAAAAACTTTAATAAAACTCCTAGTTCATGCTTTTCAAAACTGAAATTTGAATCGTATAAAAATACGGTAAAACACATGAATCGTATTGGCAGTAGATCCTCACCTTAGTCCTGGCTTCGAAGCTTAAATCGCTCTATTCTTCTGGCCAAGTGGTCTTGGCTTTGCCCTTTCCTGATAATTGAAATAAGAAATCTATAAATATGGAAATCGTATTCTTGACTCGTATTCTAATTCAACTTCAATAAAATATGGTAAAGACATGCAAACTATCACATACGCCTCGCCTTCTCCACAATTCTAACAATTCATCACTTAATTACCACTTTCCTAGCTTAATAAGTAGTATATTAAGCAAGAATGAAGATAATTAATTGGCTAAGCATGGAGGCATTAACTAGTTCTCAATTAAACCCCTAACTCTTATAGATTTTCAAGAAAAATCAGGCAACACCTCCTCTAATTGTAGGGCTCCTCAAATTACTACAAACTATTCACACATAACATACTAAATTAATAATTTATCATCCATAGAAGTAACTACAATTCAATGCAATTCACTTATTCATGCATTTTTCTCCTTCAAGTCCAAACTCTAATCAGGCTTCCTTTTAGGGCTTTCCCCAATTTAGATCTTCAATTAGAGGACTAAAGTACGATAAATCCCAATCTAGGGCTCACTATGGAATATGAAGGCTTCCTCGTCGGATCGAGGGTTGGCCGAAAGCGTGTGTGCCGCTGGGTTGTCCGTCATACCGGTTCCGCCGCCGCATGGGCCGTCGGGGTCAAGTAGTCGTACGGCCAAGGCCGCACAAGCAGACAGGCTGGTGACGGGAAGCTCGCGTGAACGCTGAAGCAGTGGAAGGGAGCCCGACAATGGCGCCTGGATTGAAGGGCGTATGGTGGTGTCTGACGGCCTGCCGGCTCACGCATGCCGACGCCGTCGAAAGCTCATGAAAGCACGAGAGTAGGCTGACGCCTCCCATTGAGAACGAAAGAGGGAAAGAGAGAGAGAGAGAGAGATGAATTCTTTTCTCTCTCTCTTTCTCTCATCTGTGAATAAAGTTTTAAATTTATTTTATTATTTTTATTAAATCAAATCGATATAATAACTTATCTGATATAAAGTATTTCATTTAATTAATTTATCTTCATAAATATCTTCACTACAAGCCAACCGACTTCTCGTCGATCCTATCTTCTTATCAGGCCACGAGGGCTTACTCATGATATTCCCTGGTTTGTCTCTATCTCAGATGACTAGATCCGGAACTCGGTCGGGACGACCAAATGTATTACAGCCGACCAGAGTATCACCTGTCTCTTCTCCCCACCCGCGATCCGCGGAATCTCTGGCTTTTGACTCGGCCAGATCTACTTTATCTGGACTCTAACTTTTGTCCTATATTCCTACTTAATTACTCTGGATTAATTAATATTTAATTAGTTTCTGGTTTAATTAATCTAACTCGGCCGACTATCCATCTCCAACTATTCTATATAACTCTGGCTTGGCCCAATAAGGCCTCTCTCGGCCCTATAGTTGCGAGAATGGATTTCGGTCCATTTTATTCTAATTTTCCTAGACTTCGAGGTTAATAATAATTAATCTGATTTATTCGAGGTTAATAATAATTAATTTGATTTAAGTTAATTAACCTCATTTAAAATTTCAAAAATTTACTGAATTTTACTTAGAAAATTTTGGGATGTTACATATCTAAATTTAAAACTCTAAACAAATAAGATAACTCCTAAAAATACGAGATCAAATCTGATTCAAATCCTATTCTAATTTGATAAATAATTTAATACTAAAAATAACAAAAAATATCTAAGTGATATGGCTGGAAAACAACAGAATTTGAATTCGAAGATGACTTCTACCAAGTTGATCTTGGGACCAAGTGGTGCATGCCGAAATGAGCTTTCCGGATTGGGGTCAAATACGTGATTCCGACATCTGTAGCCAAAGTTATGGTCAAAATATAGAACCACCCCCAAAACTGCTCCAATCATAAAATTGGCTCGGTCACTTCCGCTCTTTACATTGATCTGCCAACTAGACACCAACTAACCCGAACCTTCTGTATCACCTTCCCATCACCTTTTAAGGGTCCTCTCCGCCATCATGAGAGATGGTCTGGGAGACCCTTTGTCGTTGAGGGATGGTGTCTTTACCCTTATATGGGTGGTATGACGGCTCTCTTTGGGATCCGTATTATTTGTACCGGTCATGTGAGGTATGACATATGGAGCTCGAGAGTTTGGGGTGTATCATATATGATCCATATATTTTTCAGTTTATTTGCCATAAACGAATACATATTTTTAGTATAATAAATGAAAATATCCAATAATTAGATCTGTAGTAAAATGGAAAATATCAGGGACTTTAATATAATGGAGATAAGTTTGTGGCTTCCTTGTGAATGTTCCCTGTAATAATTATTCCCGGGTTTATTAAATTTAGACAGCCGCCGGAATTTTGAAGAAACGACAAAAAAAAAAGTAGGAACGGGAGACTCGTTTCTTCTTTTTCTCCGATCACATCACCGAAATCGAAGTCCTTGTATTCATTTTTAGCGAGATGGAGATCCTGAGCAAGCTCAAGAATCTCGACGCCTATCCCAAGATCAAGGAGGATTTCTACAGCCGGACTCTCTCCGGGGGCCTTATCACCCTCGCCTCCTTCGCCGTCATCCTTTTCCTTTTCATCTCTGAAGCCAGTGAGTTTTTATTTTATTTTATTTTTATGGTTTTCTGTCTAAAGATCCGAGTTTGAGGAGATGTTGTTCCTTTTTTTTTGTTTTTTTTGCTTAATTATGGTCTTATGTGTCTCTGTTCTTATACTTGTTAGTTTTGATTGTTATAGTTGAAGATTGGAAATTTAGAGGTCTTTTTGGAACTACGAAGCTCTTGGAATTGGTCATGGTGGAGTTTGTATAACCGTTTTTTCTACTTTCCAATCAATAAGTGTCGTTGGACATCAGAAGTTGGTAGGACGTAGACAAGTTACCTTCAAGCTGTACTTTTGAAAGCAAGTTTAAGATATTGGTAGTAAAGCCACTTGTAATTCCAGAATCATGAAAAAAATGAACTTGAAGATGTTGGAGTTGTCCATTTTTATGCATCTGGTTTCTAGTTAAATGGGGGATAGCAGGGTTTTGTAAATGATGACCTTTCTAATGAAAAAGTTTGTATTTAATTGAATTTTCACTTTTGACCTTGAGTTATAGTTTACCTTAGCATCGGAATTTGATTGATTATTTACTGGTCCAGATCAGTTCAAGGAAGTTGAATATGTGTAGAATCTCGAGAAGTATTATTTGATAAAAGTCAGGTTGTCATGATGCATTTGATTTCTTATTTGTTAGGAAGTAAAATAGAGGAAGGAAATTCGGGAAGCAAATAAAGTTGATGGTTTGTAACTTTCTAGAATTGATAAGAGTTTGGTATTCACTTCACAAGTTAAAGAGAAGGCAAAAATTGAGGATATTTAAGTTATAGCCCAGCCCATCTTCAAATACTTCCCAAAATAAAGAGACTTGTATTTGATTTTGAGAGATATTTTCTATCTTTAAGACGCTGACTGTTGTCAATCTGATTTAAAGCTATTATCATAATGCTTCAAACATGCAATGCACTTTTACTTTTAAATATACCTTCACAACTAAATTTGAAAAAATGCCATAAGGAAGATATTTTCCATGCATCTAGTCAATGGTGACACCCTTGCTAGATTGACTTGCTTTCTATTTTTCATTGCAGTTATGATTCTTTTCTAAAGTTCCTTGTTGATAATTAGTCCCTTGAGTAACAAAGAAGCTTTCTTATTCTAACTGATCAAGGGATGTTTCTTGTTATCAAGAAATGTTGTTATACGTGAACCATGTTTAGGCAACCTCAATCTCAACTTTTCTTGGTCGTCGAGCATCTTAAATTTTACTCTTATCAATAGTATTATACCTGAAACCTGATTGACATCCAAATCCAGTCTATAGCAAAGTAAAACCATGAACAGATACTTCTTTCCTTTAACTTTTAAAAATATTGATCTTCTCTGTTTTTATATGAAAGCATGACATAGGACACTTCTAGCCTATCTTCTGTATGCTTCCTCATAGAAGCTGAGAAATCTCAGATCTTGAATTTTCTTCTTTGGATCATGATTTAAAGCTAAGCTCATAAGGAAACTCTATCGTACTAGGAACATGCTTCCTTGGAGAATTTAACAAATCATAAACGGAAGCATTACAGTTTGTTCGGTCACTTAATGATGCCTGGAATTAACTTCACATATTAGTCTCTCAAATTTGAGGAGAGTATTTATGATAATTCTTCATGAATGCCCTGGAAATCTTGACTATTTTTTTTTCTACTTTTGTTTGGAAACTATAAATTAATGTAATTCCATAATGTATCTAAATATATTATAATAGAGCAGGAATTCAAGAGCCCATTCTTGGCATTGTGGGTCATGTTTAAGAGCTTTGAATAGCATGTGGCGGCTTCAATTTTCCTGGAGTCTTCTCATTTGACTCTGTCAAACAAATTCTCAATCAATTTTTTAAGATAAACTTTATCTATTTTTAGCTTTTCTTTCAAAGAAATATTTTCTGTCAAAAATATTTATGGAATCTCAACCTTTTTGTTGTTTGAACAATGTTGTATGTGGTTAGTTAGCTAAGAATAACAAGACCAAAAGCTACAAATGTAATCCAATATGTCAAAGTAAAATTTCCATTCTTTTCTACATTATAGAGATTTATCTATTCCCTTGCCTGTTTGAGTTATACAGAACATTTTGCAGTATTCCCAACTAAAAATAATGAACTTCTATGTTTTTGCGTTTCATGAGTTTGCCCAGCACTTTGATTTTTCATCTTTTCTCCATAATTTGCAGGACTATTTCTGTTTTCAGAGACTGAGACAAAGTTAACTGTGGATACTTCAAGAGGAGAAAAACTACATGTTAAAGTTAGTATCTAACTCACACAATAGTTCTACTGCAGCATTTTCTTAACGTTATTTGCTTCTCCATGGTTAATGTCGACTTTTTATTCCATTAAGGAGCCGAGTGATGCTTTATATGATATAAACCATATCCTTCCAGGCATGGATTTGTATCCAATAAGCATTTGTTGTCTACTTGCTTCTGAAGAAATTTTTGTCACATCTGGAACCCCTATCCATGATTCTGGCTGCTATATGTGCTTTATGTTCCTGAGCATGAATCAAAGACGTGCTGTTTTTTTTTTCAGAAACCAGTATTCATCATTTATTTAATTAATCGCAGGACTAAAGCTGGGTGCTTGTCATTTTGCAGTTTGATGTTACCTTCCCATCTCTTGCTTGTTCGCTTCTTAATGTTGATACAATGGATATCAGCGGTGAACAACATTATGATATTGTATGTCCATACTTCTATATTTTGTATCAGTTATTCTTTTGCTGCATTATCTTGTTCGAATTATCTTGTTTAGGTGCTTAACCTGCACTCTATCATGTCTCAAAAATGCCCTTTTTCTTGCAGAGACATGACATAGTAAAGAAGAGGATAGACCATCTTGGTAATGTTATTGAGTCGAGGCAAGGTGGTATTGGTGCACCAAAGGTTAGTGATTTATACTTTGTAAGACTTTAAATACGTATTTTGTTATTAATTGTTTTTTTCTATCTTGCTGTGTGGTTTTCTTTCTTAATATTTTTAAGTTGCCGACTTTTCCTATAAGCCCAATTGTTCGACAAGGTGCTGGACTTGCTGTCTTTAACTGAGCATCAAATATGTGCTACTTCTGCAACATTTTTCTGAAAAGTATATAGTTCATTTGAGAGTTGGAGCAATATATAATAATTAAGCTTATTTAGGATGAAGTATATTTGGTGCGAATATGGTAATTCTTCCCTATGACTGATGAGATTTATTGCTAGTATATAGTCTGAATTTCAGACAACACATTTATTGTTATTGAATTTATTCAAAAAGGGATGTTTATTGCTGGAATATGCTAGTTGTTTTATGGACTTTTCAGCTAGCTACCAACCTCATCTTTTCCATCTTATAATTGTAGGCTTCTTTTGACTTGACCTGTTTCTGCAATATGTCATGTTACTTCAGTTCCGTTTGTTTTGCTTGTACATTGCTTTCTTAAATTTTACCATCCTTTCTTCTATTTATCAGAAAGCTGCTTGTTACCTTTATCTCAATGCGTTATTTTCAGATTGAAAGGCCTTTGCAGCGGCATGGAGGACGGCTTGATCACAATGAAATTTATTGTGGTTCGTGCTATGGTGCTGAAGTTGTATGTTCTTTCACTCATATTTGAGAGGATGCTTTTTTATTTGCTTTATATTTTCATGTCATGAGTTCCTCTTATCCAATTGCTTTGCATGTGAAAAAAAGTAGGCCTATGAGTTTTGGTATGCTTATTGGAAAATATGTTTTTGTATATTCAATGGCAGTCAGATGACGACTGTTGTAACTCATGTGAAGAAGTTCGTGAGGCATATCGGAAAAAGGGATGGGCTCTTACAAATTCAGATCTTATTGATCAGGTTGGTTGATGACTTATTTTCTATCCAAACCTGAATCATTTCTCTAACTCTATGATTCTTCTTGTGGGGATCCATTATAAAGTCCCTATGCCAATCATATCCCAAATTCGCTGGTTTGAACTTAAGATCCTTGTCATAAATCTGGGTTATTATATAATTGATATCTATTATATTGGCAACTTGTTTCTAATTTGATCAATCACTCTAGCGAATGTGATGTAATCTATCTCCATGTTTGGGTTTCTTGCTTGATTGAATGTGGCTTTCTGGTAGAATATTTCCATGCTTTTACCTAGAAACATTTTCACTATAGGTTTTTGTATCACATTTCTCGGCCTATTGATATGCTTGTTATTCCAGTGTTCACGAGAGGGTTTCATTCAAAAGATAAAAGAGGAAGAAGGTGAAGGATGTAACATCAATGGATTCTTGGAAGTTAGTAAAGTCGCAGGGAATTTTCACTTTTCCCCTGGAAAAAGCTTCCACCAATCTAATATCAATGCACATGAGTTATTAGCTGTTCAAACAGGAAATTACAACGTGAGTACAAAACATAAACCAATCAATAAATTCAATTCTTTTCATGCCAAATTACTGCTAGATATTTTATATGAGCTTCTTTTAAGGTTTCCAAGCAAAGCATAATACCTACCTTTAGTTCTTTTTTCCTTTTTTCAACAGATAAGCCACAAAATAAACAAACTATCATTTGGAAAAGAGTTCCCAGGCATTTTAAATCCCCTTGACAGGTAAGTTTGAAGTTCAACTGAGTTACTGGTAAAATATTCTCCTTTGATTAAACTTATGAAACCAATTTATGATTACATCCTTCAATACTTGGTTCTTGTAATTCCAGTGCTCAATGGACTCAAAAGACTTCATCTGGGATTTACCAATATTTTATCAAAGTAAGCCTGACTTGATTTTTTCAGTGTATTTATTATGACTTACCTGTTTCTCTACTAGTAGACTATTTTTGACATTTCCTTCGGTTTGTTTTATTTATATGAATTAAATTTAGGCACTATATTAATTGTTGAAACTCTGCTTTCCTTATCTCTGTTTATTTTTCGTTCTTAAGGTTTCTCTTTGACATATGCAATTTCAGTAAGGATTTTCTTTCAATCCTTTTCAGGTTGTTCCCACAATTTATATTGACATAAGAGGACAAAAAATTCATTCAAACCAGGTTAGTTAGACTCTAATAGTACCACCTCTTTAATGACGAAAAATGCCATCAAAAAGTTCACTTTCTAAATGTTCTACATGCAGTTTTCAGTGACAGAGCACTTCCAAGATGAAAATGATCATTCTAAGGCACTTCATGGGGTGTTCTTCTTCTATGACTTCTCCCCAATTAAGGTATTCCTTGCCTTTCCTCTTGTCTAAGATCACCTATCCTATCACCAATAAAGCTCTTTATACGGGAATGTGGCTGATTTTCTTTTGGGTAATTTAAAAAAAAATATATATATATATATATAAAATCAGAAAAATAGCCCTTATACTTAGGGATCTGATCCTGTTTCGGTTCATGCCACTAGTTGGCATAAAGTTAGTGTTTCAAACGGCAGCTTTATGCCACTAGTTGGATAGCATGGCAATGAACCAATTTCATGTTTCTTTAAGTCAGGAGTACAAAAGTTGGATTCATGAAAAATTAAAATATGAAGCAGGTCAACTTCATGACAAAACAAAAGAAGCATAACAATTATATATATATATATATATATATATATATATATATATATATATATATATAGACGTGATATAGTGAGGCCGCCCCATCACTTTGCGCGTCATTCCCATTTGGAGGTTTGGATTTCCAAGCGTATTTAACGGAAAGATCATCGAAAAATAAGCTAGCATGTCCATTTTCATATAATTTGGTAACCGTTTGGTCCTTCTACTTAACGGTTCTTATTTTATAAAAATCTTAACAATTCAGAATTTCAACCATTAAGTGGGAGGACCAAACGGTCACCAATTTGTATGAAAATGGATATGCTAGCTTATTTTTCGATATCTTTCCATCTGTATGGTTGGAAATCTTTGAAACACTCGTCAAGTACCCAAATGGGAGGCGGCCAGATTTGCACTGTGATCCGGCAGGCCTCACTATATCACGTCTATATATATATATATATATAATTGTCATCTTCATTTCTTCATTTTCTTTTGATGAAGCCAGTGCTTTGAACTCCAAAATTTCACTTTTTTAGATGAAACCGGCATTTCAAGCACCGGCTTTACTGAAATGTCCTCCAAATGGTTTGTAAGTCGGTGTTTTGGACCTCTGGCTTCATGCCAATTAAACTCGCATCTCTATGAGTTTCAAAAGAGTTATTTTTCTGATTTTTTAATTTTTTCTGATCTTTTTTAACATTTCCCTTGTTTTTCATATATTCTCTTGATTCAAATTCCCAATCTTTGAAATCTTCTATTATGTTCTTTCCTGTTATTATGTAATATAGGGAGTGCAGCCTTAATACTCTTTTGTTTAGTGTGGTCACATGCCATTTCATTAATATTCCTCCACAAGCTGGGTTCCGATAGGCCTTGTGTATCATGGAAAATTTCCATAGCTTCGCAAAAACATATACTTCCGTATACTCTTATAATAGTTATTACATGTCTGGATTAATTTCTGAAGACCTTTTCCCCCATCTTCAGACTAATACACCTTGGAGAAGGGAACTACCCTGTCTGCATAATCTTTTCAAGTTTGCATTCCAATTTCCTTTACTCATCAGAACCAAGTCTTTAACTCTCCTTCAAAAAATGTGGAGGAGACATGAATGAGACCAAAGAAATTTCTAATGAATATAGTCTAGAAATAGTGCTGACTAGAACTGTTTCTTTCCAACTTCTAATGAATTTCATTATAATCATACCTGTTACAATATTGCAAATTCATCCAAGTTCAATTATTAATTTTTCTACTCAGATTTACAGATTCACATTTCTGTTGCAGGTGATATTTACGGAAGAAAATAAATCAATTCTGCACTTCCTGACACATATCTGTGCTATAGTTGGAGGTTCCATGACAACCTTATTTTCTTACTGTTTTTAATGAATTTATCATTATAAATTGAATTTTCAGCTACCTTTTACTTAAATAGGCGGACAAAAGATCTGTTAAATTTGGACTTGTCTATCTTACGATCATTATGGCAATCACACCGATGCTTATGATGATCAACAGACCCTTGTAAAGTAGCCTTAAATGTTAACCCTTATTTTTAGGAAATATAATTTGCAGTTTCTGAGTACATTCATGATATTATTTGTACTTTTCACATCAATTATCAGTGAGCATTGTGTTCTCTTGATGTCCTTGAACCTTTTTTTTAAAAAAAACAGCCTAGTGCTACAAAGCTCCCACTATGCATGGGGTTCGGGGAAGTGTCGGACCACTTGGGTCTATTGTATGCTGTCTTAACCTGTTTTTTTTATTTTATTTTGCAAGCAGCTGTTTTTACGACTCAAACCCGTGACCTCCAGGTCACATAGGGACAACTTTACCATTTTGCCAATTGAACCTTTAGCTCATAGAATTTATTTTGTGTGCCCTTCTTTTAATATGTTCTTATCTGAAATTTTTTAGTCTGAACTTGGCAGGTATTTTCACAATATCTGGAATCATTGATGCCTTTGTTTATCATGGCAACCGAGCCATAAAAAAGGTGGATCTTGGCAAGTACAGGTGATTTGCCCTCAGATCACAAAAGCATCAAGCATTATTTGGTATTCTTGGTGCCCAAATGGATCAAACCATCAGTTCAACAAGGAAGCATTTCTAGAAGTTTATTTGCAGTATATACATGCCATGTAAAAAAAACTAGTTTATTTGCAGTTTCTTCATTTAGCCTTGTGTGTATTAGTTTGGAATTTTGTATGAAACATTTTATCATACTAGCATTTATACAGAGTTTAAGGGGTCTGTAAAATACAGAGGGAGCAAAGTTATGTGAAACTTTTGGTTATTCCTTTTTAATTGTAAGAGCATTAATTAGACTTTTCCAAATTTTTTTATAATTTTGATTCTTCCAGATAAAAACTCTTTTTCTTTTTTCTATTTTTTGTTTCAAGTCATGGATTGCTAAAACATATATATATTTTTTAGTTTAAATGTATTTTAAATAAAAGCACTAGTGACTAAAAAAGTTTGGTTGAAGAAGATTAGGGTGAGGGTTTATTCAACACAATCGGAGTAACCGAATACAAATGTGACAAATGACAAAATTATTCTAAGCCTTTCCCAATTATTTATAATTTAAAGATAAAAAAGAACATTTATCTGTATCATTAATTTTTTTATTTTTTTGAAAAAAATAGATAAACTATATTTATTAATTTAATCAGTTTCACAACAGGTTCGTAGTTGAACCTTGTACAATCCTTTGGCATAACATTTAGGTTCTTTGGTGAACCCTAGTTCATTTCATTCCTAGTATCATTAACCCATTTGACTCGAAGAAGCCAGTCACCTTTTGCCCAAAACAAAAGGTAAAATTTTCAGAGCTGTTCAACGGTCCCGAACCGGACCGGACCGGTCCAGAACCGGACCGGACCGGTTAACCGGTTTCCCTATTATTGGGACCGGACCGGACCAAATAATAGGGGAACCCGGACCGGTCCAAACCGTTTTGGACCGGTCCGGTCCGGTCCGGTTCCGGTTTAGACCATTCCGGTCCGGTCCGGTCTGGTCCCGGTTTTTACGAATTAAATTTAAATTACTTAATAATTTAATATACATTAATTGAAAAAATAATGGACAGGCTTGTGTAAAACATTTGGCCGAGTTTATCCAGTATTCAATCACAGAGTTTATGATAGTAAATTAAAATTCTCCAATCAAATCAAGTGAAGAACTGGTAAAATTAGGATATTTAACACAATAGTATCTGATTAAAGTTTTCAAATTAAGCAAGTGCTTGAATGTATGGTCCTAGAAAACAAAATACACAAGAGAAACACATCAAATACAATACACAACACACCTCACCAACCAAGGATGGCCTGTAATCAAACTCAGCGACAATCAAATAAATTCAATCACCAAAGCTAGAACTGAATAATCACAATTTCATTCCATATGCACCAGTTGATAACAAAGAATTGGTTAAGAGAAGCAAAAAAACAATTGAGTATACCTAATTGGAAAGATAGCAAAACAATAAATATTGGAAACAAAACTGGAATCACTCTACATTGGTCTCAAGATAGGCCAGCACCTGATCCAATTTAAGGTGCCAGACCAAATAATCATCTACTCTTGGTTAAGAGTCACTAGCCATCAAAGCAGCGCTGCAGCAGCTGCAGGAGGGGAGGGAGACCTTCGAATCTTCGATCAGTTGATGTGCGTGTGCGGCATGTGCCCTAGAAGTTAGAACTCATTCAGTCATTTGATTTGGATGGAGAGTCGATAGACCAAGTTCACTGTTGTGTTAAGTGTTAAAAACTTAATCTTGGGTCTGGTTTGGTCCAATGTTCAATGTTGAATTGACTCAATTGAGTCAATGGACTAATGCTACTGTCTGTCTGTCTCTACTGAATCACTTATTCAAATTGATATTTCATTGAACTGAATTTAATAATTATTTTAATTAAAAATTTAAAATATTAGTTAAGTCCATCCAGTTTGGACCATGATTGAAATCCGGAACCGGACCGGACCGGTCTGGAACTGGTTCCAAAACCGGACCGGACCGGTTAAAGGGAAAACCGGTTGGAACCGGACCGGCGGTTCAAAAAAACCCGGTCCGGTCCGGTTTCCGGTTTAACCGGTTTTTTTGCACAGCCCTAAAAATTTTGAAAGAAAGCCCTAAATATTTTTCTAAGGAATAACAAGTTCAACATAGACATAAAATTGTTATTCTTGAAAAGAATTTTCAACCCACATACAGAGTGCACAAACAAAATCTAGGTTTGTTTATATTTATTATTTTTTTTTAAAAAAAAATCTAGGTCTGTGCAGGTGAAAACATAAAACACTTGTGGTGCGACTATAGGACCCAAGAAGGTTCAGTGACCGTTGGAGCCGCTGCAAATGATGTCCAGTTGGCAAGAACGGTGTAATTGTCTCATCGCTACCACAGTACTTGTGTGCTTGTCTCTCCGACAGCCTTCTATTATATATATATATATATATAGTTCGAGCTTCTCACGGAGTACAGTGCCACATGCACCCTAGTCCCTTTGCACAGGATTTTTTTTTTATATAAAATAAATAAATCATATTTATTTATTGATATGAAGTAAAAACAAGAGAAAGACAAACCACATAACTGGGTTAACGGTGTTACAATGGTCCCGTGGTGGGCCGAAATACACTAGGAGGCATGGATTGTATCGAGTCTGTGTGGGCTTTGCACAGTCTCTTCTTGCAAATTAAGTGAGGCAGCAAAATATCAACCATGGAAAAAAAAGTTCATTCATTCTTAACCTCTCTTGTTTGTGCACTCTGATCGTCACAGTGGACCAATCAAAGTATTTTCATCAATGAATTCCCCAAGGTTGGTGAACAATGCAGCAAGATAGATAGATAGATAGAGATACCTTGGCTGTCCACACAAAGACAAGACTAGGAAGGTGTTCCATGCTACGTTAGCATCCAAGGCATCCACTATTTGGTCCAGACATAACTATCCCATGGAATCAAGTTAATTCAAGCAGTTCGGTTTGGTTCAAAAATTTATTTATGTCAGTTCAGTATTGCCAGTCAATTCCATTCTTTCGGTTGGGTCGATTTGGGTTTTTTTTAATGAATTTCATCAGAATTCACTGAATAAATCTAAATCATTAGTATAAAAACCAAAAAAAAACTCGATAGTTTATCTGAAACAAATCTATAAAAGCATTCTTATGCTTGTTTAGCATTCTTTTTATCAATTAAATTATTTACATATTACTCATGTAAATGACAAACTAGGGACTTGGTTTTAGTTGTTAAAAGTAATTGGAATTGACAAACATTATTATGATTTGATGAATTAAAGTTTAGTGCTATTTAATTGTTGCATCTATTTGACATTTTCTTTCATGGCTAGTTATTAATTAGTTGATGGGATCTGAATTTACATAAACAACTTTAATTTTGATGAAAACAAACTTAATCAACAAAATCTACAGAAATGTGGGGTTTGCATGGTTTGTTGGCTCTAAACATCGTCGATTGGTTCATAGAACTGTCCAAATGGTCCTGACCCCCAAAACAATTTCAAATTCAACAATGCAACAATTTATGCTAGAAATAAGATAAGACCATACTATGTTCAAGGCAATTAGACAAAACATTGCTAGTACCCATACCCATTCATATATGCAAAGATGAAAAGCTAACAGGCCATTATTTTTGTACACAGAGAACACAAAACAGTTCAATATTACACACCTCAACATAGCAGAGATGGAAGTACACAACGTCAATCTAAGCTAGATACGTACCAAGGCCTTCATTTATGGTAAAAGAGTCGATAATGGCACCACCAATGCAGAGCTTGGCATGTATATTGGCTCCAAAGACAGCAAAATGAACCGTTGCAAGCTGCTAGAACGGCACCAAAGCTATGGTCTAGAAACCATTCATCTCCAGAAGATAAGTCCGGCGCTTCATGAGTGCCCTAACTGCAGCCTTGAAAGGCCCATCAAATGCTCCACAAACAAAAGCATCTGTCTCCTTCCGACTAATGTTACTTGCATTGCTGCCCTCGATAGAGGGCTTGATCACCACAAGGGTGGCACCTTGCATGCCCATGCCCCCGGGAAGCTCCAAGTATGGAGCATACCTTAACTTCATGTTTGATGCTGGAACTTGAGTCCTATTCGATGATGCTGAGGCTGACAATGGTTTCTCCCTGAAATCTTTCAGCTGATCCACACCCATGCTTAAAGTGCCTTGCCCATCTGCATCGGTCAACACCAGGCTCATAAGAGTAGGGTGGTCCTTAATTATAGGGCGCAGAAGATAATGCCTTGTGGAGGCAGCAATCAAAGAACTAATAGTCCAGACTACTCGCAGTTTCAGTCCTCCATTTGTGTAGAACGATTCAGGTATGCTACCATTATCTTCTACAGAAGGCTCCTGATCTGTAGTAGGCTTGCAATCGATGCGTGTACCACCCAAGATCACACAGTTCTGAAGAGTGCTCCCAAACTCTGCCCTCCATTTCAAAAGTACTCCATCTTCTGTTCCAACATCACCAGCAGGAAGCTCTATCTTTAGGTTGCGGACATGGGTGAAATTCTTAAGCACTTGTGCAGGAGAGTGGTGGGAGAGCTGCGGAAAGAGAGGTTTGTTCCCACCGTTGGTGTTGCGAAGGTGATTGAAGGGTTTGAGAAGGGTGAATAGCATAAGCTTTAGGAAGTGAGAGAATAAGCTCCGGGGTTTTGGAGAAGGATTCGATCCTTCATCTGAATCACCATCAACGGTAACAACACGGTCGATTTTAACATGTATGTCATGGACAAGGGGCACAAGCATGTTAAAGCGCTTTGAGACAGCAGCACATCGACCAAGAGAGCGGACATCAGCTAGCTTGTTCAAGATTAGGAGGACTAAGGAGTCAGGTATTCGATCAAACAGGTCGAGATCGATGTCAAGGTCCAAAGAAGGGTCTGCATGGATTCGTGCTCTGGGTTGCATTTTGAATATGTGAAGGTTGGCTTAGAAAGCCAAACTGGTGAATTCCTACTTCTCTGGTTCAATTTGAAACTCAAAACTGAAACTTGAAAGATTTCAAAAGTAAAACTCAGATTTCCTTAATCACTTTGCAAATGCCATAAACTCAGCAGGAAGAGATCAGGACACATACAATAGAGTTATTTCCAGGAAGTGTCTATCTGAACTCTGAAATGAACAAGCTCCAAGTTGAATGATCTGAGGGACGAGCAACCATGAAATGCCAATAATTAGAGCTCCAAATACAACAAACAATTGAAACAAAAATAAAAACATCTCATACATTTGACATAACACATTAAAGAAAAGAGAAGAAAAATTAAATTTTTTATATATAAATTTGGTCAAAACCTTCTGAATGATAACAAACAAAAACAGGCACAAAATATCTGTAAATCGGACAAACAATAACGCCAATTAAATCCAAAAATCAAGCAAATAGATACAAAATGAAATCTTTTTTTTTAAAAAAAAAATCCAGACAAGCAAGATAGATATCAATAGTGAGTTGAGTTCTATAAAAACCCTGGCCTCTCAGTGATGGTCCTCATCAACTGGCAGCCATTCGAAATCAAAACTCACCGACTCCTCTCTTATCTCCAGCAGATCTGGTCGCCCGGAGCTCCTTCTCAAAAGGAACCAACCAAAATACCCTTAAATTGAGAAACCCAAAAAAAAAAAAAAAAGATTGGGATGAAATCAAGAGTGGCGCATGTAGATCTCTGGATCGTAGGGGATGAGTGGGGAGAAATCGGGTGAATTTGTTGGAGGAGAGTATGGATTTTATGGAAATGAAGAGGAGAATTAGGGATCGGCGAATGGATGAAGAGTTTCCCTTGGGTGAGGTGAGGGCGGAAGTGGGAAGGTTGCAATATCTTGGCTGACGCGGCTTCTTATCTAACAGATTGGAAAACAACAACGCTCGAATTAACTAACGGCGTTGCTCTGTTGACTTGAATGGCTGCTTCTGGGCCGTTAACTTATTAACTAAGCAAGTGGATCCAAGTGGGCTTTTGGTTCCAGAATGGTGACCTCGCCACCAGCAGACCTCTCTTAGGATCATTTTGGATTAGCTCTTTTTTAGTCTTAAAAACGTTTTTTATAAGTTAAGCATTTTTAGGATCAAAAAATCTATTTGGATTAATTTTTTTAAAAACAGAAGCTTAAAAACAAAAAGCTCAAATATTGCTTTTTTTTCAGAAATCGATCATGTGGTGTTTATGAAAAAAAACAATTTTAAAGAAACAGTTTTGAAAAAAATGATCTTTTATAAATTAACCGTTTTTTTTTGGAAGTCAATCCAAACAAGTCCTTAGCTTAGGTCAAATTCAATTGGAATAATTTTCTTTTTAGTCCCTCTATTTTTTGGAAAGTCCCTTTTAGTCCCTCATCTTTTTTTCTGTGACTTTTTGGTCCCTCTACTTTATAAAATGAGACTTATTAGTCCGGAGGCAGTTGGTGTTCACTTACGCCATTTCAGATGAGTGACATGTTTGCCACATGACATCATGTTGATGTCCACGTAGCCATCAGAATGCCACGAGGCCTTTTAAAACATTAAACCATTAGAAAAGATTAAAAAAAATGAAAAGAAAACATTAAACAAACTCTTGAATTCGGATCATAACTGATTAGGATATGAATTCGAGCCCCTATTTCCCCTTCATTCTCTCCATGTGGCGTTCTGATGGCCACATGGATATCAACATAACGCCACGCTATACATCTTTAGTCATTTGAAACGGTGTAAGTGAACGCCATCTGCCTCCGGGCTAATAAGTCCCATTTTATAAAATAGAGGGACCAAAAAGTCACAAAAAAAAAGATGAGGGACTAAAAGGCCACTTTCCGATAAGTAGAGGGACTAAAAAGAGAATTAATCCAATTCAATTTGATTAAATTATCAAAAACTCAAAATTCCCTCCTTCCATTTGCTGCTCTTATTCTTAAACTATTAAAAAAATAATATCATAAATATATTTTTAAATGTAAAATAAATTAATAAATAATAAAAATACATATTTATTGTTCCAGTTTTCGAGCCCGTGAGCAAATATGTATAAAACAAAAAATACAATGAGAAAATTACTTCAAATACATATTACATAGAGTACATCAATCATATGAGAAATACTCAAAATTATGGCCGCAATACATTAAAGTAGTAAATAAAATATCAAAATTAATTAACACTACAAAATCATAGTCAAAATTAATCTATATATTATGAATTTTGAACTAACGAACTAAGCTTGATTTGAGCCAACTTGTATTTTAGCTCAACTGGAAATGAATTTCAGTGAGCCAATACATATTTGAGCTAGGTTAGAAATGAATTTCGAGCTAGAAAAAAAAGCCGAAGCTTGGTTCACTTAACTTCATTTTAAGCTGAACTTGAGCTGCACTTATCGCCCCTAATTATTGCTGAGACCTGTGGCTACTACAATTGGTAGCAAGTTGCGAATCTTAGGGTATGTTTTGAACAAAATCCTAACCTAGTTCATGTGTGGTATTCTGTCACAACAAGATAACACTCAGATCTCAACTGATAGATAATATTGGCATGTAAGCCATTCTCGTTGCAATATTCATCCAAGTGATAAGAGAATAACAACCCAGTTCAACAACAAGCAACAAGAAATAAACTTAGGCTAACAACAGTGCTGCTAACTTCATACAAGAGTAACAATGCCGAAAATAGGATAACTAAAAGATGATCTCTCCACCAATGATAACTCCGACAATGGGGTCTCGAGCTCTCTCCGGCACCTCCTACTCCTTGGCCAGGTTCAAGCCTTCAGGTCTAATTTCTTTGATATACCCGCTCCCTACGTCCGCCCTTTCTTTTTAAGCCCCAACCCTCCATCCATCACGTAATCCTTAAAACGGATATTCTCTTTCTTTTCACGCCTGCCTCGCCGACACTCCTCCTGGTCTCCCTCTCCCCCCCCTCTCCCGCGGGTTGTTACAAAGCTTTTCCCTATGATCCTTCAGCCACGCATCGACTCTTGTGACGTCATTTCCTTCTCTTTTTCCGCTTGACTAGCTTTTGTTTCTTACAGACTAATTTCAAGAATGCCCCTGCATTGCAACTTTGATAGGAAACGTAATATCATACAAACTAGACCTTGCCCCTAAGGTCCATAAAAGGAAATTGAGCGTGGAGCTGAAGTAGATCCTTCCAGGTGGTTTCATCTTCAAGTAAGCCATCCCATTGTCCGGCACCTGAGTAGTAGGGATGACCATGTTTGAAAATCTGGCACGAGTTCAGGAGATAAGCCGGCTGGATCAACGGCCCAACGTCATCCGTGAGGTGAGGTAATGGTATTGAGGCATGGTCGGGGTCTCCATGGCATAGTTTCAAAAGAGAAACGTGAAACACTGGGTGAATTCGAGAATCGGGAGGTAGTTGAAGTTTGTAAGCGACCTCGCCAATTCGTAGGAGAACCCGAAATGGTCCAAAGAACCACATTGCCAACTTCTGGTTTCGACGCAGATGAATTGATTGCTGGCAGTATGGTTGTAGTTTGACAAAGACCTAGTTGCCAATATTAAAGGAGACCTCCCTGCGTTTCTTATCCGCCAGTCTTTTTATCCGAGCCTATGCCTTGATGAGGTTCTGTTTGAGCTATGCGAGTATACGGTCGCGCTGGTGTAATAAGGAGAATACTGACGGAGGATCAGTGTGATCTGCATAACAGGGAAGCAAGGATGGCGGTACCCGTTCATAGACCGCCTCAAAGGGAGTCATTCCGATGGTGCTATAAAAGGTTGTATTGTACCATAACTCTACCCAAGATAAGAGGTCAACCCAAGACTTTGGATTGTCACCAAAAAAGCAACCTAAGTACATCTTTAAGTATTTGTTGAGGGCCTCCGATTGCTCGTCACTTTGAGGGTGGTAAGTAGAGGACATAGCGAGGTTTGTGCCCATGCACTGACAGAGATGCTGCCAAAAAGAGCTTGTGAAAGTGCGATTACAGTCCGAGACAATGGACTGAGGCATCCCATGGAATTTAACAATGTGATGGATGAAGACCTCTGCTACGTTTTGGCTTGTAAAGTCAGCGCGCATAGGTATAAAGTGGCCATACTTTGACAGTTGATCAACCACCACTAAAATGACAAAAAACCTGGTGGCAATCCCACAATGAAATCCATGGCTATGTCTTCCCAGATCCTCATGGGAATGGGCAATTGTTGCAAGAGTCCCCCTGGCTTAGAATTGACATCTTTAGCCTGTTGACACACCATGCAGCTTCTCACAAACGCCGCTATGTCCTTACGCATGCTTTTCCAAAAGTAATGCTACGCCAGTCTAGCAAAGGTGTGTAAAGACCTTGCATGATCACCCAGTAGAGTAGCATGAAACTCAGAGATCAACTTGTTCTTCAATTGCGGGTGGTCAGGTACTAGAATGTGACCCCGAAACAAACCAAGTTATGTTTCCAAATGTAATGACTGAATCCCGTCTATTGGAGGTTGTTGAGATTAGAAAAATAATTGGGGTCTTAGGCATGTAATTGTTGTAATAGTGGAACCAAGTCGTTCTACAACTATGAGCTGGCTAGGGAGAAACAAAGGTATAAGGCGCCATCGGCTACATTCTTCTTTCCCGGCCGGTATTCGATGTTGAAGTCATACCCTAGGAGCTTGGGAATCCACTTCTGCTACTCAGGAGTATGGAGAGATTGGTTACCCAGGTGCCGTAACGCCTACTAGTCAGTCTTGATGGTAAACCTATGTCCAACCAGATAGTGCCTAAATTTGGCAATAATTTCTGTAAAAGCATAGAACTCCCTTGTATACGTTGATTGAGTGTGCATCCTTGATGGTAGCTTCTTAGAGAAATAAGCAATGGGATGTGAATCCTAATTGAGTACAAACCTGATCCCTTCACAAGAAGTATCAGTTTCAAGAACAAATGGACATGAAAAATCAGGCAATAGAAGCACAGGGGCTGAAGTTACGGCAGCTTTAAGACAACCAAAAGCTTGTTGTTCTGTGTCACTCCACTGGAACTGATCCTTTTTCAATAATTATGTTAATGGGTGAGCCACCATAGCATAGCCTTTAATGAACCTCCGATAATATCCACTCAAGCCAGAATACCAATTGTTTCACATTGGGCGGAGTTAGCCACTGGAGGATTGCAATCAACTTATTCTTATCTATTGGCACCCCATGGCCAGAGACAATGTGGCCCAAATAATCCACATGAGTAAAGCCTAAACTGCAGTTAGAGTATTGGCATACAACCCGTGCTGTTGTAAGGTAGTAAGCACCTTCTCCATATGATCCAAGTGAGTATCCTAATTGGAACTATAAATCAATATGTCATCGAAAAATACAAGGACATACTTACTTAAGGCGAACTGGAAAATGTTGTTCATTAGAGATTGGAAGGTGGCAGGCGCTTTGGAGAGGCCAAAGGGCATAACTCTACATAAGTAATGGTCATGGTTTGTCCCGAATACCATTTTTAATCTGTCTTCAGGGTGGACTATGATTTGATGATTCTCGGACCGGAGGTCAAGCTTGGAAAAGTAAGCAGCACCATGTAATTCATCAAGGAGTTCGTCGACTGTGGGAATTGGAAAAGCGTCCTTTATTGTGATAGCGTTGAGAGCTCTGTAGTTAGTGCAAAATCGCCACGTTCCATCTCGTTTCTTGACCATAATAATGGGGAAAGAGAATGGGCTTGGGTTGTGTTCCATCAAGCCATCATCCAGCATCTGGGTCACAATATACTCAATCTCGGCCTTCTGAGAGTGTGCATAGCGATATGGCTTAACTTTGATGAGCCCGGTGTCCGACAACAAGGTAATCCTATAGTTGTATGGTCGGGGCGGTGGTAAGCCAGTAGGGAGAGAAAACATGTCCTAATATTTGAGAAGTAAAGCCCTTAGAGTATCATGCATATCAGGGGTAGTTAAGAAAATAGTGGAAAACTCGTGCTGCCAGGCTCCCCTGTAGAACTGGCACACTGAGAAATGTCATTTGGGTCCTGAAACGTCAAGGAGAAGCAGTGCGTGATCGCCTTTGTGGAATGCAAACAGTGTAACTGGCGTGCCATGGCCGATTGCAGTGAGGATGAGTGCTCTTCCCATAGGGTGACAAAATGTCCATTGTGATACAATTTCCACAAGTGGGTATTGTAATCACGAGATGAATGCCCAAAGTGGCCAACCATGCGACCCCTAGGATAACATCGGCTCCAGCTATTGGTAAGGCAAAGGCGGGTAAGTTTAAGAGAGTACCTTGTACTTGAACCCGGAGATCTTCCACAAGGCCTTCCACTTGGAGATAGTTGCCATTTCCCACTAGAACTTTAACGGGCTTGGTGTGTGTAATCTCAAGCTGCAGGAAACTGGGTGATCCATGGCTGAATAAAGTTATCGTTACTGCCTCCATCTAGAGGAATGTGCACTAGCTAACCAGGAAACGCATCATCCCTGAGAGCTATGCACTATTCATAGCATTTAAGGACATCTTATGGAACTATTCGTCCAGCTCGTGAGTGGATCTTGGGTCAATGAGGAACTCGGTTATCGGATTCTCAGTGGTATCATCGTTCCAATATAAAAAGAGAAGCTTCTTGTTTTCACATTGGTGAGAAGGGGAATACCTCTCATCGTTGTTGGAACAAAGTCCCTTAGCTCAGCAAAGCTACATCTCATCCATGTTGATCTTCCTATACCCGGGGAAAAGTTGTTGTGTGGCGCTATTGCCTAGCCCGCAACTGGAGTGGTAGCTTTGCTAGTAGTGAACGGCTCTAGCATGGGTCCAGAAGCAAGTCACAATGGGGAATGGATATCCGGTTAGAAGGGGATCTTCGGATTCACACTCATATTCAAGGAGACATACTTGTCCTCAAAGAGCTGTGCCAGTGTAACTGCCTTGGTGAGGGACTCTGGTTGCCAAGGGATAACATCCTTCTGTAGCTCCTTTTTCAACCCGTTGATGAAGCAATCCAACAACACCGCCGGAGAAATACAATCCACATGGTTGGCAAGAGCTATAAAATGGTATTAGTATAATGAGACTGTGCCCACCTGCGTGAGTTTAAAGAGTGAATACTTGGGGCATTCGAACACTGAAGGCCCATTAGCAGCTTCGATGGCCTAAGTTAGAGTCATCAAGGTCGTTAGGTTGCCCATTTTTTGCAGCATTTGAAACCATAGCACCACTGACCCGTCGAAGTGAATCGCTATAATTTTCAGTCGATAGGCATTGCAGATCTCATAGTTGTCGAAGAACTTGTCTGCCTTGAAGATCCATTATAGCGCATCAGAACCGTCGAAACAGGGAAAGACCAGTCTTACCGATCTTGGGGAAGTAGCAGTCAACAGGTTCATGTCGGTCATAACTATAGAAATAGAACCCTAAGGATGAGTACCTGGTTCCGGATCTATTACACCTTGGTGTCCTTCGAGAAGATTGGTAATGGTGGAGACGGAGCTAGAGACACTAGCGATGGAGGTGGTTACGCTGGCGAGCGACTACTCCAAAAACTTAAAGCGCTCTTGGCTTTGATCCATCACTGCCATGAGAGTGTGTCAACCTTTGCCTGTAAGTCCTTCATTCTAGTGCTTTCCGCCATGGAAAACGAGCAGCTCAAGCGGGTTCAGATGAAAGTACCAAATGTAGTGTAAAGCTACCAAAACGTCACAACAAGACAACACTCAGATCTCAACTAATAGATAATATTGGCATGCCAGCCATCCTTATTACAATATTCATCTAAGTGAAAAGAGAATAACAACCCAGTTCAACAACAATAAAAAATAAATAAACTCAGGATAAAACCAGTGCTGCTAACTTCATACAAGAGTAACACTTCTTAACATAGGATAACTAAGAGATGATCCCTCTACCAATGACAGGTCCAAAAGTGGGGTCTCGCGCTCTCTCCGATGCCTCCTGCTCCTCAGTGAGGTTCAGGCCTTCAGGTCTAAGTTCTTCGATATACTCACTCCCTAGGTCCATCCTTCACTTTTAAGCCCCAGCCCTCCATCCATCACGTAATCCTTAAAACGGATATTCTCTTTCTTTTCACGCCTGCCTGACCGACACCCATCCTGGTCCCCCCGCGGGTTGTTACAAAGATTTTCCCCATGATCCTTCAGCCACGCATCAACGCTTGTGATGTCGTTTCCTTCTCTTTTTCCGCTTGACCAACTTTTGTTTCTTACTGACGAATTTCGAGAATGCCCTTGCATGGCAACTTTGATAGGAAACGTAACATATTCATGGATATCAATGTAGTGGGTGCACATGAAAAACATGATTTTTAAATCCAAACCCCTTAAATACTTTTCTACTCAAATTCATTGTGTTTATACTCTCTATTTAAATTTCAAATCTATCCTAATTGAAATCTATCTAAAACCTGCTAAACTCGCCTATATCTAAACCAATGTTTAAAAATATGAAATTAAATAATAAAAAAAATTATTTATATAAACAAAACATAATAAAATAGTTAATATACACAACACACACGTACGAAGTATTCTTTTATAATATAATTGATAATATGGAACAACACTTACCTTTATGCAATACCGAGATAATTTTTTTTTGATAAAATTAGCTACACTAAATTTCAATCAATATATATTGTGGTTTAGTTTTTTTAGGTATAAATATGAAAGTGGTCCCTCTATTATACTGAATTTGCCCATTTAGTCCCTCGAATATAATTTGAGCCTTTTTAGCCCCTCTAGTTTACAAATTTGGGCAATCCTAGTCCACCTGGTGATGTATGTCACATTTGTAGTCAACCTAAGCTGATGTGGCATTTTTTTGACTAAAATAATCAATAAAAAATCTAAATAAAGAAAAAATTACTAAAATATTCCATGGGTTCGGATCCAAGTAACCATGGATCCGAATGTCACAAACCGACGTCGCCAAAGCCTTCCCCCCCGGTAATCCCTGCCACCATGCTCCAAAAAACTCAAACCGCCGATCCACACCACCGTGCTCCAGATTGTTTAGTGAATTCTGTGAGTACTCTTCCATTTTTGGATTAGATTTTGTATTCATTTGTTACATTGAAGACATTCTTTATTGTAGGCATCACCAAAGCTACTAATGGAGCTCCAGTACGTCACAATAAGCAAAGGAACAAAGGATGATTGAGTCAAGAAAATTTGAAGGCTATTAGGGACATATGCTATTAGACATTATGATTTAAATGTGCTTTGTAAATGAGTCAAGGTGTGCTTTGTAAATGAGTCAAGAATCATGACCATGTTAATAGACACATGTTGTTATAGGGAGCATATTCTGGTAGTGGAGAGAAGAATGCACAAGAGGTGTTTGTAATTATGTCTCTGAAGAGTAGTTTGTTACGAAGTTTATATAAAATAGAGTTTGTTCCAATTCTGTTCCCAGTTAATTAGAGTATGTAATTGAGCTAGTTAATGGATAACAAACATCAATGATAAAGCTAGATAAAATAGTTATACCATTAGCAAATTTTTTAAATAATTTGCACATAAAACCATCCATTGTTGAAGTTGCAGAAAGCTGAAATGGATCAACTTCATCAACCAGGTATTATATATGTTTACATACTATTAGAGATGCAATTAAAATTAAAATTCTAGAATCATGATCTATGAATAAAGAACCTTGTTGACACCGGGCGGGGTAGCGACTATCCCGCGGGCTAGCTGGATCCAAGGACCGCAAGGAAGAACAAACGAAGAACCAAAAGAACCAGAGAAAATACTCTGAAATTTAGGAAAATACTTTTATTCAGAATTTAATAATGAAAAACTAATCCATAAGCCGAGTTAAATAGCCTCAAAAGATTAACCTAGAAACCTTATCATCTAATCTAAATTTGCTAAAATTGACAAATTATTATTTAAAACTAAACTTATCTAAATTTAAAACTCTAAACAAATCAGATAACTCCTAAAAATCCGAGATCAAATCGGATTCAAATCCTATCCTAATTTGGCAAGTGAAATATTACCAAAAATAGAAAAAAGACCAAAAACCGTAATTCGGTAGATTAAATATTTCTAAAAATAGCAAAAAATAACAAAAATTCTCTCTAATATGATGCCCCCATGTCGTGCACACCGCAAAGAGCTTTCCGAATTGGGGTCGAACGCCCGATTCTGATATCGGTAGCCAAAGTTATGGCCAAAATACAGAACCACACCCAAAACTGACCCAATCTTGGAATTGACTCGATAACTTCCCGTCTTTACGTTGACCCGCCAACCCGGCACCAACATTTGACTCGAGCCTCCTGCATCAGTCACCCCGGGTTGGAAAGAACTCGACCCCGAGTTCGACTGTACCTCTGTTGGTAGGTCTGGATCTCTGTGCTTGATCTCAATCAAAACCATAGAGACGGAAAGTAGGTTAGTAGTATTGGTTACCGGGCCAGGAGGGTTTTCCTCTCATCGAAATACCAATGCAACGCTAGTCCCATCATCATCATAATGGGCTCACCAAGCTCCTCCTCGGGCTCACCAATTTCCTCCTCGTAGTCGTCATAGATAGGCGAGATCTCCTCCTCCACATCATCGTTGAAGATGGGGAAAATCTCATCCTTCGCATCATCGTTGAAGATGGGCGAGATCTCCTCCTCCACATCATCGTTGTAGATGGGTTGGTAGATGGGTTGGCCAAACCTCTAATCGCTATGATTATGGTGCTGGACTTCCTCAGCCGGAAACTGCCCATGACAACCACGATCAAAATTGATCGCCGCTAGATGCCTTGATAATTTCTTGACTTGCCTCTTCAAATCCTTGATCATCAAGCTTTGGGTTAACTCCACGACTTGCCTTTGTAGATCCTTGTTCATCGCCTCCAGAGCGCTCCGGTCACGGTACTGGACTTCCTCAGCCGGAACCTGTCCAACCCGACGACCACGACCACAAGTCATTGATGTCGACGCTTCCCAGGAAGATGATGAGCTCTGGGACCAACTGACGCCAGGTGGGATAGCGATTATCCCGCGGGCTAGCCGGATCCAAGGACCTCAAAAAAGAACAAACGAAGAACCAAAAGAACCAGAGAAAATACTCTGAAATTCAGAAAAATACTTTTATTTAGAATTTAATAATGAAAAACTAACCCACAAGCCGGGTTAAATAGCCTCAAAAGATTAACCTAGAAACCTTATCATCTAATCTAAATTTGCTAAAATTGATAAATTATTATTTAAAACTAAACTTATCTAAATTTAAAACTCTAAACAAATCAGATAACTCCTAAAAATCTGAGATCAAATCGGATTCAAATCCTATCCTAATTTGGCATGTGAAATATTACCAAAAATAGAAAAAAGACCAAAAACCCTAATTTGGCGGATTAAATATTTCTAAAAATAGCAAAATATAACTAAAATTATCTCTAATATGACGTCCCCATGTCGTGCGTGCCGCTAAGAGCTTTCCAAATTGGGGTCGAACGCTCGATTCTGATATCGGTAGCCAAAGTTATGGCCAAAATACCGAACCACACCCAAAACCGACCCAATCTTGGAATTAACTTGATAACTTCCCGTCTTTACGTTGACCCGCCAACCCGGCACCAACATTTGACTCAAGCCTCCTGCATCACTTGGGAATATCAATCTCTTCATTGCTTATAATGAATCCATATACTTCTACATTCATTGCTCAGAATTAAACTTTGTTATTTGATACTATCTGTTAATTCAAACACTTGTAGCTTCATTGATCAAAATAATTAAAATCTCACATTTGATTTTGTTCTTCATATATGTTTGACACATTAAACAAGCCAACAGTGTGTAAAAGTAGAGCCATACAATTTGTTCTTCATATTTGTTGAACACATTAAACAAAAAGGCCTCTAAACCTATGTTTCCTTGCTGCAAAATTCAACTTTTTCTTCAGCTACTGCAGTTTTCATACTTTGTTGTGTTAGGAAGTTTGGAAATTCAATTGTTAAGGAGGTCTGCTAACTTGCTTCATTCTAGAATTTCTCTGCAACAATTCTTCTATTCCTTTGAGCCTGAAAGTAATATATATTGGTTACTAAGAAATGACAACCAAAGAATACACACTTCTAATGACAACCCAAAATAAGAAGAAACAGTACAATTAATTCACTAGCAGTAATGAATGATGAATTTTGTGGCACTTCCCTTACAATGATTAGTCCTCCAGTGTGATGACCCTATAACATTCAAGAAACATATTTCATTTCTTTGTAACTCACACACAAAATTGATCAAAACTCATCAACTATTGAGAATTATTAATTTAGAACATTACTTATCCTTAAAATGGTGACTGAACCCCTTTGACTAGCTTTTCTTTCCCCTTTGATGCACTAACTACCTTTTCTCCTTCATTTGACTTGCTTCCTTCATGTTTTTTCTGCCACTCACACAGACTTGTCAACTTTTCAGAATTATTAATTCATTAGCATAGGATTATAAACATTACTTACTCTCTTCTCTTTCCCTTTTGATGCAGCAGCTACCTTTTGTTTCCCCTTTGACTTCCTCCTTTCTTGTGTCTTCTGGCCACCTGAACCAATATTATTTGTAGTGACCTTCATAGACAATAAAGTCTTTATTATGTCTAATAAATTATATAACATGGAAGCAATGAATAAATCATGTTAGCAGTAATGAAGACTTACAACATTAACTCTATGTGGACAGCACTGCTTGTTGTGGCCTTCAAGATGACACATTCCACACTTAAAGATCCTACCTTCTCTAGAAATTTTTGTGGTGCCTCTATTCTTTCCTTCCAATGGTTCCCTTCTCCTTTTCTTTGATGGTTGACCAGGCATCCTCTTAGCTATAGGTGGCAGTAGTGGACTTTCTTCACTTGTTGGCCAAAACCTTCTCACTGGGTTAATAGTGAACTAGTATGCCCTAAGGTATCTATCTTTTTTGAACCATTCAGAAATACTACTTAGTGGATCTTCTCTATTGAATGCAATGGCAGCCATGGCATGCTGACAAGGTATGCCTGTTTTGTCCCACTTCTGACAGGAGCAACTCATGCTTGATATCCTCACATCATAGCTCTCCCTTATTTGCATAATGGATCATCCCAATATACCTCATGGCTTGCAGCCCCATTCCAATCAACTTGACAATTTTTACTTTTGTGTTTCTCTTTTTCAAGCTTAGAAACATTATTAGGTCCAAAATTAGTCTGCCACTTCATAACATAATCCTTTTTGGTAACAATCCTATGGAATAATTCCCTTAGTCCCTCTATTTTTTGGAAAGTGCCCTTTTAGTCCCTTATCTTTTTTTTTGTGACTTTTTGGTCCCTCTAATTTATAAAATGAGACTTATTAGTCTGAAGGCAGACGACGTTCACTTACGCCATTTCAGATGACTAACGTGTCTGCCACGTGGCGTTATGTTGATGTCCACGTGGCCATCAGAATGTCACGTGGCCTTTTAAAACATTAAACCATTAGAAAAGATTTAAAAAAATGAAAACAAAACATTAAACAAACCCTCGAATTCGGATCATAAACGATTAGGATCCAAATTTTAGCCCCTCTCTCCCATTCATCCTCTCCATGTGGCATTCTGATGGTCACATGGACATCAACATAACGTCACGTGGCAGACACGTTGGTCATCTAAAATGATTTAAGTGAACGTCGTCTGTCTCTGAACTAATAAGTCTCACTTTATAAAGTAGAGGGACCAAAAAGTCACAAAAAAAAGAAGAGGGACTAAAAGGGTACTTTACGAAAAGTAGAGGGACTAGAAAAGGGAATTATTCCTAATCCTATTCATCATATACTTTCAAATTTCTTCAAACATGGTAATGACAGGTCTACTTTTTGCTTCTACTATGACACCATTAAAAGTCTCACAAATGTTGTTGTCAATACAATCACACTTAACACTAGTGTTAAAAAATGCTTGACACCAACCTTTAATTGGTCACTTATCTAGTAAATCCTCCACCACCTTCTCTCCTCCCTTCACATTTCTCATGCAATCCAATTGCTTGTGCATCTCAGGCTGATTAGTTGACCTAGCAGTGTTCCAAAATTGGAGTTGGAGATCTTTACCTGCGTGTTGCTTCCCTTACCTTGCATATATGTGCCTTGCACACATGCGGTGCTTAATTAATGGGAAAAGAGAGCTAACTGCATGGATTAACCTTACAAGAAAAAAAATTTAATAGTTAAAATATAGCTCTGATTAGAAGAAAAAATTTCAATGAAATTAATTCCATACCTTTTGCATGTCACTAAAAGTGCCCAACTAAGGCCATCCCCAATGCATATATCTGTTGTTAGATGCTAAAGAAACCATGTCCATCGTTCAGTAGTTTCATTTTCAACAAGTGCCCATGCTATAGGGAACATTTGATTGTTTCCATCTCTTCTAACTACTACTAACAATTTCCCCTTCAATAAGCCTTTCAAGAAGCATCTATCAATACCAATTATCCTCGTACAACTAGCTATGAACCCTCCTCTAACAGTTGTAAGACAAATGTACATTTTTTTTAATATTGGTAGTTCATTAGGGCTTTGCCTTTCAGATATAACAAACACACTGCTGCCAGGATTGGTTGCTTTCAATTCCATTGCATAGTTATACAACACCATGAAGTCATCCTTAAAATTGTTGTTCAACTTTTTTAACAACCATTGCCTTAGAATTTCTGCACACCTTATCTGTTATAAAGACGCCTAGTTCTCTTTTTTTTTGGTATTTGAGAGTCATACAAGTTGACTACAGAATTAAGAAAACATAAAGTCTACTTTCATATTCAGCAAAAGTTGTCTCAGTTGCCCTGGCATTGCTTCATCATCTTGAAAGTGTTCCTCTTCCCCTGTTGCTCTTGCTCTTCTAGCTATTGTATCTGCTACTTTGTTATTGTCTCTTGGAGTGTATCTTATTTCCCATTGCCATAAAATTGATAGCAGTGCTTTGCATCTTCGGGTGACATCATCTGTTCTCCAGTCTCCATCTTCAATTCCCTTCTTTAGCATCTTACTGCAGAGGTGCTGTCAGTGAAGATCACAACCTCTTTTGCTCCCATGTGAATGAGTTCCTAAAGCCCTCTCTGGATAGCCTTGAGTTCACCTTCAAAAGTTGTGGCTGCCTCCTCCCTTTTTGATCCTGCCAAACATAAATTACCTTCATTAGTCAGGATAACAAAAGCAAGTCCAGTTTCCATACATGTTTCCAGTTTTGATGCATCAGTCCATAGAGAGTGTTTGTAGTTTTTTTGTCCCATGATTCTTTCTTTTGTTCTGTAGCAACATTGATATCAGGGTATCTATTGATGAATTCTGTTGCTGCAGTGATGCTTAAGTCGATCAGCCTTTCAGTGCTTATTTTCTGGTTTCTGAAAATCAGGGAACACCTTGATTTCCAGATATACTATAGCAGGTAAACCATTTTACTACAACTCTCCTCTCTTTTTACCAAGGCCTTTAAATGCCTAGGCCTAATTATGAAAGACATACTGTTTATAACTTCACCAAATCTTCTAGCAATTACATGAGCTGTTACCCTTTTATTCCTACTAGTCCCAAGAAGACATGAATGGTTTGGTAACATAGTGCTTCACAGCATACCCTTTCTTGCTACTACATAATGAACACAAAATTAACCATGTAAACTCTTTTGCAAAATACTTGGCCCTCACTCTCAATAGATCATTCTTTATATAATTGAATTCAAAGCTTTTCCTTGTTGAAAATTCCACAAGTTCTTTCTTGAACATCAAACCTAAGGTCTAGGGAAAAATCTAGCAGAGGGATACCACAATCATAATACTTCTTACTTGACTTATGTCTCCTTGCATCATTTGTATCAGAACCACTAGTATCCTCATAACTCCTGGGTCTGATGATTTAATATACTCACTTTCATATCTAGGAACCTTCCCGAGGTGCCTCACTGGTTCTAGCAGGACAGTCAGCAGGTCATTTTCCATCTCCATCCTCATTATCACTTTCATCAGCATTGTCTTGTATAGATTTTTTCAACTGAACATATTTGTTGACATTATCTGTACCTTGTTCTCTATCTTCATCATAATCTGAACTGCAATTAATAAAAATCATATCTACTAGCCTCTCTTCAAAGTCCTCACCTGAGTCACTTCCACAATTACTACCATTACCCTTCCTCAAATCCAAGTCCATAGCACTATCAATTGCATATTTTAATATTTATGGAAAGCTTGTGTTATTATCAGCACCTGAAAACTCCACATAAATGTCTATTATCGACAGTTTCCTTAATGAATCAGCTAGACTTAGTATGCTCTCATAATCACAAATAGGTTTAAATTTTCCCTCACCATCAATAAAGAACAAATTCACAGATTTTTTAATGTCATACCCTAACTCCTTGATGTCTCCCAATAAATCCCAATAAGAAATCTTGTCAATGTCAACTACATAGTCAACCACAAACCTATTAATATAACTAACCTCTCCTTCTTTTACTAGTGTTCCTCCATGATGATACCTAACAACATACACAACCCTAGTAGCCATGCTATGCTCCCTAACAAAGAAAAAAAAACCAATTTAAGAGAAATTTATTATAATTACAGATGGTATGTAACAAAACAAATGTAATGCATTCAAGCAGCAACACAACAACCACATTACAATTAAGGTCCAATGTAATCTTTGAGCATGCAAATACAAATGGTGATGAGAATGGTTCCCCAACTCCCCACTTATTCCAAAATAATCTCCCATTACCATATAACAGAACATAACACAAAAAAACAAACAAAAAAACATATAACAAGAGAGGAAAAAAAATCTATTGAGAACAAAAATTGAGGAACATACAAATGGTGATAGGAATGGTTCCCCAACTCCCCACTACTTATTCCAAAATAATCTCCCATTACCATATAACAAAACATAACACAAAAAAAAAAAATCATATAACAGGACATGAAAGAAATCTATTGAGAACAAAAATTGAGAAACATACAAATGGTGATAAGAATGGTTCCCCAACTCCCAACTTATTCCAAAATAATCTCCCATTACCATACAACAGAACATAGCACACACACACAAAAAGAAAAATCATATATATAACAGGACATGAAAATAATCTATTGAGAGCAAAAATTGAGGAAAATACAAATGGTGATAAGAATGGTTCCCCAGCCACCCACTTATTCCAAAATAATCTCCCATTACCATAAAAAAAAAGATTTATATATATATATATATATATATATATATATATATATATATATATATATATATATATATATATATAAGGACATGAAAAAAATCTATTGAGGACAAAAATTGAAGAACATACAAATGGTGATAAGAATGGTTCCCCAACTCCCAACTTATTCCAAAATAATCTCCCATTACCATATAACAGAACATAACACAAAAGAAAAATCATATAACAGGATATGAATCTATTGATAATAAAAATTAAGGAACATACTAATGGTGATAAGAATGGTTCCCCAACTACCCACTTATTCTAAAATAATCTTCCATTAACATATAACAGAACATAACAAAAAAAAAAAATCATATAACAGGACAGGAAAAAAAATCTATTGAGAACAAAAATTGAGGAACATATAAATGGTGATAAGAATGGTTCCCCAACTCCACACTTATTCCAAAACAATCTCTCATTACCATATAACATAACATAAAGCCAAAAAACAAAAAACAAAAAACAAAAAAAAAACATCATATAACAGAATAGAAACATAAAAAAAATGCATAGCACTTCATCAATCTATTACAAACAAAAATTAGGAACATAAGAATTAATTGATCCCATAGTAAATAATTAATGCCATATAATAGAACAAAACAAAGTTAAATTGATCCCTACGCTTCATCAAATTTTTATTGAAAAAAGAATAATTCTTTGCATTATTTATTAAAGTAAACTGGAATATCCCTACACTTCATCAATCTATTGAGAACAAAAATCATGTATAGCACTCATGAATATATAAACAAAACACTACTTTTATTTCATTCTAAGTTATATATAAGAACAAAACTGCAATTTTCTTGAAAAACATACCTTTAGTGAAGCCACAAGATAATCCAACATCTAATACTTTTAGTGAAGGCACAAGATAATCCGACACCTGTAAATTCTGACACAGTTGAATATAATGAGATATTATTATATGAGCATGACAAGATGATCCTATTAAAGTATCATAACATCAAAACTCTCATCAACTTCAGCTCAATTCTCAATCTTGGCAGAGTTCTGAAAAGTGGGTGCTAGTAATTTAACAACATTCTTAAATATGGATTAAGAATATCCAAGATTTAGTTAATTAAGTATGATCCTGTTAAATTATCATAACCTTAAAAAACTCTCATCAACTTCAGCTCAATAATCAATCTTGGCAGAGTTCTGAAAAGTGTGGTAGTAATCTAACAACATTCTTAAATATGGATTAGGAATGACGAAGAATAAGTTAATTAAGTATGATCATGTTAAATTCTTATAATCTCAAAAAACTCTCTACTTCTGATCAATTCTCAATCTTGGCAGAGTTATGAAAAGTGGCTTAGATTTTAATACTATCACTAGTGGCAGTAATCTAACAACATTCATATATATGTATCAATAATGTGCAAGATTTAGTTAATTAACAACCTGGCTAACCAGTAATCTAACAACACTTGCATTATCACTATCTTCATTAAATTATTCACTTATGAAAAGTGGCATAGATTTTAATACCATCACTAGTGGTAGAAATTTGACACCATTCTTAAATATATTAATCTATCATCAAGAAGATAAAGCAACAAGCTTCACATGGGCATGAGAGATAAAAAGATTTAAGAAATTTCTACAAATAAATAAAGCCCTAATTAATTTCTTCTCAAATCTAAAAACCTAGATCATCATGTACCTTATGATGATCCGATGTTGTTGAGTTGATCTTCAAGAAAGTGAGAGAGGGAGGTCGAGGGATCGGCGGCTTGAATTTTTTCTATCAGGGTGGCGGGGACTATCGGGGGTGGGGGATTTGCCGACTTCGAGGGAGGGGTGTCGGGTGTCGGGTGTGAGAGTAAAAATTTCATGGATTTAGATCCATGGTTACTTGGATCCAAATCCATGGAATATTTTACTAATTTTTTCTTTCTTTAGATTTTTTATTGATTATTTTAATAAAAAAAATGCCATATCAGCTTAGTCCGACAACAAATGTGACGAATGTCACCAGGTGGACTAGGATTGCCTAAATTTGTAAACTAGAGGGACCGAAAAGGCTCAAATTATATTAGAGGGACTAAAGAGGAAGATTTAGTAAAAAGATGGATCATTTTAATATTTAAACCTTTTTTTTATAAATATAGACAAATCATTAAAAACAAACACGGATGTGATTATGAACTTTAACTTTTTTATAGAAAATGCGCTAATAAATTTTTTTCCTAAAATTTAATCTAATTTTAGTTCTAAAATTGAAAGAATTAAGGGCATGTTTGGTTTAGCCATTTTTGTGCGTTTTTAGCGTTTTCATCATTTTCCATTTTCCACGAAAACGTTGAAGACACGAAAATGCGGAAAAGAAACATGGTGTGAAAACAGATAACATGAAAACGAAAAAATTCATTTTCCAAGCATGGAAAAGGCGGTGGCATTTGTGTAATAAAAGTAAACTCCAAACATAATAAACTCTTTTCAAGATCTCGTTACTGAAAACCCTAGCGCACGTCTCTCGTACTCATGCTCCTCAATCTCTCTATAAGGACACCGTTTACTTCTACCCTTCTGTAAATTGCAGCTTCGTTGTTGAATCTGAGGCTTGATCTTTGGTTTAGCAGCTTAAGGCCTAACCCTTGCAAGCACTCCATCTCTATTTCCATCTCCTGCCATTGATGCTCTCTCCTCGCCTCACCCTCGAGAGGAATCGTCACGACTTTGAGTCTCTCCCCATCTCTCTCTCTCTCTCTCTCTCTCTCTCTCTCTCTCTCTCTCATTGGTTTTGTCACGCCTCGACCCGAATCCCAGGCCTCGGGCACGTGAATAGATCGGTTGTACCAAAGTAGAGACGCAACCCACTCGGATACAAGACCTTTGTAAATCATAGCAGATAACCAATAATAACAAAATATCTCAAATAATATAAGTAAATAACATCAGAGTCACAACAGAGTAGAAATCAGGGTCCAATTACCCTACAATAGGCCCTACATGGGGTCCTAAAATCAATGTCTCACACACAAAGAAAATAAATGAAGTCCTTGTCCCTCACACAACTCCTGAGTCCGAGTCACCTACTCCTTAGGATCTGAAAAGAGAAGGGAAAACAAAAGGGTGAACTTTCGAATGGAAAGCCCATTAAGTACCTCCCAAGGATCACAATGAAACAAATCCACACAGATGATAAAAGATAAGTCATAATATGAACGAATAAAAAATGGGCCACACCCCACACAATTCAAATCCTAGGAGTCTATCACAAACAATAACAACGGCAGCGACTCCTATCCAACAACGGCCCTCCGGCTCTAGAAGAGAGTTCCAAAAAGAAGCTCAGCAAACAATCCCCCGGTTAGCAACAACAACATCTACTGAAATCGACCCTCTGGTCGTACGGCCCTCAGGTCGTATGTCGGTAGCGCCACCTCTCGTGCATGTCGACACGATCAGCGAATCACCCGCACTGATGGGCAGGACAACTAGAGTATCGTCCCTCTTGCATGGCAAGTCAGAATGCCAGGGTGTCCCATCCTTGAATATTCCCCAACGGAGCCCCCATGCTCCATTGATCCGGGCCGAAGACTAACAATCAACCAGGGATGCCAACATCCCGAAAATAAACATACATGCTCAATGGGAATCCAATCAAACAAGGAAACAAATATGCATGTACAAAATCAACAAGGCAACAATCCAAACAAATCAAGATAGCCACAATATCATGAAACACTCAATAGGATAATAACAAAGCCAATAAGTACTCCGTAGAGTGGATGCAAAGTAGAAGTAACTTACCTCTATCGAGGATGTCCCGAATCACGCAAGACTCCCTCCGGGCATATATCCACACTCTACGCCGGTATTTGGTAATAGAGTCTATGTAAGCAATGGTAATTGTTCATAAACCCTAAATATTTAGATGTACAAGTATGTACCATTGATGGGTTACAGTTTACTCAAATGGTTAGCCTAATTTATTGGTCAGGGTTTGACTTGGTTTTCCTTTTTTCAAATGTGCGTTTTTGATTTAATGACTAAAGTTAACTATTCAAAAATTAAATTACAGTACTCCAATGGGTAGGATCCCCCACTATGGCTTTGGAGGTTTTGGGTTCAAACCCCCATACCTATAATTTTATTTACTTTCCTTTTATATTTCACTAACCAACTTCAATTTGGTTAAACTCAACCTATTTGTATCCAACCATTTCTGATCAATTAGCCCCCTTTTAAATTGGATTCCATTCCTTTTTAAATCTACATTTACAATTTAGAGAATATTCCTATAAGCAAAATGGCATGTTGCCTTAGCAATAATCTTATGGTTAGAGTGGACCATGAAACCAACTCTCTTAACCCAACCCCCAAGTATTTAATCCTTCACGCCATTTCCTCAATCAGTTGACACTTCTCTGGACATTATCTTCATGCATACCTTGGAAATGTCTTGAGTCTATGCAAGACTCGAGAGACCTTGTATGTATACTTAACCACACACCAGTACCCGCTCTGATAACAATACTATGTTTCAACAAATCAGAGTCCATCCCATAACACATGCAGGAGCCCTACATTAATCATGCAAAAACCTATATTAATCCTGTTTATCCATGCTCTAATCACCGAGGTATCCATTAACGTCCCTAACTATGCATGCATTCATATTTCCTTGCTTAAGCCTCCCTAAACCTTTTTGCGCATCCTATATACCCAGTAGTAGCCCCCTTTATGTCATCACTCTCTTCTTGCCATGTACAAACCCCTGCGAGACCTCACGACCATGGCTCATGAACGTTTTATCACCTCCATATCATAACAAAATCTTTTATACTAAATAATCTTGGTTTTATTAATCTAACACTCATGCATGCAGGCCTAGATACTAGAATCAGAGGGCAGAAGGCTTATAGAGATCACTGGAGGTATGAGGCTGGCTGCGGTCGATCATCATCCTTTCTCCTCGTCACAGCGCAGCTCCCAGGGCCTTTCACAGAGACGGACCCACGACAGGATCTCTGAGTGTGTGGTGGTTCAAGTCGTCCACCAGTACCTCACAGTGTCATGGCGGGGCGGCGAGGCTTCTATTCACACGACAGAGGAGAAGGAAGATGCTGAGCGGCGCTAGGGTTTGAAGGTTCTCTTCTTATATGGACTCGCGATGGAGGCTGGGCCCCATTGTGATCGTGGGGATGAGTGCGATTGTGATGGCCTCCCTTCTATTTTTGGTTGGGCGGTAATCATGGAGGGTTCCGCTGATGGCGATGGTGGCCCCCAGATGGAGAAGAAGGCTCTGGGCATGCCTCGTGATCGTACCATTCACCTCAGATGGGTGGCTTCGGTTCACTGCATGGTATTGGGTGCCCGCTACACATCTACGTCAGCGCGGTAAATGAGCGGCTGGATCCCTAAATCCCGCCTCGAACTTGGTCGTTGATCCCTGAAGGACGGTCACAATATGCCCGCATGGTAGGGGCACACGCACACCTACCTTGCAAATCAAAATGAATAGTTGGAAGCCCTCATCTTGCCTTGAACTTAAGCCTCATCACCAGATTGTGTAATCTTTGTCGTTGATCCTTTCTATTTCATTTCTCACATGGGTTCCCACGTAACTTTGCAATTAACCCCTTTTTCTTTTATTGCTTCATATATAGGTCCCTCGCTTGTGAGATGGGAACATTTCAGTTAAGTCCCCAGACTTTCTAGAATTACAAATAAGCCCTTGGCAACCCCAATTAACCCTTAATTGGGGTATTAACCAATTTAATGTTTCTTTTCCAGTTAAATAAAAGTTTAGGGGACTCCTTTAATTCATAAATTAATTTAAAGAGAAACTAGAAATCATTTATTTCAAATAAAATCTCAGATTTTATAGGTTTCGATCGGTGGTTCATGTTAGTACTCTTAATTCTTTGTTATATCAAAGACCGGATCCCTATCATCTTCTCCATCTATACCTCTTTTTGTTGTTCCTGTCGGCCTCTCTTCTCCTCCGGTAATCCATTTAGGGCTTTGATAAGTGACACATAACAAAATAAATCTTTGTAAAAAACCTTCTATGAACTTTTTATTACTGTTGTAACAATTGTTATGTTGGTTTATAATTCTATTTGGTGATTTATATATTGTTTTATAATAGTAAAAAAAATTGTATATACATATTTGCACCAGAAAACATACTGAGCAGTTTTATAACAAACCAAACAGCTTTTCCATTTTCCAGTTTCTAGATTTACAATATATATATATATATATATATATATATATATATATATATAGAGAGAGAGAGAGAGAGAGAGAGAGAGAGAGAGAGAGAGAGAGAAAGACCTGATACTATCAGGCCCACCGTAAGTGCGGACGCCTGATACTGTAACATCTCGAATTTTTCTTAGTAATTAATCAGAAAATTCTCAAATATTCAATGAGATTAATTAGCACAGAAAATAAATTAATGATTTTAAAACTCAATTAAAGGAAAATCGGGAGTTAATGGACTTTCTATCCAACCTCGCCACTATTGCGCCATGAGAAGGCCTTATTGGGCCAGGCCACTTAGACTTGAAATAGTTGGGTGTTGGGGGGTGGGGGTGTGGGGGTGGGTTGGTGGGGGTGTGGGGGTGGGATGGAAAGGACAATTCTGGTTAATTAATTGAGAAAGTTATTAAGTGTTAATTAATCTGGATTATTTAAGTGGGAGATACCGGACAAAAGTTAGAGTCCCGATAAAGGAGATATAGCCAAGTCAGAAGTCAGGAAAAATGGATCTGGGTCGGGAGTTGAGACACCTCGTAATGCCCCAGAATACCCGTGATAGATGAAATAATGAGCCAGCTACGCATGGCTGACCAAGATTCGAAAAAAGTGGATCTTGGTCGGGTCCAATAATTCTCCATCTGACACCATGATGAGGGATATTTAATAATATATACATGTTATATATCAATCAGAACTTAGGGTTTCAATTGAAAATTGAATTCAATTGAGAAACCCCTCTCCATCCTATGTCCTCTCCTTCTCAATCTCTCTCTCCCTCTTGAGCTGACCGGTGAGCCCCTGCCCACACCGGATAGCCCTCCGGCCAGTGACTCCATCGCGCCCCTTCTTGGCGTAGCCCCCGCCGGCCAGTTGCGCACCTCCACGTGCGTGCGCCTGCAGGACCTCCTCCTCGTGCGCGCTTGCGCCAGTCAGCGACACCTCCGCCCCACGCCGTCGAGCTGCTAACCGCATCTCTCCCCTCCCTTCTCTGGTGGAGCTCCGGTGAAGAGGACGCGCGCAACCCTATTCTCTCATCCGTGGGATCTGACCAAGAGCTGACAAGAGCGCAGCTCAAACGACCAGCGCCTCCTTATTTTCTTCCCGTTTGCTCCAACCAGGCAAGCGTCATCAGGTCAGATATGGTGCGCCGGCAGCTAACATCCACCTCCTACTAACGAGGGAATCTTGCGTCTGAGCATTCAATTCCAAGTAAATTCTTGCGAGCCCTAATTTTAGGAAATGATGAATTAATCACATGAAAGAATGCATGAACCTAATTAAACTTACAATGGGTGAATGAGTAGAAATTGGGGGAAGAATGAAGGATAAATGCATGTAAGGAGATCATTGGGTGCTTAAGTTTAATTATGTTGCTAATGAGTGTATGTTTGTATAATTTCAGGGCCTTAGAAATAAAGGAGATGTTGCCTGATTTTCTTGAAATTATACATGATTAATCATTCATGATTATGTATATCATTTGATTAATCTTAAAAGCATGTTAGATCATTCAACTATACTAAGGATGAAGATAGCAAAATCTTCGATTTCGAGTAAATTCCATATTTTCTTCATGCTCTTTGGAAATATGTAAATGCATATAGAATATTACCTCACAGTACCGTTTTCTCACTCTCGAGTAGCTCATCCTCTTTATATGTATTCTTGCAGGAAGTAGATAGGTACTGATCATATCTAGAGTGGAAGAGAGAGTCAATGTTATGTTTTTATTTGGAGTATTGTACTTGACTTTAGGAGAGATATAAACTCCTTAATAGATTGGTGTTGTATGACTTTAAGTTATTTGGTGTTGTATTAACCCGTATTTTGATTTGTGAGTTATGACATTCGCTTATTTGCCTTATTAGCTTCCGCAAGTTTTATAAGTTATTAGATTATTACAGCCTTAGGCCCAAGGTTCACTCCTTGACCTGGCTGGTGTGACACTTGTCCCATATTTGGAGATGGGTGTTACATTTAGTGGTATCAGAGCCCAGGGTTTAGTCCTAGACAACCTAGAAATGGTCATAGCCTTAGAGTGGGAATACGTGTTAGTAGAGTAAAAGTTAATAATTGCAAGAAGTATTAAGAACTTATACTGACACATCTCCTTTTCAGAATGGCACCAAAGAGACGTGTAGACCACCCCGAGTCCCATGTGAGGAACCCGTGGAGGAGCCTGATGTGGAGGCTCCGGAGCAAGAAGTACATGCGGAAGGATCCCATTCACAGCATGGACCGAGTAACAACCCAGGAACGCAACCTCGATCGGGGTATAACCTAGGAATGCAACAGTTTTTCGACCAAATGGCGGAATCATTTGCGGCCTTTCCAAACTACCAGTAGCTGAGGCCTAGAGAACAAGACTTTGTCACCAGAGCCTGGCAGATGGGAGTAGCACATTTCACTGGCACTACTGACCCAACACAGGCAGAAAATTGGATCACACACCTAGAGCTAGGTTTCCAGGCACTGAGGTGCCCAGAAGAAGAGAAAGTGACTACTGTCGCACTGTTGCTGGGACAGGGGGCCTTACACTGGTGGTTGACCATCATGCGGAGCCGTACTGATCAGACAACTTTCACTTGGTCCAAGTTCCAAGCCGCTTTTAACTGAAGTAAATATCTTGAGTATATAGAGATGCGAAGCAATAGGAGTTTCTGCGTTTGGTATAGGGGAACCTCTCAGTGCCGTGTAAAATCAAGGATTTTATTGGAATAAATGGATTTTGATCACGACCAGATGAATCAACGGTCGCGATTAAAAGATTGTAATGATGGATTAAGTTCGAGGCATAAGTAACGATCTGGGCCCTCCATTCTATCGATATGATAATCTAATCTCTACCGTTGATCTTTTCCAAGTGCGTAAGTTCGAGGCACAAATCGCGATCTCCGTCTTTCATTCATTACCAGATGATGGAATGATCGTAGCCGCTCATCTTAGACAAGCGAGTAAGTTCGAGGCGTTGTATTAAATCCAAGCCGCCCGAAATCTATCATCGGATTGGATTAATCATAACCATTCATCAAGTCTAGCCTATTAAATTCAAGGCACGATAATTAAATCCCCTCGTCCATTATTGAGCGATGGTCACCGTTCATCTGAACGAAGCACGGATCTGAGACAAAATATTAAAATGGAAGCCGTTGGATTATGGCACATTAATCAGGACCGTCCGACGAGAGTTGCCGATCACGAGGCATGAGCTGAGTTTCTTCTCCACACGCGCGTTACTGCTCACAGCCTTTCTCGTCCTGCGATCACAAGGCGGCCTGGAAGGAAATTATTTGAACGTTGGTTAAGTATGGAAAGGGACGATCTTGGCTCCAAAATTAGGGGATCGCGATCGCGATCGCGAGTCCTATAAGAAGGAGGCCTTGTAAGAACCCTCGAAGGCACCATTGAGTGGCGATGAACCCTTTTCTATAGTGAGGAACTAAGGTAGAGGTAGAAAGAGAGAGAAGGGAGTTGTTCTTCTCTAACGGAGCTAGAGAAGGAAGAGCTAGGAGGTAGTGAGACGAGCGCCAAGTAAGCCTTAGTCTCCCTCTTTTTGTTTTAAAACCGGTGAAGTGGAGGATGACCCTTGCCGGAGAGATGGTGCAGCAGCACCCTCGATCTCTTCTTTCATCAAGTACATGAATGGGTATCGTCTTGTCCAGGGAGTGGTGATCAGAACCCAGGCGACGAACGGCTAACCTCAGCAGTCTGAAGGGCAACCAGCGAACAGTACCTTTTCCGATGAGGTTTCGTTCTTCTTTCCTTCTCTGTTGTATAGCATTCATGCATGTACTCGTTAGGGGTAGATATTAGAGGAGCTTTACGAGAGTGTTTTGTCCCTGTCGTGAGCAGGACGCCGGAGGAGGAGGAGCTGACTGCGAACAGGTATTCTCCGTCGAGGAAAGGAGGAACTCATTGGTTTTCCATTCTAGGAGACGACCTAAGTCTGCAGAGCATCACCGGGTGGCAAGGACGTCGCGACGGGAGCGGCTCTGGCCACCATGCGTTGCCGACGGTCGCTGCGAGGGACTGGAGCTCCACAGCCGCCGGGGAGGTTCTGATCAAAAAGAAGAGAGAGACGGTTAGATTAGTTGATAATTAAAATTTAATCATCTTAATTAACCGGTTAATGTCAATCAAGTTGAAAAATAAGGTTCATGGGTTTAGTTGATTTAAATGGTTAGGTTGTTAAGGCTAATCAACTTGAAATGGTTTGGTTGGACCAATTAGTTAGTCATGTTGTCTTGGGTTTTGATCTGATTCTAAGTTGAACTGGTTTGATAAAATCGAATTGGATTGGAGTTGGGTCTGGTCTAATGTGGTCTAGTCTGAAATTTTAAATTCATTTGATTGGGTTAGGTCTGATCAGATTGAGTTGAGTTTGGATTTGATTCAATCTAACTCTATAGGGACCAATTAAATCAGGTTAGGATGGTTTGGCTTGATCAGTTAGTGGTGGTTGGACTCGACCATGGAGGTCAATAGGTTAGGTCTAACCAACAAATTTTGAACCAGGTTTGTTATTAAAAAAAAAAAGAAAGATTGTAGATGGGGAGATTGGAACTCAAGCCCCCTTCTACATCATGGTGGGCCTTAACCACCAAGGCCTTACTTTGTTTTGGGTTGGATAGGTCATGATTAAATAAATATTTAAGCTTGGTCTCACCAGGTAATGAAAAGGAAAAATAAACATAAAAGGGCAAGAGAAGGGAATGGAACCAGAGACCTCTCAAAGCTTAGTAATGGGCTTTAGCCACAAGGCCATCTCAGTTCACTTGAACATATCTTTAGGTCTAAACAGTTAAGGGAAATCATCGCTAGACCTAACCAAGAAATAAAAGGGAAATGGTATGGGATATAAGGGAAAGCCTACAAGTTAGACTTGGGCCTAACTAGGGCATCATGCATGTTCAACTAGAAATTTTAAAGATATTGCCGACACTGATATAGGCTTTACTATCAGTTTGCGACATAGACATGTGATATGCAGGATTTTCGCTGAATAATCCCGGACGACATTGTTAAGGTAAGTACACTTGCCTCGTACCCACTCTTCGGAGTTTTCTTTGGCTTATTGTTTATCATGTTTGATGATGCTTGAGTTCATTCATGCTTCCATGATTGTTTGGATCCTTTTTTAGCATGTTTGATTGTTTTCAGGATGTCGGTATCCCTGATTTGTTGTTGGTCTTCCGCCCGGATTTAGTGGAGCGTGGGGGCTCCGTTTGGGGAACGCTCAGGGATGGGACACCCTGGCATTTCGGCTTGTCATACCAGAAGGACGATACTCTAGTTATCTTGCCTGTCAGTGGGGATGATTTGTTGGTCGTGTCGACACGTACGAGAGGTGGTGCTACCGACATGCGACCTGAGGGCCGCACGACCGGAGGGTCGAGTTCCTGCAAGTTGCTGATGATGCTGGCCGGGGGACACGTTTGTTGAGCTTTCTTTTGGAACTCGTGCAGAGCTTGAGAGCTGCTGTAGTTACCGTTGTTTTTGTTGTGGTAGACTCCTAGGGATAGTTTTGAGGGGCATGTCCCTTTTTTGATTTGATGATCATTTTATTGATATTATGATTTTATGAACCCCGCAGGGGTACTTACTGAGCTTTCCATTCGAAAGCTCACGCACTTGTTCTTTCTTTTTCAGATCCTGAGAAGTAGGAGACTTGAGCTCAGGAGCCGATCGAGGGTCCGGATATCTTGCAGAGGTCTGAGGATCTCTTTTCTTTTTCATTGTGTGTGAGAGAAACTATTGTAGGACCCTTATAGGGCCTGACTTTTGTAGGGCATCTGGACCCTTTCCTTTTATTTTATTTCCGCTGAAACTCTTTTTATTTGGATATTTGAGATTTATTATCTTGTTATTATATCTGCTTTTGATTACACAGGCCTTGTAGCCGAGTGAGGTGAGCCTTACTTGGTTACGGATGGTCTGCTCATGTGCCTGAGGTCCTGGAATCCAGGTCGGGGCGTGACAGGCCTATTATGAGGCCAAGTTCACAGATCTGGGGAGGTATGTAGCCTCTTATATAAATGATGAGTATGAGAAATGCAAAAGGTTCGAGCAAAGACTCCGGGACGAAATCCGAAACATTGTTACTGTATCAGGGTTCACAGATTTCACTGAGATGGTTGAGGCTTCGCTCAGGGTCGAGTTGAGCCTTGACAGACAGAAACAACGCCTGGAGAGATCTAAGAAAAGGAACGCACCCAATTTTCAAATGGGTGACAGTTCGAGGCCAAGTAAAAAAAAAGCCACAACAGCAGATGCACTATCATAAATGGGGAAAACCCCTGATAAATGGGGAAAAAACTACGGGAGGGAGAAGATACACTATCATAAAAGTATTTACAGATGTTCTTACAAAAATATGAGAGGAAAACCATGAATTTCGATGAAGAGTGGGGTATATGGAGGCTGGAGGCTGGTTCACTTCCCTAGATGGCGGCGCTCCCTGTTTCTTTTTGGTTTAGGGTTTGCTTTTTTCATGAGATCCCCTGGTGTATAGTCGTAGCTTCCTTATATAGTCCTGGATTTCTTGGAACGTAAGCCACCATTTAGAGCACGTGTCCGCTGATTAAGCGTCCAGCTAATCATCCATTGGATCTCCAACGTGACCACGATTATTGCTTTCCTGAATCGGAACCGGGGAATTGGATTACACTCCCCTGCGGTTGGCTTGCTTCAATGGGTAGGACCGGCGAGTTACTTTTGGGTGAAAGAGCAATCCACTGAACGGTTTTGTGATTATAGAACCGGTGAGTCGATTAGTTGCGCCCTACTATCGGGCGGTTTGGTAGCGTCCGTGGAGAGGGGGTGGATCACGAGGCGGGCCATCTTGATAGGGCGCTTTGTTCTATGATTTGGATACGTTGCTGCTGTGGATGAGCTCCACAAGTCCCTCCACTTTTACCTCCATCACATATATGTATATATATAATAATTAAAAGAATGGTGTTACAATCAGGCGGCTGCACTTGCGGCCGGCCTGATTGTATTACCATTCTCTCTCTCTCTCTCTCTCTCTCTCTCTCTCTCTATATATATATATATATATATATATATATATATATATATATATTATAAATCTAAAAACTTGAAAATAGAAAAGCTAAAACAACTTTTCCATTTATATATATATGATAGGAATAAAAGTGGGAAGACACGTGTCTTTCTAGCGGCCAAACACGTAGAAGAGTCTTTGGTCAACCTCTTTTCAAACACAACCTGATTCTGCTCGGACTCAAGCCTAATTCTATTCGGATTCATGATATTATACGCGGACACGAAAGCACTTTCTATTCTGATCCCCGCAAGCACTTCCTACTCGAATCCCTGCAAAGCACATCCTACTCGGATTCCTGCATAACACTTTCTACTCGGATCTCTGTATAGCACTTTCTATTCAGATCTCTGCAGAGCAGTTTTGATTTGGGTTATCGCAGAGTATTTCCCACTCAGAATTCTATTCGGATCCCATGCGTTTCACTCGGATATCCGGCTCCTCGGCGCTATATTCGACCTCACAAAATGGGAGAACCCCGAGAAGTCCCTAGAAGCTCAATTAACCTTCTAGAAGGGTAAACATCTGGAGCACAGCTGGCAAATGAGCTGGCATCCGATTGGCATCTAGAAGCCTCTAGAAGAGAGATTAGATAGCACTAAGAGATGAGTTGGCACACAAGTGAGACAAGTGGATGGAAACTTGGGCCACAAGTTTCCTCCAACCTGGGGCTTATAAAAGGAGAAGAGAGCACCATTTGAAAGGAAGGTTTTTGGAAGCAGCGAAGTCCTGCCACTCTATTGACTCTCTCCTTTTTTCCACTTTGTAATCCCACAATCCACTCTCCAAATGGTTAATTCTCTTTGTAAATTTAGTCAATATCTAGTGAATTCACTTTCCCAAGAGAGTCCCATAGTTTTTCCCTAAATTTCTAGGGTTTTCCATGTAATTTTGGTGTTCTTTCTCTTCTTGCTTGATTCCAATTCTTTTTCTTCACTGTTCTAGTCTTCTACAATCCAAATAAATTGAACCGTTAGATCTAAATTGGGATCAAAACCAATTTTAGAACTCACAATATATATATATATATATATATATATATATATATATATATATATATATATATGGGAATGATACAGTGTGAGTGCGACCGGTCGTTTTACTGTTTATTTATGGTCGCCTCCCATTTGGGACCTTGGAGCATGTTTAAAGGATTTTCAACCGTACGGATGGGAAGATCATCGAAAAATAAGCTAACATGTTCATTTTCATATAGTTTGGTGACCGTTTGGTCTTCCCACTTAACGGTTCTTATTTTAGGAAAATTTTAACGGTTCAGAATTTCAACCATTAAGTCGGAGGACCAAACGGTCACCAAATTATATGAAATGGGACATGCTAGCTTATTTTTCTTTGATCTTCACGTCCATACGGTTGGAAATCTTTCAAACATACTCTAAAGGTCAAAATGGGAGTCGACCGTATATAAACAGTAACTACGGCGGACCTGATGTTATCACCGTTGTGTATATATATATATATATATATATATATATATATATATATATATATAATCTTTCTCCTGACTAATGATATTTTCTTCTTACAAAAGGAGAGATAAAAGATGTGACAATGATGGATTAGAGCATTTCCATCCAGCTTCTCTTGCCTTGACAAAGGGCTTAAATCACCTTAAATTTTTTGGAAAAAAATATCCAGTTGATAGTTATTTACTCGGGTAGACAATGGGGCCCATCAAATGGGGTAGACACCCAAATATGCCCATATATATATATATATATATATATAATTAATCTTTCTCCTAACTGATGATATTTTCTTCTTACAAAAGAAAGATGAAAGATGTGAGTCATGCGACAACGATGGATTGGAGCAATTCCATCCAGCTCCTCCTGCCTTAACAAAGTGCTTAAATCACGTTAATTTTTTTTTAAAATATATCTAGTCGATAGTTATTTAATCAGGTAGACAATGGGTCCCATCAAATAGGATAGACGCCAAAACAAATCAAACTGGCAAATAGATGGGATGACATCAGCATATATGCAACATATATATATATATATATATATATATATATATATATATAGACGTGATATTAAGCGGTCGGCTGGAACACTATGTATTCCCGATCGCCTCCAGTTTGACCCCCTAAAATATGTTTGAAAGATTTTCAACCGTACAGATGGGAAGATCATCAAAAAATAAGCTAATATGTCCATTTTCATATAATTTGGTAACCGTTTGATCCTCCCACTTAACGGTTCTTATTTTATGTAAATCAACGGGCCCGTAATTTCAAACCATTGGGAGGACCAAAAGGTTCTACCAAATTGTATGAAAATGAACACGCTAAATTATTTTTCGACGACCTTCCCATCCACACTGGAAATCCTTCAAACATGCTCCAGCCAACGGAAGATTTAATCAAAATGCACAAAGATCCGGCCTAATCACAAGTGATATCAGGAGTATATATATATATATATATATATATATATATATATATATATATTATAATAACTATATTTCAATGGATATATTTTTATAAAATAAAACAAAAATAATAAAAAATTCCAAAATTTCATAAATATTTTCTATAAATACCCAACATCATTTCACAGTTTCCGTATATTCACATCAATAAAAACTCACACTACACTCTTATTGTTCTTTTTTCTTTATAATCGAGAAATGTATATTTTTACTGATGACATCTTTAGATAGCTCCTTATCTACCGCCGAAGATGTGTTATTATGTCAATGTTGTGGTGAAGTTACTCATAATCCATCGACGGGAGATGAGATGAAAAATGCAAGAATGGGGCACCTCATTCACCAAAAATTTATATCGAATGCGGTGAATTCTCCTTGTACGGAAATGGGTCTTTCTAGTAAATGGAAAGTGTTCAATAAATCATTAGGATATTGGAAAAATGCTTTGAAAAAAGCATAAAAAAATTATCAAAGTGGCACCAATCCTGGGGATGAGGTAATTTTTTAGTTGAATTTGTTTAATTAAATATTTAGATATAATACATATTTTATTTATTTAAATTGATACATGTCCCATACTTTTATTTTAATTACTTATTTTTATATAATTCAATATTTTATAGATAAAACATATTTATTTTTAAAATTGCAACTTAATTTACTTATTTATATTAACAAATTCAAGCACAACGTTGGTAAAACTACTACTACCTGAATAGATAACACCAAATAAATAGGCGCCACCATCCCAAGAACCAACAACATTTGATTCCCCTAATGATTGGGGGGGACACTTATTGATGCGTCTACAACATCTCCAATCATACGTATGATGCCATCACAATCCAGTGGAGGTGGCTAGACCAACAGGACGGAAGAAGTCAAAGCAAGTTTCCTATTTATATAATCTAGACACGGCTAAGTATCTTGAGGAATTAGCCATGACGGCTAGACTCAACCTTGAAAGAAATAGAGAAAAAGATGCATTTGAAAGGCATAGATTTGAGACACTCCAAAAGGATAAGGAATATGACCGCCAACTACAACAAGATCAAAGGGATCGAGAGATTATGGTCATGGATTTCTCGGTATTTTCTCCAAATAGGCAATCGTTTTGGAGAGCAAAACGTATGGATATTATAAGGAGAAAAATATTTTTTAATGAAGCCACCCCAAGTAACATGAATAAAGGGACCCCTAGCAACATGAATGAAGGCACCCCTAGCAGCGTGGATGAAGATTATACATCCACAAATTGGTTTGATGAAATGTACTCCTACTTGTTTGGATTATCATGTTTAATTAATGTACTTTTTTATTTACTTGCTTTGTTTGAATTAATGTCCTTTATTACAGTACATATGAAACATAAGTCCATTAAAAATAATATATATATAATTTTTTATGAATGGTGATTGCCTTAGAAAAAGGGGGTTTGAGGTGCTAATATGTGGATTGTGAGGATGCTGACACGTGGCTTGTGAGGATACTGACAAGTGGCTTTTGAGAGTGTTGGGGGAGGGGGGCAAGCTATTGGGAAACAAAGGAAGAGATGACATGTAGGAAGGGAGAAGCTTCTTCATGCTAATCTTCTTGAAGAAGGGTATGGGACTCGAGGAGAAAGGGGGATGAATGATGCACTGGAGGGCCATCTCTAGGGCTAGGAGGACTTGAGCTTTATGAGACCACCATGAGAGCATCATGAAAGCTTCATCTCCATGAGACCGCTCTTTCATCTCCATGAGAGCATTATATATATCCATGAGAGCTTCATCTCCATGAGGGAGCTTTATCTCTAAGAGAGCATCGTCTTCATGAGTGCTTCATCTCCATAAGACCTTCATCTCCATGAGACTTCCACCTCTATGGCATCTTCAGAGCTCTTGGATGGTTCCTCTATGGCCAAGTTTTATAGACAACTACATGGCATCTTCATGGCTTGTGGCCCTCATGGAATTATTATCTTTATGTTTTTGAGATAATCAATGATGTTTTACCTTTCTCAGAGAGAATCTAGAGTCTTGTAATCATTCTCTATTTAGTAGATTCCTCCCTTAATAGAGCACTGTGGTTTTCCCCCTAGATTTACAGGGTTTTCCACATGCATCCGGTGTTATCCTTTGTCTGCTCTTGGATCTCACCCTAGGGATCTCTGATAAGCGTTCAAATGATCATATTTCTTATACCGTTTCATGTACATTTTACATGCAACCTGGAGCAAGTATAGTCCATTGGTACTTAAGTTGTGTTTATTTTTACTTATAAGGCATTGGAAGGCCTCAGAAGCAAAAGGAAGTAGTTTGACATCAATTGAGGCAAAAACAAGGCAAAGGCAAGCTACACAGGCGTGTATACGGACATACGCGCCCATATGAAATCAGAAGATGGGTTTCCAGATTACGCGGGCAAGTACGCGCCAGTGAGCTACTCCCGTCTGGCCTTCTCGAGAAGCACACGGGCACCCATGGGGTGACCTATCTAGATTTTTCGAGGAGCACGCGGGCGCTCAGGCGCCCCGCATGATCAACCGTGCAGACTCACCGAGGAGTACAAAGGCGATCATGTGCCAGTGGGGCCACCCGTGTGGATCGAGATTTAGACCAGAATTAATTTTTCTCAGAATTAGACTCATGCGGACCCAGTTCGGATCAGGCCTTTTCAAACCGCATGAGAGACCATACATACCAAGCATTAGGGTTTTGAAGGGGGCTTCCAACCTCATTCATCCTCCTTGGAGGCTCTCACCATCCACCTTCACCCATCCACCTTCCAGGGCATCAAGGCATTGGAAGAGCGTTGACGGGGAGATCTCGCCAACGATCCTCGCCAACAGTGGAGGGAACAACATGTAATCTTATTATATGTTTCCTTTCTTTCATCATTGTATTGGATTGTTGTTCCCCTTTGATAGGGAACTAATTTTGTAGGTATTCTAGCATGACGAACATTTGGGTTATAGTTTAAATTTTGACTTTGAATGTTAATGACTATTTAGTTGCTTGCTTATTTCGATTTGATATTTATTGAGTGTCATTCCTTGTATTTGGTAGTCTACGTTGCGACAACCCCGACTATTCAATTCGACGCACCGGGGGAAAAGCGAACGCCTCCCCGTGTGTGGGCATACCTCAATAGAGGGGTCTATAAGTATGCCGAGAGATCGGGCACTAAGGAGAGCGACTCTTTAATTCGCATTGTTTCCATAGATCTCCCAAGCAATAGGTTCCCTAGAACGCCTATCGGTGAGGGTATAGATTAGTAATTCGCATCAAGAGAGGGAACAAATGCACTTTAGGAATCCTTGGTCACAAATCACCGCAACCATTAGTCTTAGCATTCACTATCTATCTTTGTGAGAACTCAAAGGGGATTCATTGCCCGGATACCACTCTTCCATGATTGATTACTCTACTACTTCATCGCACCTTCGTTTAGGTTTGATTTCATCTTTTCTTGAGATATAGTACTCAGATTAATTCAAAACCTCCCAAATTCATAATTAGACTAGGCATCTCTTAGTCCATGAGGATTCGATACCCGATTTTTCAGTCCATCTTATTGTAGTAGCATTGGCAACGATCAATCGCCCTCCTTCCATTGGTCTTCGTTTCTTTAATTATAAATCACAACCATTGATCTTGATCGGTGCCGATCACTAGACAAAACCGATTTTTGCATCATGTTATATTTGAGGATAATAATTTGTTATTATTATTTAGAAGTTAAATATATTTCAATTGTTTATTATTGTGGATATTGGTTTGTTTATCTGAGACATTGCATGCTTACAGATCCTTTAGGTATGTGGTTGTTTGTTATGTGCCGACCCGTGGATTGTACAAGAGGACGAAAAGGAAGAGTTGAAGCTTGTGTTGAGGCTATAAATGGTGGACTGGATTTACGTATGATGTTTGGACATGGTGTAAAACTGTTTGAACATGGTTGCCCTTATTCATCTAAATCTTAGCAGAGTAAACTTTGTGAAAACAAATAATAGTTACCTAACACCCAAAAAGGGTGAAACATCAAAGGATGTCTCGAGAATAAATGAAAATATTGGAGACTTTTTGATAATTAACCAAAAAAACTAATTTGGCATTAAAAGAGCATTTTCAGAGAAAGAAAACAATATTTCCGTGAGGAGGCATGTGCAGTGGCTTGGAGTGGAGTGACACTGGCTGCAAAATTGAAGGGGAATTAGAAGAAAATTGAGCATTGTTTAATTCCATGGGAGGTCAGGGAGGGTGGCACGGGCCGGGTTTAACCCGGCCCGGTCCAGAACCAGCCCAGCACCAACCGCCAGGTCGAAAAATCGTAACCGGCCCGCTACTGTAGCGAGCAGGTTACGGTTGGGTAAAACCCAACCTTTGCCCGGCGGTTTAGCCGTCGGGCCGTGCTTGGTTGACCCAGAATGGTTTTTTTCTTTCAATTTTTAAAATTTTTTTTTTCAAGTTTTTAAACTCATGTAAATATATATTGATTTTTTTTAATGTTTGAATAATTAGGAAGAATAATAAATTTTATATATTAGACTTTGTTTCCTTGAAGAGAGATTTTTGCATTCTCTGATTACCAATAATTAAGGTTTTTCATTGTTATTTCCTTATTTTAAATAGCTTGCCATTTAAATATTTTGTGACTTTATAATTTGTTTGGTTTTTATAATGTTTGAATAATTAGTGTAGGATAATGAATTTTATACATTGAGTTTTTTTTTCCTTTAAGAGAGATTTTTGCATTCCTTGATTGTTAATAATGAAGACTTTTTATGGTTATTGACTTATTTCCTTATTTTTAAATAGCTTGCCATTTATATATTCTTTTGTGATTTTATAATTTTTTTGGTTTTCTTAATGTTTAAATAATTAATGTAGGATAGTGAATTTTATAGATTTTTTTTTTTTCCTTTCATGAGAGATTTTTGCATTTTTTGATTGTTAATAATGAAGACTTTTTATGGTTATTTCCCCAAGTGTAAGCAGCTTGCCATTTATATGATGTTTTGTGATTTTATCTTTTTTTTATTTTCTTAATATTTGAATAATTAGTGTATGAGGATAATGAATTTTATAGATATTTTTTTTTCAAAGAGATTTTTGCATTCTCTAGTTGTCAATAATGAAGGTTTTTTATGGTTATTTCCTTATTTTTTTAAGTAGCTTGCTATTTATATATTTATTTTTAATTTTATAATTTTTTTTGGTTTCTTGATATTTGAATAATGAGGGTAGGATAATGAATTTTGTAGTTTTCAATTTTTAAAATTTTTTCTCATTCTATTTTTATATCAAAATATCATTGCTTTTTTATACATTTTTTTGCTATTTTTTAATATATATTTATATATTTAAAAAAATTAAAAAAAATTAAAAATCTGACGGGCCGGCGGGTTGGGCCCGGCCCGCCAGTTCTATAAGGTGGCCCGGGCCGGTTATGGGTCACCTTCGGGTGACCCATAACTTGCCGGGTCCAACAGGTCAACTCGGCCCGGCGGTTCGGGTGACCCATAACTTGCCGGGTCCAACAGGTCAACTCGGCCCGGCGGTTCGAACCCTGTGGCCTGGGCCGGTTCCGGTTCAAGGTTTGGCCGGTCCAGAACCGGCGGTTTGGGCCCGCCGGACCAGTTAATCGGCCAGTGCCCACCTCTTTCAGACATCAGAAACAGATCAAATCAATCCCAACCACTTGAATCCCTTAATTGACGGGCGAGATTCGTCAACTTTAAACAAATTTAGTCCGTCTCGCTGTTCTGTTCTGCACACCACTCCCTCTAGCTCTAGATAATGCTCATTATTCAAAGATTTAGCCAAAGTATGAATAAACGCAAACATGTTTAGATCGATCTTTTTATATACTTGTATGTATAATCATCATCACCATCATGATTCATGTATCAGTATCAACACCAACAAACAAAAGAAAACAAAACGAAGCAAAATTTTCAGCTTTTAAATTAAATTATTTCCGTCTCTTCTATCCATTGCCAATTAATTACCAAATCAAAGAAAGAAGCATCGATCCAAACGGTTTGGTCACAACCGCAGCCTGACCCGGCAAGCCTGTGAAACGATCTTCGACCCAGCAGTCAACTTAGACACCGTAACATCACACCCGGTCTTAACAGTGAAACCCCAGCTTCTGACCCTACCAATCTTGAACTTAACCGGCGCCTTCACGTCAACGGCAAACGCGACCGTCCGGCGAGCCCCAACAACCTCCCGCGGAAGCCGAACACCGGAGCCGCTAATCGTAACGTTGAATGACGTCAGGTTGCGCGGAGACTGTCGGAACGCCGGCCAGTCACCGGCGGCTAGAGCGGAATCGGAGTAGGAGAGTGAGAGAGATCCGCCGGAGAGGTAGTGGAGAGAGAACTTTTTGTTGGGATTATGAACGCGGAAGGCGGCGAGGAATGAAGGTGAAGAGGAGTTGGGCGCGGAGGTGAGGGATAGATGAGAGAGGTCATAGGAAGGGAGGCGGGGGCGTAGAGTGAGATAGAGAACGGAGAGAGTGGCAAAGATGATGAGAGATAGGAGGAGGATGGCGAGGAGGAAGAAGAGTAGGAAGCGGCGGCAAGATCGATGGCGACGGGCGCCTGAGGAGCGGCGCGAGTAGAACTCGAAGAGGGCGTTGTTCTGCGGCGGAGGGATGCGGTATATCTGATCCTTGGGGATCTGGATTACGTACGTGCCCGGCTTTGGCTGTGCTTTTGGAGGTAGTAGCGGGTCTGTTGATGGCTCTTCTTCTGCAAGATCAGGATGGGGATGAGGATGGACTCTCTCCTCCATCATCATCACTCACCACTGATTATAGAGTGAAATATTGAATAAAGGGTACTTCTAAGTGATAGTTAACCAGAGGAATTAATAGAAGAAAGGAAAGGAGGGAGGAAGGACAGGGAGAGGGGAATGGCCAGAATGGGATGCGAATGCTAGGGGCGGGATATATTGGCTTTGGTTACCGTGTCTTGTGACTCTCGTTGAAGCTACAAGACAAGACGTCCTCACATTATTTTATCATACATGGGTTTTGAAAAGTTAGAACACTTGGATTATTTTTTATTTTTTGGGGGGTAATAGAAGGTTAAGCAATGTCAGGACGACCACTTCACTGTCCAAAGGCTGTCTGTATGAATGAGCCATAAAAATTCTCCTCTCACCGCGGATCCAATAAAATCTATATTTGATGTGTATTTCCTTTTGCTGCTTGGGGACATTGAAAAGTATGGCCTCGTGGAAGATATCTATCTACTACATGCTTGTGATGTAATCAATATGAAGATTTAATTAATAATGACTTGGTGTTTTCACCATTGATTATTTATGTTTCTTGACTCGTTAAAATTATAAGTAATGAAATATTATCAGTTTAAAAATAATAATGAAATGAAATATATATATTATATATCTTTTTCATTCATTATTTGGCTAATTCCATTTATTTATTTACTTTGTCAAACTTATTAGGTTGCCATTTGTAACACAATTAATTGTATATGTCCAAGAGAATTGGTCTTTAGAATGACTCTTCATTTTTTTTATTTTTTTTATTTTGGCACTTTAAAATAACTTACTCTAAGAAAATTAAGATGAGAAAGATGCATTTTAGAAGATAGTGGTTTGGATAAGTGATCACCCATTGAAAAGGTAAATGTTTGAAAATAACTATCAAAATCAAAGAAAATAAAGAGTTTTCTCAATATCATATCATTTTTTGTGCAAAAACTTCTTTGCTAGTTGAGAATTCTATCAATGGTACGTACAAAAAGTCTTATATATGATGATAAGTGATACTACAAGTAGTATGCCTACAAAAAAAATAAAGGATGTAAATACAACTATAATTCAACACTTTTTGCATATACACTTCAGCTATGAAGTTTTGCTAGGATCACCAGTGTTTAATGGTTTTCTACAATGATTTTTAGATAAAACCCCACAATTTGTAATTAAAACAAAATACTAATTAAAGTAGTTATTCAAGTGTAAAAGATATTTTTTATAAATAGAAGTGAGTATATTATTAGTGACCGGAAACTCTGTACAAGAAACCCTGACTCACCATCGGGAAACGAAACCTGGCCTTTGATAGGGAGGCATCGATGAAGGAGCTACAACAAGAAACATTGGTGGGAAGGGTTATTTACTAATATAAACTCAGAAATTTAGATGTTTTAATTTTAAAAAGTCTATCTATATTAGGTTTTTTTTAAAAAAATCTTGAACAAGAAGAGTTATTTACTAGTATAAACTAAGTAGAAGAAAAATAAATAAATTATAAATATAAAATAATTATATAAGAATGATTCCACTTTAAAAATTTTAATAAATTAAAATTTAATTATAGCAAGTCATCGAAATTCTCTACACTCAAAATTTAATCCATCAAAAATGTTCTAATTACATACGCTAGTTAATTAATTAAAATTTAATATCAATATATGTCTTTTTTTTAATTAAAACGAGCTAATCATTTATTGTTTAATACGAGGTAAGTTAAAATCAGTTTAAAAATTATATTAAATGTAATGTTAAAATTTAAAATTTAAAATTTACAAACAAATAAGAAATCAAGTTATTCTTTTGTTTACTAAATACAATTGATGTGGATCTTAAAGTACCTGTCCACTTAAGGTAGTGTTTATCTAGTTGGATGGGCAGGGGATGTGCTCATCCAAAAAATATTTTAACGTTTTTTTAGGGAAAATTATTTATATGTCCTTGGCACTGGGGGTGTATTCGAGCCTAGCTGTTCATGAGTGGCTCGGTGTTTGACTCGATAAGAGCTCATTCGTGTTCAACTCGTATTGAAAACAAGTCAAGCTTGAACTTCAATTTCAAGCTCGATTAATAAACGAGTCAAGCTTGAGCAGAGGAAAGCTCGGCTCATTTAGACTTAGGAACAAGCTCGTGAACAAGCCCGTTTATAGGCTTGTTTGTGAGCTCGTTTGTGAGCTCGTTTATATATATATATATATATATATATATATATATATATATACTAAAAATGTTTGGGTGGATGTAAAGATTAGTATTGATGAACAAGCTCGCGAACAAGCTCGCGAACTGTAATTCTTCAAATGAGTTGAGCTCGAACAGAAGTTTTTGGCTCGATTCGAGCCACGAGCCGAGCTTGAGCTCTTCCTTTTAGTCACGAGCCGAGCCTGAACACACGAAAGCTCGGCTCGGCTCGGCTCGAATACACCCATACTTGGCACTGTTTCCAGGGACCTTAAAGTCAAACACACACACACAAACAATAATAATAAACAAAACACCCTAAGTACCCCAAGGGAATAATGAAACAGTGCAGGGACCTATAATTAATAATCTATTTTTTTTTAAAAAAAATTAATTTTTTAATTTTAATTTTTATTATTTGACATAGGCCATAAAGACCTCCCTAGAGGGTGTGTCAAAGGGTGTGGCCTTGGGTGACGAGCACCCTTGACCCCTCACCATGCCCGTACAGATGTGGGGACTCGAACCTGTGAGTTTTATGCTGATCAACAGATGAAATACCCAAACACCTCCCCTCATTTACGGGGACGGGGACTCGAACCTAAGAGCATGCTCAATCAAGCGAATTACTCAACGCACAGGACCCGAGATACCTCTAGACCAATGGTCCTTGGGCATTTTTTTTGTTGTGTGGTTTGTGTTGTGCAAAAAAAACCCTCGACTTTCCTTTCAAGAATTTGGTTCAACAAACAAAATTACGGAACAGATGAACAAGAGCAAGCAATCTCTAATCTCTAACCACCAATATGCAAAAAAAAAGGGCAATCAAAGTACAAAAAAAAAACAATCAATCAAGAAAGGGGAGAGAGAGACAAACAGATTTTTACGTGGTTCGACAAATTGCCTACATCCACGGGTTGCAAAGCTTCAATCCACTATAATCAATATGCGGTACAAGATTGTCTCCTCAAAATCTCTCCGAGCTACTTTTTTTAATGTGGTTCGGCAACTTGCTTGCCTCCATGGATGCAAAGCTCTTTCTCACCAGACACCAAGAACTAGAGTCAATGGACTACTCTAAGATACAAAGGGAGACTTTGGGATACTCTCTCTTAATAGACTAGAGCCTTATTTATAGCCCTCTAGAGATAGCTCTTATTCTGATATGAATATGACTTAAACACTTATCTCTACATCAAATTTTATCTCTAACAGGATCCAATCCTATTTCTAATAGAACATCTATCTCTAAATCAATCCTATCTTTAATCATAATTAGAGTTGGACTTAAACTGGTGAATTTGACTTGAATTCGAGACAACTTCCAACAATTCTCCACCTTGGCGAGAATTCTCAACTACAAAACCACATCCCAACGATCACTTGATCTGAAAGTGTAAACTGGTCCACCAAACTTTACCACCGCCTTCCAAAAGCTTCTTCAAAATTTCAAATGATGGATTCTTCAATTTGGAGGATTCTCCACCTCCTGCAAAACTGAGCATGCATCCCAATAATCAGAACCATCTGCTCCAATGGGAGAAGTATCCACCTGAGACTTGCCTACCCTCAATCACCACCTCCGTGAATTCAGAGGCACCAAGAGCTTCTCCAAAGCTTCAAACGATGGATTCTTCAGTTGGAGGATTCTCCACCTCCTGCAAAACTGAGCCTGCATCCTAGCAATCAGAACCATCTGCTACAATGGGAAAACCCTCAACCTGAGACTTAACTCCCTCAATCTCCACTGATGTAAATTCGAAGACAATTTTCAACAATTCTCTACCTTGGTGAGAATTTTTAGTTGTAAAGTTGAATCCTTGTACATGTGCTCCGTAGGGCTTGCGTCCCGCTCACGGCTAACTTCACTCACACCCTGTGCCTATGCGCTTCCCACTCACACTCTTGTGCCGCATATGCTCCCATGCTTGTATGTTGCCCCATGCATACTCCTGTGTGTTTGAACCTAAAAAAAAAATGAATAAATAAAATAAATAAAATAATAAAATAAAATGCAAATCTTGAGGCGACCTCACCTGAGAACAGATCTCGAGGCGACTTAAAAAAAATGCAAATCCCGGGATACTCAAATACAAATCCCGAGGCAAATTTCTCTTCAAAATTTAAAATTGGATTTTATTAATTTAATCAAAATTCTAAATTTAATTAAATTAATAAAATCAGATTTGACCTTATCCTCTTTTAATCTCATCCACGGAGAGGTTACGGGGTTGTGATCTTACGGGGAGGGGGTTTTCCTTGGGGAGATAAGAATGGAGATATATTTAAAAGAGGGACCAAAGAGAAGAAAAAAGGAAGGGGGGGAACAAAAAAAAAAAAAGCAAGCTTCTTCTTCTCAATGCCCTAGCCGCCAACCAAGCTGACTCTAGATCCGGCCACCCCGCGGCTGCTAGGCCAGCTCGCTCTAGTCAAGGCCTTCGCCCAAGGTAGAGGCCACTCACCCTCCTTGCGCCCCCCAGGCCATCTCGCCCCCTCCTTGCTCCAAACCTCCGGGCGCCTCCCCCCCCCGCCGCCACCACACGCCAAGCCGCCCGGATCGCCCGATCCGGCGCCCGCCTGCCAGCAGCAGCCGCAAGGCCAGCGCCCGCACCAGCGCAGTCGCTACACCCCCCCACTTCACGCAGCTGCCCGTATCTACCACCTGCCACTCCTCCACTCCTCCTTTTGCTCCTCGCCTTTGCATCGCCAAATTTCTGATCCTCCATCAAATTATGGCCCGATCCAGACCACCAGCCACCGGAGAAGAAACAAGAGTCAAGCCCTGCAGCCCACGCGCCTTGACCAAGCTTGATGCCGCTCCTGACCACACATCGCCCGACGCCGCTTCTTGCTGTCACTTCTTCTTGAAGCCTGTTGAAGCCCTCTACCGGACCAAGTTGCCGCAAAGGATGCTGCTCCAAATTGGTTGCTGCTATATGGTTGTTGATTCTTGGTTGCAGACGAAGACTGGTTGCTGATTCGACTGAAGCTTGGTTGCTGATTTAATGAAGCCTGATTGAAGCATGGTTGCTGACTCCTGGTTGCTGATCAAAGACAATGGTTGCTGATCGAAGAACTTGGTTGCTGATCGAAGATTTGGTTGCTGTTCCAAGACCCTTGGTTGCTGTCCCAAGACTTTGGTTGCTGCCCGTTGCTGAATTGGTTGTTGACTTGGTTGCTGATCGAAGACTGGTTGCCGATTCAATGAATACTGGTTGCTGATCAAAGAATTTGATTGTTGATGCTGCAAAGAAGCTGAAGCTAGAAGACCCGATTTTATTACAAATTTTATTTTTATGAATTGGTAGATGGATGTGTGTGAATGTTTGTATAAAAATTGAAGCCCCAAATACGAAGGAGGTTCTGTCGAAATTTCTAAAAAAAAGTGGGGAAAAGAGAGGAACCAGTTATTCAATTCTCTAGAAATTGGTGTGATGAGCATAATGTAATCAGTCTCTTGTGATGTTATGAGTATAATGCAACCAGTCTCCTGTGATGTCAGAAGTCTGAAATACCGAAGAAGTTGTCATTTGCCAATGTCTTTTAAATGTTCGATGAAGTGCTTGAAAGAGTTCTTAAAGCAATAATAATGGATATTCGAGACTGATTTTGGTGATGTGGTGATTGTTGATATGAACACTATGCTATTTATTTCCTTTGTAAGAGTAAATCATCATAGGAAACCCATTCTTGGATATGCACAACAACCAGCATTGGAGCTCTTTAGAAGAATGTTGGATTCCATTGTTGAATCAGATGTGGTTGGAAATGCACTCTCAGCCATCGCTGACTTTTTGAAGCTGTTGACCTGCTGCCATTGCTGCAGAAATTGCTACTGCAGCTGCAGAAAATTCCGCCAGTGTCTGTTCAAATGCCTATAACTTTTGCTACATAACTCCGATTGAGTTGAAATCTGCGGCGTTGGAAACAAGACTTCCGGAGCTTTCAAACCATGTATGGCACGATTCCTATCAACAGCCCAGTCGGTACAGATTTTGGTGGGAATGGAGATAAATTCCTGCAGTTCTGCTATCTCGACAGCCCTCTGTTTAAACGCTGATAACTTTCGACAGAAAGCTCCGATCGAGATGAAATTCACGGCATCGGAAAATAGACTTCCCGATATTTCCAACCATGTATGGTACAACTCCTATTAGCTGCCCAATTGGTACAGTTTTGATGGGAAGGGAAGCCAAGTTTCTGCAGTTTTGCCGGTTTGACCACCCTTCATTTAAACGGCAATAACTTTTGATAGGAAACTCTGATTGAAACAAAATTTGCGGCATTGGAAACTAAACTTCTAGAGCTTTCCAATCATATATGGTACATTTCTTACCAGCAGCCTAGTGTATAGCAGATTTCAATGGAAGGGGAGACTAGATCCTGCGATTCAGCCAGCTCGACACCCCTTCGTTCAAATACCGATAACTCTTGCCAGAAAATTCCATTTGAGATGAAATTTGCGGCGTTGGAAACTAGACTTCCAGAGCTTTCCGATCATATATGGTAAAACTCCTGTTGATGGTCTAGTTGATACAAGTTCTGGTCACAAGGCGAGATATAGAACGCATCTCTTGACCTATCTATGGATCCCAAGAATTCAATGACACGAGTCTCGATGTGGCGATAGGATACTCATCTCGAGACGGTCAAATGCAAGTCCTAGATCTCAAAGCGGCTATAGGGTGCAAGTCTCCAAGGCGGCCACCAAAAAACCCAAATTATGAAATGACGCGGATCCTGAGGTGGCGATGAAATACTCATCTTAAGGCGTTGATAATATAAATCCTAAAACAACATCCTTCTCAGTGCAATGATCGAATACGCACCTTGAAGCGGATCTCAAAGTGGTATATATCGTGATATGACGATAGAATACGCATTTCGATGCAGCCAATAAAATACAAACCTCAAAGCGGCACGATCTCGATGTGATGATAGCGCACGCATCTCGGGGCGACCGATAAAAATATGCGAATCCTAAAACGGTGCAAGTCTCAAGACGGTAGTGAGACATACATCTTGAAGCAGCAGAAGCAACTCAAATCCCAAAGTGGCGGGGCAGACAAGGCGACGCCAGATATATACAAATGAATGATATGTATGCACATGATGATACATGCATATGTAATAAAAAGTTTTGAAATGCAAATAAAATGAAATTATTTTCTTCATTGCCTCTACTTGTATTCTTTTGCCCTTAATCGGAGGTTCCCACGACATTGTCTGGGGTAATTAATAATAGAGGCTTGCCTCTGTTAGGAATAAAAGAACCCACAAACAAAATAAAATATGATATTTGTGCTTCGATATGCCGTATGGTGTCTTCACGATGCCAGGCGCGTATTTTCGATCCCACACTGTGCTCGGCCAACTCCAAATTTGCCACATGCACTATACGCGCCTTGCGCACAACCCACTCTATGTGTGCCCCGCTCGTGCCTATGCTCGGCTAACTCTGCGCTCAACCGACTCCTATGCATTATCCCGCGCATGCCCTGCGCACAACCCACTTTGTGTGTGCCCCACTCGCACCTGTGCTCGGCTGACTCTGCCTTCAACCGACTCTTGTGCGCTACCCGTGTACACTCCTATGCTAGGCCAATTCTCTTCTCGACCGACTCCATGTGCGCCTTACACACCGCAAGCACACCTGGGCTCGACCTCAAACTTGGTATTAGAGATAACCTTCTTTGAAGATTTGGAACCAAAGGTCTCTGACATCTTTCCCAAAATTACTGCTCTTGATTTACAAAGGAACCCTAGGTCTAAAACTAACTCTGATTCCACTTGTTGTGCAAAAAACCCTTGACTTTCCTTTCAAGGATTTTATTCAACAAACAAAATTGCGAAAAAAACACAGATAAACAAGAGCAAGCAATCACCAATCTCTAATATACCAACCACCAATATGCAAAATAGGTAATTAAAGTAAAACAAAAAACAATCAAAAAGAAGGGAGAAAAGAGACAAACAGATTTATGTGGTTAGGGAAAGTGTCTACATCCACGAGCGGGGGTGCAAAGAATCAGTCCACTATAACAAATATGCGATACAAGGTTGTCTCCCCAAATCTCTCTGAGTTATTTTTTTAACGTGGTTCGGCAAACTGCCTACCTCCACGGATGCAAAGCTCTCTCTAACCAGACACCAAAAACTAAAGTTAATGGACTACTCTAGGATACAAATGGCGACTTTGAAATACTCTCTCTCAATAGACAAGAGTCTTATTTATAGCCTTCTAAAGATAGCTCCTATTCAGATATGAATAGGACTTAAACACTTATCTTTAAATCAAATCTTATTTCTAATAGGACCCAACCCTATTTCTGATAGAACATCTATCTCTAAATCAATCTTATTTTTAATTATAATTAGAGTTGTACTTAAGCCGATGAATTTAATTTGTATTCGAGACAACTTTCAATAGTTCGCCATTATGTTGGTACGGATGTGACCATCGAAAATTACAGATGACAATATCAAGTAAAAACTATGTATCCAAAAGAACTTATTCAATCATAATTACCGAATCCCCTCCATCTAATTAAATTAGTTTATAAAAAATAAATGTACACATCCATATCCACACAACCAAATAAATAACTTATATATCCTAATTTTTTCTCTCAATCCAATCAAACACATCATTGTAATTCCTTGTAGCTACATATGATTGCATATCATTATGCATCTTCATTCGATGGATAAAGAGTTGTCAATAACCAAAACAATAAGTTGGAATTCGGGCCATGTTTGGATGACTGAAAGTTACAATTTAGTAATGTATGGTAATATGGTATAGTATGCCATGATATTGTATGGTATAATATTATAATTATTATTTATCATATTTGGAAATATGATATGTTATGGTATGTTTAACAAGCTATTTATATTTATTTGATGGTATGGTATAGTTACAGAAATAATAAAATGACAAAACTACCTTAAAATAAAAATTAATATGAAATCATATTAAACTGAATGATTTAAGATCCAAAAATTAAATTTGATTAAAGTATAAAAAATTCTTATTCAAATATTAAAAAATATAAATCAAACTGTTATTTATGAATTTAAAATTAATAAAATTATAATCAAATTAATACACAAAAATTGTTAGGGATATTTTCGATAATTATGACTTTTGTTGGGTGAAGATCGAGACTGTGTTCCTTGATTGGTGGAGAGAAGAGGAGACTAAAGTAAATTTGGTATTTACAAAACTTATTTGGGATATATATTTTTGACAGAAAAAAATTTAGAACCATAAGAAACCATCAAATCGGTGGTTTGAAAAATCTATCAAAAATGATAGTTTTTAAACTATAAAAAAATCTTAGAAACTATACCATCTGAATGGGAGTGAAAACAAACAACCATACTATACATTATAAAACCATGAAAAACCATAAAACAAATGAGGCCTATAATCACTAGTTAACTTTTGAAATTTTTAACCTTATTATAGACTACAGCTCTTCCATCCCTTGTATTTTCGAACTTTGACCATTTAACATATTTTGGTATATTTTCTCATCTATCTCTTGTTTAAATATTATATATATCATACTCTATCTAATGACATATTCATTCATTATTTTCTTATCTTAGTTTTGATAAATATAAACTTTATCGCAAGTTCCATGTCTACCTTATGCATTACATTGTTCAAACATGATCAATTACTCGTTATACTAAATATTTTTTCTTAATATTTTATTATTGAATTTGAACTTTATACGAATTATAAATCATATTTTCTCTATTTTTACAAATTATTGTTTTACTACAAAAAATAAGAAAATAATGTGTTTATTAAATAAAATTATTTATTAAGTTTAAGTTTTTAACTGTGTTATTGTAATAAATATTTTATAAAATATAAAATTATATTTTCTTATAATTTGTACCTACAATGTTTTTTGTTAGCTGGAAATCTGGTTACGCCACATGGACTCCTCAAGTGTCCATCTAAATAATGGTCTTCCTGGACGAAAGACCTTGTAGCAGGTGTGCTCGCTTTGAGTTCACCTGTAGAGGGGACAATATATAGGAAATGTGAGAGGGGGTAGGGCTTTGTTGCCCGTGCCCGCTCCGACGGTCAAGTTAGTAGACTGATCGAAGAAGAAGAAGGAGGGAGGAGAGTTCTTTGGTTTGATTCTTGCTTCCCTTTTTCCTTGGTGTTCTCTTTGGTTATATCTTTCTCCTTTTCTTTCTTGGGATCTGTGTTTCCTTTAGCTGGTCATGATAAGATCCTAGGCGCGCCTTTCCTTACCCCTAGGGTAGCTTTGTCTTCTCTTACGAGGGTATGGCGGCGCCTTGTAAGTCCGTATAAATTATAGAGTGGGCATGATGACGATAGGTGGTTGGGCAAATCCTCTGTATATCACTAGCCCCCCTTCTTTATCTCGAGGTTTTTAGAATCTTGGGGTAAACCGACATATATGGGGTTTCGGCTCTAAGGATGGAGCTTGTTTGGGTTACGCGGGATTTCCCGAGAATCTCGGGGTCTCTGGGTTGATTAGTTTCACGTGTTCTTACATCAATTAATTTCTCCTCGAAGAATTCTCATACTATTCTATCACCGAGGATCTCGTCTAGAGAGCCTCTGGCGGGGGAGGTTATACTTGAGGAGGTGAGGGGTCTTCCGTGGGTGACATAGATATAGTGGGTGTCTATTTCGAGGATGGTGCAACCATCATGAGCCGCCATGTCTCTTCATTCCACGCAACTTTTCATTCCTTATAGATGGGACAATCGAGGTAATGATGAATCGCGTTTAATTGGCCACGCACCCCCTCCCTGAGACATGGTATCGAGCACTTGTTAGCCGTTGATCACATATATGGGGGGCGAGAGGTGGCCGTCGATCTATTTTGAAAGTAGGTTAAATTTGGGGGTCCTTTCTTTAATCTCCATACGTACTGCCTTCCTTAAGATCGCTCTCTCCTTCTTCACCACTCCCCGTTCTGTTTTCCCCAGGTAATGGGATGTTCCTCTGAATCTGTTAGGGCAGAAGCGGAAGAGGTTGGACCTTCCTCCGTGACGGTGGGTCACCCAACCATAGGGGAAACCTGTAGTATTACTTCTTCCAACGATGTAGAGAGAATTTGTAGTCGCTTCTTGATAAAATCCCCCCGGTTTACTTATAGGGCTCCCGAGTTTAATAAAAGGATAAACATACCTCGCAATAACGAGGTGGCGATTTATATTGATGCCTTGGTAGCCGGCCTCTGCCTTCCTTTTGCCCGAATATTCCAGAAAATCCTGAGGTTTTTTGAACTTTGTCCTTCCCAATTAACCCCCAACTCATGGAGAATACTAGGGGGCTTTGATACACGTACAAATATGCGAGACAATCTCTCGCAAGTGTACGAGGTTGATCAAGTAGTAAAGTACCCAAAGGTAGGATAATCGAATCCACAGGGACTGGATACTAGTACTAATTATCCTTTATTACCTAGCCTAACCTAACAATGTATGATAATTGTTGTGGTTGGATGTCTTAATTAAAAGACTAAAGTGAACAATTGGGGATTAGGTTAAATCAGAAGGGAGATATGGAACCTCAAATGACAATCCTCCTAGAATTCCCTTGCTAGTGATTGATTCCTTATTACTAGCTAATTACTAACAATTCTCAGACAATGTAGCAATTACACTTCTCAGTGCAACACCAAATCTGTCGTAATGCTCATGTACACCATGACATCTATGTCTGGCTACGACCTATCTAGATGAATCCCTGGGTTAATACAATATTCTAACCGTCCTAAATTATCCGCATAAACACCGAGGGTGCTAGATGCTCTATCCCACTAGGGTAGATGACTCGAGACCTAAACATGGAAAACCACGTAAGGATATAAGAAAAGATAACAACTCCTGGCTAATGCAATAATACTAACACATGACCATCCAAAGCAGAATAATATTATACTAATGCTATCCTCTGAGGAAATAGATGATCGGGCTTATGCAAGTAAAACTACGCAAAGTTGTAAACATAGACAATCAGGATGCTAACCAAGAATCATTAATAAAGAAAAACCAAATCATATTAGAAAATCAATCAACAAGTTCATCCTAGGGTTTATGTGTCTGAGGCACCATAGAAAGTTTAGCCTCTCATGTTATAGAATATCATAACTAAGTTACAAGAGGAGACCATAAAGATAGATATAAAAATCTTCCCTAGAATGTCTCCTTTACCTTCAGCTCTTCCCTAGAACCCTAGCTGCTGAGAATCTCCCGAGACTGCTTCGCCAAAAGTTGCTTTGTAGGTATTACGCGACAGCTATTTATAGAATCTTAATCTGCGAAGCACAACCATACTCATCTGAAGCACGCCTGTGTTAGTTTGAGCACGACCGTATTTAATCTGGAGCACGCTCGTGCTCTTCATAACTACATAGAAGCTAACGCGTCTGTATCTAGAGAGTTGCACGGTCTTGAGCACAAGCGTGTTTGATAAGCATGGCCGTGTTTAATGAGAGCACGACCGTGCACTTCTCTGTAAGTGTGGTGTTTTGCGCTTTTTGCTTCGATATGTCTCGTTTCTTATTCCTTTTGCCTTGGTTGCTTGTTTACCATCCAATCACAAAGGAATACCCCCAGAAGTACAAATATAGAGAATTGATGCCCGAAAACGAGATAAGTGCATATAAATATAATAAAAAGAATATGTATAATAATGCACTTATCAGGCTTCGTTGTAGTTCTACAGCATTTTGCGATTAAACCCTCCGTTAGGTGGTTTTGCCTTTTATTTTCGCTTAGGACTTATCCCAGAGGAGATTGGTATTACTTTGCTGCCCATTATTGAAAATCCTTCTTAGGTCCGGGTTAGTCCTATGTTAATGATTGGAAAAACAAATTCTTTTTTGTTTCCCATAGTCGTCCTTGGAGGATCCCGACTTCATGGGGTGCCCCAAATTTATAGGCCGGTTCTCAGTTTAAAGAGACGGGTGACAAACTAAAGACAACGGCTAGTCTTTCGGGGTTTTCCTAGGATTCGCCTTGACCGACTTCTGGTCCCCAAGAACCTTCGAGATCACTAACTTTTTCTAGCAAAGGGTATGAAGTCTTGTGGTTCATCCCGAGATTGAAATTTCGCCAGTTGACTAACTCGTTTTTTCATCTACTGCACAGGTACCGACATGGATATCGATGAATTGATGGGCTCTCTCGCGGAAGAAGTTCAAGATTTTGAGAACGCCGTGGTGGAAGTTCAAGATTTTGAAGATGTCATGGGGGCAGAGGATACTGATGTTGCCCTCGGGAATGTTGAGGTCCTTCTAAAGGACATGCCCATAAATGTTGAAGCTCCTGCTGCTCCCCTAGTTGAGGTCATCTCCGCTTCGCCCAATCGTAGAGTCTCGAGAGCGAAGAAAAAGAAGAAATCAAGGGAAGGGAAGTCAAAGAAGAGAGAAACCATGGAGTCTAGTCGTTCTCGAAAAAGACTTGGGGTTCCTCTTCTGCATTCTCAAGGGTTGAATTCTCACCAAGCCATATAGCCGGGAGGGAGAGAGAGATGTCGCGCCCCAATGGGTCCTTTGCACCAGTCTTTGAGATCTAAGTTTCCCCTTAGCGTGCTTTCCGAGCCTTTGAAACGGTGCACTCGTCTTCTTTCGAGGCTAAGTTGTCAAACCTTGATGACGACGCACTGGGCAACTACCTCTCCTCCTTGGCCCTATTGGTACATTTCCTAGCGTGCACGCCGCCTTTTAGTTGATAGCTCTAGAGCTTTGTGCTTATTTCTTGCTACCTATAATTTTTTACGGCTGCTATTTCTTAGACCATGCTGCCCTGCGCTTGCAGCAGAAGGCTCCGGTGACCCAAGAGGTTCACTCGCAGGAGTTGGCAGCTTTCCACCGATTCGAGGCGAAGCTTCAAGCCCGGGTGGCGGGTCTTTTGGAGGAGAAGGTCGAAATTGAGGAGGATCTCTCTGGATGCTGAATTTCTCTCGAAGCCTCGCGGAGGGCTTTGGATTTTGAGGGGGATTCTAAGGGGATCGCTATCGAGAATGGTGTCAAAGAAGGAGTGGAATTATTAAGGGGGGAGTTCCGTAATTCCCCTTAATGAGCCTGGGAGATGAGTGACGCAATCAAATGTCACTTTGATTCCCCAGAGTTTCAAGCCTCCTTGGTTGCCAACCAACTAAAGGTTGCAAAGAAGGCCCTAGAGGATTTCAAGACTGGCCCTGAATTCAAAGAGGCCTTACGCAAAAATGGCAAAAGCTATTTCTCGGTCTTCAGAGCGGTAACTTGGGCCCACCCTGATCTCCGCTTCGGTGATGTGGATCACATCAAGGTTTTGAGGCTTTGGGGAAGGCTTCGATATAAGGAGAAAAGTGAAGGGGGTTTTGCCGAAGATGTGGCCATCGGGAGGAAGGCAACAAGGGAGATGGTGCAATCATCTTCAGAGGATCCAGTAACGGGAGGATCTGCCGCACCTATACCCCCATCTTAGCTTTTCTATGTCGTTTCCCCTTTGTCTTCGCTTTCTAACTTTCATGTTTTATAAGAGATGTAATTTTTCTATTTATGGAATGAAGACATCTTTACTTCCGATCTGCTGTATTTGGTGTGTATTACGTGATTGAGGATATACCTTCGCCCCGTTCATGTCTTTTGCTTGGCTTTTGCAATCAATGAGATAAAATTTCTACTTCCCATCCTTGCCAGGTACTAAGGCCCTTTTTCTTCTCAAACAGGTGCGATTGGATCAAAGGCATTAGACGAAGGCATGTTGTAACATTTGTGACTCTTGTTCAAACGTATTACTTTTGTCTTCCCTTAACGTGGGAAGAAAGAATTATCTGATTGACGTTCTGACGATGTAGTCCCTTATTCGGAGTAGCTGGGCATTTCGGAAAAATCGTGATTGTCTAAATTTTGGGTGTTCATTATCAAGAATTATGTTCACTGAGTGTGGCCCTAGTATGGCTAGGGTTACTAGTCATTATGATGGGGTAGCTTACAGTTGATTTTGAGGCTTTGTATCATAACGAGGGTAAGCTTTTCGTTATGACTGCCAAATTATTCTTCCTCGTTTCTTGATTAGTCATGGCATGAGTTTTGAGGTTTGAATGAGGTTCCTAGGGTAACTATTTGGGGGCATTTTATCGTAATTAAAACGGGTCTTTGCTATGACTGCCATGTCATCCTAAATGGGCTATATAAGCTGGTCCATGGTAAGGTCGCGCTCCACAAACATTGATAATGTCTTTTCTGGACTGACCATCGTTCTTCAAGGTGTTCGTGTCTCCAGAGCTTAGCCAAAAGCCCGTCCTAGTGTTGCGGAGGTGATTCCCAGTGACGATGATTTGCTGTAACTGTCGTTTAACTTTGGAATGTATGGGTGCATCCTTATCAATAAAATAATATCTATTTAGCTATGTTCCAATCTATTTGGCTATGATGTGTTTCGTTGTTTGCACTAGTATTTTTTGTGTTCTTTTTGCTTATGAGTTGGTTTAATTCGCTACGTCGTACGCTTACATGGGTGGCGTTGTGCCCTCCATTTCTCATGCGATTTCAAGGTACGATTTTTATCATTTACTTCATCATCTGTCCCGATGTCGGCTACTTCGCCCTTTGCTCTCTTAGGTGTCGTTACTGTAATTGTCGGGATGCCTATACTCGTGTACCGAGATGTTAGTCGTGCTTTCAGGTGTTACGGTTAGATATAGTCACCCGGATATCGAGATGTCGGTCATGCTCTTAGGTGCAGCTTCACCATTCACGCTCCTGGGTGCCGTCGTTGCGGTCATACTCCTGGGTGAGGCTTTTGCATGCACGCTCTCGGGTGTCGAGATGTTGATTATGTTGTCAGGTGTCATATTTACGTTCACACTCCTGGGTGTCGCTTCGCCAATCACTCTCTTGAGTGCCGCGATAGCGGTCACACTCCTGAGTGAGGCGTTTGTATACACTCTCCGAGGTGTTGCTTCACCTTTCACCCTCCTGGGTGCTACAATGGCGGTCACGCTCCTGGGTGAAGCGTTTGCACGCATGTTCTTGAGTGCCGTGGTATTGGCCACTTTCTCGGGTGCTAAGTTCCGTGTTGTTCGCAAAGGAATTACTCCTAGCTTTAATTTTAAGGAGCCGCAGTATTTGGTTCCTTTCCTAGGTTTACTTTTCGGAAATTTGGGCCTTTCTAAGTGAAGTTTTCATTAAGCTTCATAGGTGCCTGCTTCTCGTTACGAAGGTGTCTTCCTTAATGTAATGTCTTATGATTTTGTGTTGTTAGTTCTTTGCATTAATAAGTAAAACTTCGCGAATGCAAAACGTAATCAAGACTTTTCAAAGGGAAGCTTCCACATTGACCAAAATAAAAGACGGGAATTTTTCAAAAAGTAGAGACTTTATCAATGCCATAAGTAAAATTTAGGACTTTGTTACCTGTGCCATCTAGCGTGGTTCAGAAGCCGTGGTATTTATCGGGTCCGGGCTGCTGCCTCTACTTGCTCTTAGGGTTGGTTCATCCTATCGTTCAAACAATGGTAGGTGGTAGGGCGGAGCGTTTTTCATAAGGGCCTTCTTCTTAGGGGTCTCGTTTTATGAACTTGTCAAGCTGTCCCTCCCAGATTTGGTGCTTGATCTCGTCCTTAAGATTGCGACACTCCTCCGTATCATGGCCATGCTCCTGGTGGAAAGAGCAGTATCTGTCTTTTCAGTTGGAGGGGTTTCTGATCTTTGCGGGTGCGTTCCAGATTTTCTTGTTTTGTACTTGCATGAGGATGTTCGCTTGGGTGTCATTGAGGTTCGTGAATTCTCGGTATCTTAGCTCATCCCTTGGGTGATCTCAACCTTAGGGAGGTTGACAATTTCTCTACGGGTTAGATGGCGCTTGTCTTGAAGGCTCCACTGGGGTCCTAATGTCTGGCGTGGCTATCTTTGCTTCCGACTGGGTTGCCTTCTTCTTCCCTTTCCATCCGTGTTGTATCTCCTTTTGATTGATGAATCTCTCGGCTCGAGCGAGAAGTTCCGAGAATTCTTCCTGCTGGTCCATAGACAAGTCATCTTTAAAAGGTGAGGGGAGGAGGCCTTCCATTAGTGCTACCCCGACAATGTAGTGATTAAGCCGGGGAATGGTGCGAGTCTCTTCGGTGAAGCGGTTGATGTAAGCACGGAGGGTTTCTCCTTCTTGCTGTTAAACCGCCATGAGGGTGCAGACTTCTTTTTATGCCTTTTTCGGCCAACAAAATGGCTAAGGAAGAGGGCGACCAACACTTCAAAATAGGAGGCCGAGTTGGGAGGAAGGGTCATGAACTATACTAACGCTTTTCCGAGGAGTGTTGTCGGGAAGAGTTGACACATGATGACGTCGGAGGATACACCCATGAGCATGAGGGTCTCGTAGGCCCCGACATGATCATTTAGGTCAGTGGAGCCATTGAAAGTCTCCATTTGAGGGGGCCTAAGCCTGTGGGGAAGATGCGCGTCCATGATCCTCCTGGTAAAAGGAGTTGCTCGGAGTCTGGTGCTATATATGTCCTCCGTGCGTGGGCTCGCCCATCTGCTTTTTTCCCTTCTCCGTGGGGAAGAGTCGTGTTGTGATATTAGCACAGTCTTAGATTGCCGCCGAGAATGTCATCTAGGGGTGGGAAGTTAGAGCTACTGGCATCCGAGTCCAGCCTGGTTTTGATTCTACCCGACTTTATCCCAGACCTTTCTGTGCGGAGGTCGGACCTCGGTCTTCCTTTGGAGACCTCGGGAGAGAGGGGTCATGGTGCGGGAGACTGGGAGACTTACTTTTCTAATCAGAGAATAGCTTGCGTCATGATCTCCATCTGCTTTGCCATCTTTGCCTCAAGCCTCTCCTCTAGAGTGCGGTAGCGCGCCTCCTGAGAGTCGGTTTGTTGATGTTGACCTTGGGCCTCTGGACCTTCGAATCTTATTTTCGGTGGCAATGAGGCTTCGTTCTCCTCTTGTCCTTGTACTTGATTGCGGGTGAACCTCTTCATGATTCGAGGCTTTTGTTACTCAACATCCCCACAGACGGCGCCAATCTATTATCTGGTAATCTGGTTATGCCGCGTGGACTCCACAGATGTCTAGCTAACTGATGGTCTTTCTAGACAAAAGACCTTGTAGCAGGTGCGCTTGCTTTGAGTTCACCTGTGGAGGGGACAGTATACATGAAATGTGCGAGGGGGTAGGGCTCTATTGCCCATGCACGCTCCGACAGTCAAGTTAACAGACTGATCGGAGAAGAAGAAGAGGGAGGGATGGGAGTTCTTTGGTTTGATTCTTGCTTCCCTTTTTCCCTGGTGTTCTCTTTCCTTATATCTTTCTCCTTTTTTTTCTTGGGATCTGTGTTTCCTTAACCCTAGGGTAACTTTGCCTTCTCCTAGGAGGGTATGGCGACGCCTTGTAAGTCCGTATAAATTATAGAGCGGGCATGATGGAAATAGGTAGTTGGGCAAATGCTCTGTATATTATTTTTAAATATTAAAAAAATTTTTGAAGTACCCACGAGATATCCACAATGTAATAAATAATTATTTTTTTTATATGCTAAAATTCAGAGAATTTTTATCTATAGTTTTTTTTTCTCTTGTTGCTTAATATATGACTCAAATTAATAATAATAATAATAATAATAGTATTATTATTATTAATTAATTTCAAAATCAGGAAAATAGATAGGCACGCGCACCCGCGTACCGGCGCACGTCGATGAAGTGTACCATATTTTAATTTGTAATATGAATTGATAATCTGACAACGTGTGTCGCTTTCAGTTTACGTGATACGCGGCTGATAAAATAAAATTGCACGCATCGTTTTGGAGTCCAGCTGTGAATTGTGTGAGCCAGAACCCAGTCTTGGACGTGCTTGTTGTGCTCACGTACGCCATCATTTAACGCGGTATACGACCCATTATATTTTCCATGCTCAACCACCATGCACTTCAAACTAATCCAATCAAATAGTAGAATCCCAAGTTGTTTCAACCGTGCACTGTTCCGCTTCAATACACCATCTCCCTTGTCTGTTTTGAATTATTATATTTTCTTAAAATTCAAAATTCAGTATCATTATCTATTGGTTTCATTAACTTGCATAAATGTTATAAAGATTTAAAACTAATAAAATAAACTCAATGTGTTATAATAACAATTAACATCATATGTGGAATTTATATTTTTGTGGTGATGCAATGATATGCTTTTCTTTGGGATCAAAGCAAATCTTAATCAACAAGAAAGAATGATTGGTAAATGTTGAAGTTTCTCATGAGATTTCCGAGGAAGAGATCGGTTAAGATCAACGATTTTTCAGCTCTACATGATTGACGCCCTCCTTTCAAGATCAACATTTGAGAATTAAACCTTATAGAGAGACATAATTATGGAGAGAAGAGATCCGAGTGCTCGTGCTAGAAGGAGCCTCCAACGCTCAATTCAGTGACTCAAAAATGGAGAAGAGAGAGAGAAAGAGGACTCAGAGAGAACTCAAAGAGATACTAGGAATATTCCAGAGCTAGAATCAAATATTAGTTAAATTGAACAAGGAGAATGAGCTCATTCCAACAAGAACAGTTACGAGATGGAGAATTTGTATGGATTACAGGAAATTGAACAAGGCCACCAGAAAAGATCATTTCATCTACCTTTTATTAATTAGATGTTGAATAGATTGGTTGGTCATGATTATTATTGCTTTCTCGATGGATACTTAGGCTGCCAGAAAGGACCATTTTCCTCTTCGGGACGTTGCGACGTTCTTTCTTCAGAATATAAAAGAGAAGTAGATTTCTTATGGTTGGATCTTTACCTTGACGACTGGCTACCAAGCTGAGGTGACGATCTGAAGGTGTAATACATACATTGATGAGTGCATAAATATACATATTTTTAGATCACATTTGCATGCATTTTGCATATATTTTGAATATATTTTGGCGTGGTCTCTCCCACTTTTGTGTGTTGTTGGGTGTTTTGTGTGATTGGACAGATAATCAGGCACCGTGGAGAAAAGAAGCAAATTTTGAAGCGATTCAGAGCAAAAACGGCCAAAACAGAAATTGACAGGGCCGTCCACACGGGTATGTGGATTCAAACAAAGAACAATTCAAGATTGCGCTAAATCTTTTGGCGATACGGTCATGTGTTAGACGACACGACTGTGTATCAAATGACACGAGCGTGTACATGCTCGTATTCGCTAATTAACCGCATTTCCAAAAGTATCTTGAGAAGCACACGTCCACGCACACACTTCGAGACACAGGTGTGTGGTGTAAAATATGAAGTCTATAAAAGGCCGTCGGTTCTATTTCTCAAGGGACTTTTGGCATATCTTTGGATCAACGGCTAAGGTTTCCGGGAGAAGCTAAAGGTAGAGGAGGCATCGTGCCGAGTTGATGATTTTCATTATTTATTCCTCTAGGATTTGTATGATGTTTATTATTAGCATGAGAGGTTAAAACTTGTGTGACTTTTGTGGTGCTTCAGGCTCTTGAATCTTAGATGAAGTTCTGATTTTTTTTTCCTTTAATACTAGTTTCCTTTTGATTATTCCTGCGAATTATCTATGCATGTTGAACTCTTGTGGTTTGTTAGTGCCAAAGTGTCGGCCACATCATTAGAATTGCTTGATGTATGACAAGAAATTGCGGTCAAGCTAGGTCCAAACATAGATATATAATAGGGGGGGGGGGACGCCGAGAGATCGGGTGGTTGCTTGGGTTGCTATGCAACCACAACTCACTCTCTGGATTAGGGTAAAACCTAATAGCAGGAACCATAGAACGCTAGATAATAATGCAGTCATGTGACAAAGTCGCTGTCATGGGACTAGGGTTTGGTTGCCGAGAGATCTGGACCAAACTAATTTATAGTACTCCACGATCGAGGAATATATTAATTAGGTTGCTAGTATTAGAAGATTAATCATAAGGGATTCGTAAGAGGATAGTGATCCGGGATCTCATGTTCTCTTGACTGATAACCCTAGATTGCAACCTGTCCTGTTAATTTAGTTTACTTTAGATTTTTAGTTAGGATCAGATCACCATCTATATTTTCTAGACTATATAATAGAGTTCTAGTGAGTAGTAGTGTCGGTCCTTATGGATTCGACTACCCCACTTTTAGATATTTTACTACTTGAGCGACTCCGTGCACTTATGGATAGTAACACATCAATAATCTATTAATAAATGAATGTGGTTTATCTATTTAATAAAAAATAAATAAATAACAATAAACACAAGTGGGTTTTTTTGTCAATGGTTTAATTATAAATCTATTTTATAAAAACATATCTAAAATATAAATTATTACAATAATATCATTATTATTTATTTAATTGATTAATATTAAAACTAGTCAAAATATAGTTCAAATCAAACCTATTCTTTTCATTAGCATGGACAATTAATCCATAGATGAAATTCGATGATTGACCTGAGCTAACACTAATAACAAACTCTTTTACCTGCTCTATACGTGAACTTTTGACTCTCTTGTGAGTTTGAATCTTTGCTGTGACAAGCTGAAACCAACTCTCTTATGGGAGGCAAATTGAATGTTCAGGAAGAAAAAATAAATAAATTGTAGAAGGAGACAAAAATAACTACTCCCGGGCAACCACTGATTGGAATATTAAAACCAACTTGTCAAAAAAAATTTTCAACCAAATATTGGAAAGAAGAACTGCACCTGTCTATTACTCCGCACTAACGGCACTATTCTTTCCCCAAAAAATAAGTTTTCAAATTGTTTGCATCTATATCATATAGTTTATTTAAAAAAACTGATAATGAACAAAAGATCCCCCAAAATTTAACAAATCCACAAAAAGTCCTCTTAAGTTTGCAATATCCCAAAACATCCCTCCTTTTCAGACAACTTCATTTAAGGTCATTCCATCCACTAACACCATCTCTTTTATATTTACATGACGAAAATACCCTTTGACATATCATTACTAGGCCCTCTCCCCAATGTATGAAAACATCACAGGTGAATTGCCTGAAATACCCCCAATTCAAAAAGCAACCTCTGGGGCGATTGGAATCCCAAGACGACGCTTGTCACGCAGTACCACCGTCTTCCCCTTCAGCCAGCCTCTCCCAAAAACCGTTGTTCATAAAACAAGACTGCAAGAACACTCAGATCAGAGGTTTTTTCAGACGCTGCACCACCGTGAAGCCACCTCTGCCGAAGTACTCCCGTCGGTTGCCATTGCTTCTCGGAGATCAAAGTTTAAGGTTTAGGCGGACTTAAAGCTGCTACTCTAAGGTACGAAGTATGCTTGGGAACCCTAGATCGAGGTTTAGGGTGTCCATGATTTTTACCTTCTTTTCGCTTGTTTTCCTTGTTTTATATTCACTTGTGATGGAAGATTGAACATATTGGAGAGCGATTTTGGGTTGTTGCTTGCTTCGCTGGAACTTCGCAGCAAGAAATTTGGGGTTTTGAGTTTATTCTTTTTTTCTGATTTAGGGTGTATCCAAAAGGGGATCGGTTTGTTGTACATTCCTTATGAATGATGTCTACAAGTGTTACCAATGTTTCCATGTAAAATATATTGTTTCCGTTTATTCTTCACAGTTTCCATTTAAGCGTTCTATAAGTGTTACCAATGTTACTATGTAAAATCTCTCTTGATGCAGGCTACAGAAAATATGTCGTCTAATCTAGTAAACGGTAGGTGCTACTTGGTGCCGGTCTACCAAACACTTGCAGAGTTGAAACCCCGTATGACTGAGAGGCAATAGGAACTCATCAGGAGGACACCCTTTGCCCCATTATTGGACATCGAACCTGTTATGCAGGAGAGAGGACTATTGGATGCTCTGTTACAAAGGTATGACGAGCGCACCAACAGATTTAATATTGGAGAGAGCATGTTGGCCTTCAGACCCCAGGACATTGCTATCATCTTTGGCCTTCGCTGCCATGGGGAAGGATGGTCTTCAAGAAGCAGAAAACGCAATAAGCTTTTGAAGAGAAATACATGGGTAAAGTATACGACATGCACAAAGATGTCATAAAAAACATCTTCTCCAGCTTGTTCAGAAGAAAAGAGGGGAAGAAGAAAACTTTGTCAAGCTGCTGGTGGTGTACCTCCTTGGAATGATACTCTTCCCAAGCACCTCATGTGCGGTTCGTAACTGTATTGCAGATTACGCGGACAAGGTAGCTGCACTAAACTGATACGCGTGGGCGCAAGCCACTCACAAGTGGCTTATGGATGACGTCCCGAAGATAGCCGCACGCGTTCAGTCCAGGGAATCCGATGAGACTGTACAAACTGGATATCTAAGAGGGTGTACTGTCGCCTTCAACATATGGTTCTATGAGGTCACTGGGACCGGGAAGAAGGTGCACTATGGGAGGACACTAAGGATCCTCAGCTATGGGGAAAACAGATTCAGAAAGCAAGCCTCCCTTGGTCCCCTACTAAAATCGCTCGATAGAAAGGAGGTACTCCAGCTTTTTCTTTAAATTTGAAAGTTCTCATGTAGGATGATATAACACTTCCCATTTAATATAGTTTATTTTTACTTAACTTATGGAGTTTATGTTTAACATAGTGTGTTTTCGTTTAATATAACAAATTCCTTTTAACATTATTGGATTGGGGTTAATATCTAGCGTTTCCGTTTAACATAAGACACATTTTGATTCTTCACAGTTTTCTGAGCTTGTCCCCATCACATCGGAGGAAGAAGACAATGTAGGAGCCGTGAGGGGGGACGATCAGGGTCCCAGACCAGAAAAGAATAAAAAAGCTGCCACTACCCCCCCCCCCCATCCTGTGGCAAGGGTACTAAGGGAGCCACGTACAGTGCACGAAAAAAGCGAACGCTCCAAGTCCAAAAACTCCCACGTACTACCGACGTTGTCCTTCTACGGAAACTCCGAAAAGGAGGCCAATGGATGATGACACTACAACACGCCTTGAGAAAGCACTTAAGGTTCTTTCAAGAGATGTTGCCAGTATCAAGTCCTGACTTGACAAAATAGAGAGACAAAGGTTGGCTGTTTAACCACCTGCTCCGAAGCCAGCGGTATCGGAGATAACGGCGGCGTCGGTATAGGAGACGGTGCCATCACTATCATCCCCAACTGTAGGGAAGCGGTCAAAGAAAATCACACACAGGCTCCATCGTCGGTCGCAGAAGCCGGTAACCCAGTCTCAAACTTCGATGGCCGCTCTCCCCGAAGAGAAGATGCCGAAGAGGAAATCGGGTAAGGTCAAAAAAGCTACAAATGTTAAGCGAAGTCCATCTGTGTCAGCCAATGTTGAAGATAACGATGACGACTACATGGTCACACTTGGCAGCGTAATTGAATCATTGACTCAGATAAAGAACTTGACGCCCACTGCCCCAAACCCTGAACCCACCGCAACGACCGATGACCAGCGACAGCCGACCCCCATTGTGGAACCACCAACTTCTGAATAGGCCATTGCCACTACTGACCTACCCACCGACCATACAGATATGTTGGTCACCTCAGACCATGAAAATACAGATATTATGTTATTACCAACGATCATCGACCAACGACTGTCGACAACCGTCGTTGAATTACAAACCTCTGAACCACCCGCTGTCAGCAATGAACCATCGACCACCTCTGCAGATCTGCTGGGTGCCTCAGATCCTGAACTGACAACTGTCTCTGATTCACCAATGACTGCCCACCCTGTCATTGAACCACCGGCATCAACCACCAAGCCGGAGAGAGATGCGATCATGGTGGAGGATTTAATGGAAAACGAGAGCACAATGCGAGTTAAGACAAACTTTATACCAAAAATTAAAAATCCTCCAGGTTTTATGCGGCTTACTAATCTGGAGAAAGCAGCAATTAGGATGTATCTCAACTGCAGAATTGACAAGTAAGTTTTTCGTTTAATATACAGCGTTTTCGCTTAGATGAGTAAGTTGTCGTTTAATATTAAGTATTTCCATTTAGTTTATTCAGTTGTCGTATAACAAATAGTATATTTTTTTAATGTATCATCGTTTGTATTTATTAAACTGGGTTCCCGTATAATATCACGCTTAATATTCTGCTTTTCACCATTCAGGACCATCGTTTGGAAGAATGAGTGGACGTACACCACTCGAGACCATCTATATACGATATTAGAAGGTATGGCGATGGCTGTCGACGATTTCATGGACGTGTATGTGCTGATCGTCCTTGAATCTATGGCTAAATCTCCCTATCCTTACACGAAACGGGCCACAATCACGAGACCGTTGGCGCTTCTGATGTCGAAGCAATTGGCTTCCGAAGATATTGCCCTTACAATGATGAAGGACATGCATTTAACGAAGTTGAGTTGGTTATTATGCCCATAATCCTAAGTAAGCATTACCATCTCGTCGTTCTAGACAAGAAAAAGAAGCAATATGTTCACTACTCCTCATTGAGAAGCCCTATATATGAAGCAAATGCCCGGGAAATGGTAACACGATTAACTTTATTTTTTATTTTCTTTGGATTTTTCTAAATGGCTAAATGGTCCTTATATCAGCGGCAACTCTTCGACGACTACATACAAATCGAATTGGGAGATTGCGGAACGCAGGCGTACCCACTTATCAGTGACCATAACTGCCCGCAATAGAAGGCAGGGACCGTTGTCTGCCCGATTTATGTAATGCGGTTCATAGAGCAGATCCTCAATGGCGAGCAACTCCGCCTCCCCCACACGGACGTACCGCTATTACGTTTGCGCTTCGTCGCTAGCATATTGATGGAAGGCATCAGGCGGAGTTGTGGAGAATCTGAATCGAGTATTAAAGCAGATCAACAGGCGTGTTAACTTTAGCTTTCCGTTTAATAAACATTAATGCTTCCAATTTATATATATATATATATATATATATATATATATATATATATATATATATATATATATATATATAGGGTTATGTTATTATGAGGTTGACCTTACTACTATTCAAGTAAGGTCGCCTTATTTTCATCCATTTTGAGAGTGTTGTTTGCAAATCCAACCATACGGATGGAAAAAACATCAAAAAATAAGATAATATGTCGATTTTCATATAATTTGATGACCGTATGATCATTCATCTTAACGAGTGAAAATTTAGAAAAATCTTACTGGTTCAGAATTTCACCCTTTAAGATGAATGATCATACGGTCACCAAATTATATGAAAATCGATATATTATCTTATTTTTCGATGTTCTTTCCATCCGCACGGTTGGATTTGCAAACAACACTTTCAAAATGGGTGAAAATGAGGCGACCTTACTTGAATAGTAGTAAGGTCGACCTCATAGTAACATGACCCTATATATATATATATATATATATATATATATATATATATATATATATATATATATATATATATATATATATATATATATGCTGTTAGAAAGTATTAATATCGAACACTCGTATACTGGAGACCAACTTGACATATTAAACGAAAGACTTAAATAATAAACGAAAACAAACTATACTAAAGATGAAATTGACCCTCAAAAAATTAAACGGGAACTTAACATATTAAATGTAAAAGTTATATATTAAATGGAAAATTTATATTTTAAACGGGAACATAAAATATTAAACATAGTATTTGCATATTAAACATAAAAGCGATATGTTCAACGGGAACTAATTATGTTAAGCGGGAGCATGATAATCGTAGTTGTTTAACCACAATCTACAAATGGACAAGAAGGAGAAAATATAATGACATTAATAAATGTTCAAACAAAACAAAGCATAAATAAAGGTGCGTAACACTAACAAAAAAAAAAGGATGAAAATTTCAACAATTCAAGGAAAAAAAACACAAGGGAAATTCCAAGACCAACAGCAGCAACAACATTTCTCTTCAATCAGTATCTTCTCCCCATGTACTAGGAGGGAGATATTGAAGGGCTTGGGTGAAATCCATTTCCGTCAAGTCGAGATCAGAATGACGACGAGAGATATCTTGGAAGATTTTGAAACCTTCCTCAACACCTTTTCGCCCCTCCTCACAGACGAGACGTTGGAAGTCGTTAGATTCCTTGAACTCGGAGATTGCACGGGCGGCGATCTCGTGCTCGCGGGCCATGTTCTAGTCAGAAAGCTGGTAGTTCTCCACAGCACGACGAATATCCATGTGAAAGAGTACCGATCATTTTTATGAGGCTATGGCATCCTCCCGGATCCTTTTCATGGCGAGACGTTCGGCAGGTGGCTCCTCTTCCTTCAACGCCGACTTGGACATCTTTCGGACTTCTGATGAGCTTGAGGCCGGTGGAGGTCCTGTGACGAGTTTTCTTAGCGATTTACGAGGCCTGTGAGGATCCATTCTTGTAGAGGAAAGAGTATGGAGGTTGTACCCCTATGGAGGGCTATTTAAAGAGCGAAGGGCGCCACACGACGATCGAGGTGACGCGAGAGGATTGAGGCGATGTGCGAGGATTGAGGCGACACTTTGGGTAGTGTATCTAGGGTAGTTTGGTTATAATTTCGTCCGCCTACATTCAACAATTTGATGGAAGCGCCAGAGCGTCGAAAATGGAAAAGGCATTGAAGAGAATTAAATTGATGCGACCCGGAGGGGGCCAAAGCGTCGAAATATGGAAAAGGGCTTTGGGAGAATGAGATGACTACCTCTTTCCCCAACCAATAGGAATATTTAACAGAAAGTAGTAATGTTAAATGGAAAGAATAGATAGTAAGCGGAAACCAGTATATCTAAACGAAAACATATAATTCAAGTGGAAACATGAAATGCACGAAATACAATAAGTGTTAGAATAATTACGTATTATTCTTGCACGTTTGAAAGTAATCTCGTACGCTTCCTTTCTTTTCTTGGATAAAAAATCCAATATTAGTCAGCAATCGGTGCATTACAAGATCTCCGGTTGTGGCCAGCTTCATGGTAGCGACTACAACGTAACTCACGCACGGCAGATTCCTGTTATTCTATCCTCTTCCGTCTTGGACGACCTGGCAGCCTCTTTGAGCATGGCAGTCGCAGAAGTAGTTCGTGGTTTGGATCAGTTGGCTGGTCATCATCTGGGAAAGGAAAAATAGCTTCGGCATATGCATCCGGTAAGCTTCAACTGTGAAGTAGTCGTCAACATACCGATGTACACTTATGTCCTTTAGCATTATTGCAGCACATGCGTGTTTGCATGGGAGGCCGTACCCTGCCACCTTCGTCATGAGCATGTCCTTAAGAGCAGACTAACAGAGTTGTTGTTCTTGTCGACAACCTCGAAATGATCTTCGTCTGAACAGCCAACAAGTAGGTTGCGGCTTTCTTCAACAATTTCCTCCAGCTTATTGTGTATGTCAGGGCATAGGTGGGTTTCCCATTTTTGAGAATTCTCACGGCAGTTACAAAGCATGACCATGATCTTGAACTTTTGTTGGGCAAGAAAACAGTGACGAAGCAAAAAGAAAAGATATTAAGTAGAGACTTGTTATATTACACAGAAAAGCTTGAAAATAAGTAGGAACGAATCATATTAAACGGAAACATGAAATACTAAATGAAAACATGTTATTTTAAATAGAAACATGATATAGTAAACGGTAAATCAATATATTAAACGGAAACCAAATAAATTTAACAATAAAGTGATATATTAAACGGATCTATCTTACCTTATCGAATCGACCATGTTCGTAACGGGGAGGTGGCGTACCTCCTTAATCAGACATTGAATGACTCTGCTACGTTGGAATACATCTCTCCCCATCTTTCGCCTTTGAACATATAGTTCGACCAATGCGAAACATCGAATTTCTGAAGCAGCCAACGATGTGCGTCAGCCAATGTGGCAAGTAGGTCACTGACTGCATCATCGTATTCCTTTACAGTACATGCGTAAGCGATCTTGACAAATATGGACCAACACTCCTCCTTTAGAGATTTCCCAAGCCTAACATTTCCCTTCATGAAGTTCGCTTCCAAGTGTCGCAAGAAATATGCATGCAGGGCAGAAGGGAAAATATTTGAGATGGCGTTGATAAGGCCCTTCGACCTGTAAGATACGAATGTAATACTCTTGACATAGTTGTCATCCCTGTAAATGGCATCGCCGAGTTTTGACAGGAACCACGTCTAGTTAGCGTCGGTTTTATTATCAACGACAGCGAACGCACATTAAAAGAAGCCCTCGTTCCCATCTTTGACCGTCGCTCCCAACAACGTAGCCCCGTATTTTCCAAGCAAATGAGTTTCATCAACGAAAATTAATGGCCCGCAACATCTCTTGAAACCATCAACACATGCACGGAAGGAGAAAAATGCGTGTCTAAACCGCTCACCGTCCTCTTCAACAATGACAATGCTACCAGGGTTCGTCTCCATCACCTTGTTTGCATACCATACTAACAAGCCTGCTTATACGGCAAATTGACACCATGATCTCGCAACATATCCCGCTGAATGTCAATAGGTCTATACATAGGGCGGTCCTTCAGCTTCTGCACCACACGAGAACTGACCCATTTCTTCGATGCTTTCGGATGCGATGTCGCACCGATACCGCAGCCACATGTATGTGTGGGATACGTCATTTTGATTGTAAATGTAGTATGATTACATTCTGTCGATGCGTGGACATGCCACTGGCAACCCACTGCGGCGCATTGGACAGTCACTCTCTTCTTATCATTCTTTATGAAGTTGAAGTCAAAATTCCGTTTGATAGCGAAATTGCGAAGTGCATCCTTGAAGTGGTCACTGTCCCTAAACCGGTCACCTACTCTCGACGATACAATTTCAGCATTATCCGGTAGAGTACAAATGGCTAAGGCCCATTAGACCCTTGCTGGAATGGAATTGTGCCTTGGCTAAACAATGCACTTCGAGTACGAATCCCTCCTGTTGGTGCATATATGACAAATAAGATTGAGATATATTATTCAAAAAGTAAAAATGTTAAACGAAAACAACGTATATTGCACAACAATAAGTGGAAACCCGTATTGTTAAGCGGAAAGTTAAAATATTAAATGAAAACTGACTATATTAAATGTAAACGCATAAGTTTAAGCGGAAACGTAAAATGCATGAAATACAAGAAATATCACGTGGACACAATGACGGGTTGATTGGTTCAACCAAAAAAAGGACATAATATTTATGATGATAATGAGGAGCTTGAGGGCACATCCACCGCATCTTCAACGGTACTGACAAAAGGTCGACGCCGACGCTGTTGAACATGTGGTATATGTGGCACATACGCTAAAAGTCTACCTCCGTTTCAATTGGGTAAACAGTCCGGTGTGCATCCGGTGTGACAAATCGAACCTTTACACGGGAAACTTCAAGACCCCATCGCTCACATATCTCGTTTAGTATTGACACCTACGAAGTCAACATGGTAAACTGCAAAACTCGTCTCTCGCCCTTATATCTAGCGACTACACAAAAGGTCTCCATTGCCAACCTGCAGCAAGAGTGCCTTATACATTAGCATGGTTTTAAACTGATACGGAAAACTCTTTTCGAAAAAATGAGAAAAATAACTCACGATAAAAGTGAATGTTTCTTCGACTAACCTTGGACTGTGACTCGCTGAGGAAGAGAAGAAGGTCACAGAACTCGCCGGTTTAGGGTGGAATGGATGAAAGAAGAGACAAGTTTCTCTCTGCCAAATGAAAACAAAATGGGAACAAAAGAGAACAAAAAAGAACAAAGGAAGAAGAAGATTTGAAAAAGCTGGGCACGAAGTACCAAAAATCAGTGAAAAGATGGTAAAAAGTGAAGAAGTGATGGCTAAAAGTTATGTTTGAACTTTTTTTTTTGTTTTGGCGGGAAAACAAACCAGCTTAGTTGGGGGCAAAATGGGTATTAACGGCTGGAGTCACCGACGGAGTTATGTTGGAGGACTCAAAAATAACAAAACCATAAAGGAGGGACTTTCTAGGAAACTGTTTTGTCAGAGGGACTGTCTGGGAAGTTTGGAAACTTTCAGGGACCTAAAAATAATTTTCCCTTAAAAAAATCATAATAAAAGATGAAAACAAATACAATCACATCATTGGTGCACGGTTGCACGGTGCACCTATCTGAACAATCCATATATATATATACATTAGAACATTAGAATGTCGGCTTGTACTTCTGCCAGTTAATATAATAGTTGAGACAATTATGAACTTCATAGCGACCTGGGGAGTACATATAAAAAGAAAAAATCTATATAAGAGATGAGGATTTTTTTTATTTCAGTTTATATAACGGTTGCGCCTATATGAAAATTCATATATCTACCCCACTATGGTGAATTCTAACATCTTGTGGGATAAAACCCAAGGTATGTTAGCCTTGGTTTTGTGACCGGCATTGGCCAGTCACAAGAAAACTTAGTTCAAAAAGGCTTTTTCTACCCAAGTAAACCTTTACTCTTTCTCGGGCGAAAGTTGTGGAGATCTCCCCTGCAGCGAGGTCCTCTAGTGCATATGATGTCGCCACTGTTTGAGAAGCCACCCCGTGCCCCTCTGCCTAGTCGTTCCTTGTTGGATCTCCCCGGCGAGGTCCTCTGGTGCGCCATGTTGCCTTCGCTACTAGTTTTCATTTTGGCATCGTCGGATTTGAGGTTGCGGCTTGCTCTGTGAAGAAATCAAAGTTATATGACCAGTACCTGGCGAGGATCCAGAACGATTTGACAATGGCGGCCTCTGGAAGATGATCCAATGTCGTGAGGCTCTTCTTGTGGAGATCTCCCTTGCGGCGAGGTCCTCTGGTGCTGCATAATGTCACTACTGTTGGAGAAGCCAACCCGTACCCCTCTACCTGGTTGTTCCCAATTAGATCTCCTTGGCGAGGTCCTTTGGTACGCCATGTTGCCTTTGCTGCTGGTTTTCACTTTGGCATTGTCGGATTTGAGGTCGTGACTTGCAGCTTCCAGCATGATGGTAAATTTGTGAAGAAATTGAAGTTTTATGACCAGTATAAGGGTAGGATCTAGTGCGATACGACAACGGTGGCCTCTGGAAGACGATTCGATGTGGTGAGGCTCTTCTTCTACCTTGCTCTCAGGAAGCTAGATTGAGCAACTAGCAACTGGAGCTTGTTGGAGGATTCCAATTGGAGATGAACACAGTATGGATTCCAATTGGAGATACTCAACGGCCCTGCATTTGGCTCTGAAGGTTTTTTTTTTTGTTGGCTTTTTGTGGACTGTCAAGTTGTTCCTTATTTATTGATGAATTCTAGTTCTTCCTGGCATGAGTCTTAAGCTATGGTGTTGAAGAATCAGTTGGGATATGGTTTCAATTGCATTTAGATACCTACCATGCTCATGGTTCCAAGATCAGCCAAGGTACCTTCATTCATATGGAACTATTAAATTCTTTCTGTTTGGTTATGGACTTAGGTTAGACATCTTTTCTGTGGTTTATTTGCAGAGGAAGTGATTTGCCAGAAAGAAATCAAAAGATAATGTCATGTGTCCATTCGACGTGTTTGACTTGTAGATCATGGGCGGGAAGTCGAGTAGATTTTTTTTAAAATATTTTTCTCGTTCTTTTTTTGTGTGGAAATTTGTTTTGTCCTCTTGATGTGTGTTTATACGAATGAACTCCAATTTCTTGGTAGCCGGCATTTATTTTATCTTTTGCGTTGCTATTTTTCATGAAGAATGAGTTTTTTTCCTTTCTTTTTATTATTTTCGTATGTTCTTGATGAATGCATTGTATGGTTGAATGTTTGTTGGATATTGCTTCTTATATTGAAATTCTCTTATATTGAAATTCTCCTTCATCAAGGAATGGACCCCAAAGTGGGAGTAATTTTCGTCGGACTATATATCATGGAACTCGGAAAAAGGGATGCAAATACTATCTAAAGCATCAATAAAAAAGATGCATATCATTGGAAATACAACATTGATTACATAACGACCATGCGAGTGATGGGCATGCTACGAGCCACACGAACCTCTCAAGGTGTCTAACACACAGCCTCGCCCCTTATGAGCCCCAGGCACCCACGGAGTAGCCCGAGCAGCAGGAGGCGACAACACCTGGACCTAGTACCTCATCTTTACCAACACCACCAACACTGACTAGGCGGAATACCCTCATCCGCTAGCCGGTGCATGCTACCCAGCTATCATTAGATCGTTAGGGCATCATGAATCCACCCCCACCACTACCATCAACTCAGACCGCAAGAGACGGTGTTACTGGAGATGACATCAAGGGAGAGGATACTGCAGATGACTCCCAAAGCACCAATGACGACGATGATCTCGACATTAGAGCATCATCTTCACATTTATCTTTTTTATTTATGACTTTTGTATTTTCTTTTTCTTTTAGTTAGTCTGTTCATAAAGGGTTTAGTCTTTCTATATGCTATGGAGTTTCACCTTTTTATGCGTTCTATTCTCTTAGGACAAGTCAAAATCCACACTTGACAGGAAACACAACGAAAGAAACGGACAAATCATGATGCACACTGAGATAAGTTCACTTTCTCTCTCCCATATCATTTTCACATGACTATTTTAGTGCATATATTGTGTGCGTTGGGGACAATGCACAATTTAAATATGGGGGAGGGATTACCTATTGGAAAACTATATCGTTTAGGATAGTGCTGATTTAGGATAATCTATGAATAAATTAATAGGAGTCCTCTTTTGTATCTCGGTCAAACATTTGTGTTGGAGGCTAATTTTTGTCAAAAGTATATTATATAATTTTGACTTTACCAGACACCTCACAAAATTTTGAGCACAAATTCTGACTACGATGACACTTGTCTGCTTAGGTTTGGACTCCGCCTAGTCTGTGATCCCTAGTTTATGTCATTATATGAAAAAAAAGAAAAACAAATATTTTGGAGAGTGGTTGGCACAACCAAAAAGTCAGATCCATTAGGGGTGCGCTACTGGCCGGAAAGTCAGATCCATTAGGGATGCCCTACCAATATAGAAAATATGGTAGAAAGAGTTATCACCTTTGAAGAGTGAAACCCATCTTTGAGTAGTTGGATCTTGGGCATCATAAATGTTCACTTGAGGACCTACCAAGAGAAAAAGGCTACCTTATTGGATGTATGAAGCCACTACCCCTAGCCAGAGAACGTTAGGAAAAGAAATTAGTGAATAAAGGTTAGACTAGCCGGGCTAGGCTTGAGTCGGTAAGCTGCACCATAGGAAGGGTTACACATACAGATGGGGGGTTTGAGTATAAGACAAAACCTAATTTCGGTAAAAACCATTATAGCACCCAACATTGTGTTTCCCCGGGCACCAGAGGGACTCCCAACTATTTTGAGATTGGAGATTTTGCACTTATCTATTTAATTTATATATTTCCTTTGCTTGAGAACAAGCAAAAGTTCAAGTATGGGGGTATGCTAAGTACACAATTACACATATATTTATATCATATTTACATGCATTTATTTTGTTATTTCGCATAAATTCCTCTATTTTTGTGCTCCTTTAGGTTTTTTTTGTAATTGAACAGATAAAATAGATACCCGGAGCGAAAGGAACAAGAAACAAGACAAATAATAGCGAAACAAGCTAAAAGAGCCCTTCACAGAGGTGTGCACGACCTCAGTAGAATTGTGCATGCCCGTGCACACGCCCATACAACTCACTGGCTTAAAAATGTGTAGAGAACGATCCACGGGAGTGTACGTGGCCATGCGTTAGATGCGCATGGTCGTGCCAAATCAGATGGAATCCTATATAAACAAGCCAAAGGCACAGATTTCGTGGACTTTTTGGGGCAGAGTAGTCTTTAGCAGGTGTTCGGAGCAACGTGAGAATTTCAAAAGAGATCCAAGGCAGAGAAGACATCGAGCAAGGGAGTCCCCATGTTTCCAATTATGTCTTTCTCCAGTATCTTTGTTAGTATTTCCATTAGCATGAGAGGTTAAACCACTTCGGTGGTGTCTTGGACACATGAACCCTAGGATGATTTATTAATTGAATTATTTTATGTATTAGTTTTCCTTTATTGATAATTCTTGTGAATTTGTGCTTGATTTATGCGATTATATTTTGCATGAGCCATGGTCATATACCTCGTTATGTTCTAGCAAGGCACATTCGTGCTTAGGGTTTTGACTTGCATGTAGAGCTGGCAAACGATCAAACTGTTCGTGAGCTGCTCGAGTTCGGTTCGATATTAACTCGAGTTCAGTTCGATTATTTTAATAACAAACTGAACTTAAACTCAAATTTGAGCTCGAAAAATAAATGAGTCGAACTCAAGCTAGAGCCAGCTCGTTTGAGTTCGGTTCGAAGTTCGAATATATATATATATATATATATATATATATATATATATATATATATATATATATATATATATATATATATATATATATATATATATGTGTATATATACACACACATATATATTATAAAATATATATATATATATATATATATATATATATATATATATATATATATATATATATATAATATAACACTCACATACACACTGACACTGTGTCAGTGTGTGTGAGTGTGAGTATATATATACATTTATAATATATATGTGTGTGTATTAGTGTTAGTGTGTGTGTGAGTGTGAGAATATATATATAAAATATGTGTGTGTCAGTGTCAATGTGCACATATATATTAGTCCCACATCGTTCAAGCAAGAAAGAGGATAGTATCACCATTCTATATAACTAGATGTTTTCTAATCTTTACTTGTATGGTGAGCAAGGAGCTAACTGTAATACGGTGTGCTCCACTTGCTTCAATTAAAATATTTTTTAAATATTTAAATATGTTCATTATATATATAGTGAATTTATAATAATTATAAATATTTTTTATTATTTGGAGTTTTTTCGAACTGAACCCGAATCGAACTCGAACTTTTGTATGTAGTTTCGAGCTGAACTCGAACTTAAAAATTTGAGGTTATTCGAACTCGAGCCGAACTCGAGCTGAATAATAGAATTTCGAGTAGAACTCGAGCTGGGTTCAGCTCGTTCAAGTTCGGCTCATTGCCAGCCCTACTTGCATGTCCTTTTTATGCATAGATCCATATCTCCCTTAGGGGTTGTTTGGTTAACTGTAAGTAAACTTACCGGTAAGTTGGACTTACCGGTAAGTTAAAATACTGTATTTTGACTTACTTCAAAGCTATTTGGTCTGTTGTAAGTGTAAATGTTGTATTTATTTTTCCGGTGTTTGGTTTGATGTAAGTTAGTGATACAATCACCCTGTGAAGTAAGTGGTGAGGTTACCCTATTATCCATTTTTTTGTTTTTTATTTTTATTTATTTATTTTTAAAATATAAACCTAATATTTTTATAATATTTAACTAAACTTCTATTGATATATATATATATATATATATATATATATATATATATATATATATATATCTCTTAAGTTCTATTATGTTTGATCACACAAACTTCATTGTCTGCATTGTTCTTGATTTCCATTATGAACAATATGACTTCATGAAACAACTGACTGCTTCTTTCCATCACTGAATCAACAACTAGGTGGGCAATCAAAATATAACCTCAAACCACAAAAAGATGGCTGAGCTTTGAAATTGAGAAACATTCAAGATTCAAGAGGATAATTCAAGCAAGTAATATAACCTGGAATCGCTTTTTAGAATAAGTAATATAACTTGGGGAGAGAACATTCAAAACACAACCATAAATTCAAATTCAACATCACAAAAGTCTAAGACTATAAAACATGCACATCACACCAAATATAACAAGTTCATATTCAAAGTCAACAGAACAAAAGTGAAAACATCATCAAAGTAAAGTTTAACTAACCTAACATTGTTCCACTAGTAACTCACATCCCACCATCACCCCTCAATTGCAGAAGAAAACGATCCATCCAAGAGCATCGAAGGGAATGCTCTTTGACAATAAAACCATATGCTAGGCTATTTTGGGAAATCAAATGATCAAATGCTACTCCGAGATCATTAAGAGCATAAATGTCACGCAGAGTCATAACCTCAACATACAATTTTGCGCTCAACTTATCAGTCTTATCCACCTCCATTGAATTTGCAAGTCTTTCCAAGCCATCAGAAACCTTTTGCATCATCTCAAAGCCATCACCATTCATGGGCTTTGCTCTCTTCCGATTAGTCTTGGATGTGGAGCTTGTGGGCATGTTTACATTAGGACATTGAGTTTGGGTAAAATTGTCAGAATCATCAAAACCTTGTGTTTCATCCCCAAGGTCAACTGTCGGCGGTGCCGGAGGCAACTCCATGAGTGCACCTAAACTTTTAGAACCTTGAGAAGCGGTCCTTGCAAAGGACCCAGTCGTATGGTCATTTCCACACACAATGGCCATTTCCTCATAGTATGAATGAACAAATAGCACTAGAAATGTTAAAAATGAACCCCGACTTACTTGAATATATGTCGTAAACTCCTTTGTGCCCATAATTATTTTCTTCTCAGCATCATCCCATGATACTCCACTTAAATCCTCTATCTTCTTGATGAATAGCCATATTTTTCTCACATGCTGAAGACGATTGTTAACATGTGTGTTGTTCACGACTAAGTAGAATTTGGCACTAATAGCTTTAGCAACAGCATTAAGAGCAGTACTCTTAAAACCTTTGTCGGTTTTAAGCCCAAGATTGGCTTGCTCAACTAAGCATTGAAGCATGAATGAAGTCATGGCTGGTGTCCATCGAAAGTTACTTGGTATCTTCCTTCCTGCAACATCCTGACTCACTTGCATCATATCTCCTGATTCTATCTGTTATGCACCATAAACACCAACACAAGTTAATATTTGACTACCTATACAAGTGTCTATTTAAAAGAATAACTGAAATTGAAATTGAAATTGAACTTGAAATGGACAGAACAAAACAAAACAGATCAAAACTCAATTTAATTTTCATGGAAACCACAGTAGAATAGTCAGATCTGAAATTGAAAATTAAAATTGAAATTGAACTGAACAGAACAAAACAGAACTGAAATAGAAATTGAACTGAACACAATGGCATACCTAGAGATTGAATGTGGCATCTAAATGGTGCAATTGTTGAACTTCCAAGAATCAATCAATGGAGAGCAAATACTTAGGATTTAGTTGTTAATAAAAGAATCCTAGTGGGATTGTTATTCGAGGTGCCACATTTCATCTCTGATTGTTCATAGTATGCCAATTGTTCACTCTAATTTTCTTTAGGATAATCATCCAATCACAACTACTTCCATAGTTTTAAACTAGATCGCAACGATAATTAGTACTAGTATTCCAGTCCATGTGGATTCGATAACTCTAACTTTGGGTACTTTAATACTTGATCAACCCTATACACTTGTGGGTAGTTGTCGTGTACCCTGTGCATGCATTACCCTCCCTCAATAGGACAGTCAAAGCATTCTCTCAACAGCCTCCATACAAACCTTTCTCTATAGTCCTAATTCATTCTTTATGCTCTAATACTCACCCGATGGACATGGGATCAAGGTTCCCCTAAATTCATGATGGGTTGAGGGATTGTATCACTTTATTATATGATAAAACTAGCCTAACCCTAGACTAACATTATACAAACTACAGAATTTTTCTAGAACCTTGGGTTGCCTCTCAAGAAGCGCTTGTTTAATGTCTCTAGCTCGAAATCCCTGTTCTTATGTCATGGTCGGTCAAAAGCATGAAGTCCTTCTCCAGTCTACCCCTTGAAGCAGTTTCCAAATAATGAAAACCTCAATCTTGAATATACAGGGGACTCACCATAACGGGCACTCGCTGAGTACCCTACCTCGTTATGGAAAACGGTTTCCTTATTGCTCCTCTCCTTATTCTTCTACTTCTAAAACTTTAGCTGAAGAGGCATTTTTCCCTTCTTCTTTTTGGCTTCTAATCGGATTCCTTTACTACCGATTTCAGGGTTGTTTCCTTCAAGCTTCTCCTTCTTGTCATCTAGCTACCCTAAGTATTCTTTGAGTGGTTGAGGGCACATACCTCTTTTATGCAATTATCAGAGATCAAATCAAGATTTTCAATATAATAAGAAGCGTAATTGTAATCGCGTGTGTATCGCATCACTACTGGAAGTCTTAACACAACTTCGTTGTCTCCCACTCTAAGTAACATCTTGCCTTAGTTGTGATCTTGCAGAGCTCTTGCAGTAGCCAAAAATGGTCTTACTAGGATGATGGGTACTTCAACATCATCATCAATGTCCAATAGCACAAAATCTGAGGGGAATATAAGTTTATCCACTCTTACTAGTACATCCTCCGTAATTCCTTTAAGCCGCTTAATGAAACGACCGGCAAGTTGAAGGGTCATCCTTATAGCTTTTGGTTCTCCCAAACCAAGCTTCATAAATGATAATTGTTCATTTGAGCATAATTTTAAATTATATTTCTATATGCTTGGCATGTAATTTTGAAGACTTTTTGCCCACCGATACTTAAAATGTATTCATTTTGATAAACATGGCAAAATACCAGGACCCTAGAAGAAAGAAAGCATTTCGAGAGAAACCGGGACCTCAGAGCACCCAGAAGGGCCCATACGGGCATTTATACGGGCTGACATACGGCTGTATACTAGCACCTGAAGAAAATACAGGCCAATATACGACTCGTATGATAGACCGTATGGAGGTGGATGGCCCATATATGGGCTGATATACTCACATATACAGGCCCATGGGGGCAATTTGGTAAATCTCACCCCTAAAACCCTAGAGGTATAAAAGCCGACTAATGAGGGTTTATGAGAGGAGGAAGCAACTTAGGGGGAGAGCTTAATCTTGGGGAAAGCTTGGAGATTCTCATCTTGAAGCTATTGGAGCAAGAGGAGGGGAAATCATTGGAAGAGGATCAAGGAAGCCATCAACGGTGTATGCATTAATGTTATTCCTTATGATTTCCTTGTTTGCTTTCATCTTTGTTTTGGAATGTTGCCCCCCTTTCACTGAGGGCTAATCTTGTAGATGCTTGGATGATTGATGAACCCTTGGACATGTTTTAATTAATGTTATCTCTCTATATTTGATTGCTTGGTTGAATCTCATTGAGTTTATTGGATGTTTTAATGTAAGTTAATCACTCTACGTTGCGAGAGCCCAAAGGGATTTTCGTAGTCCATATGGGGGAAGAAGCGAACGCCTCCCCGTGTGTAGACCATCTCCAATAGAGGGGATTGTGAGTATACCAGGAACCCGGGTATTAACGAGAGTGAGTCCTTTAGATGTATTATTCCTATAATCCCTCCAAGAATTAGGTTCTCTAGAACATCATCAGTAAGTGCACTAGGATTAGTAACTCGCCTCGAGAGAGGGAGGAAAAGTACCATAGGAACCCTTGGCCAAGGATCAACCAAATGTCGAGATAGAGCGTAGCATTCATCTTTTAAAAGTCCAAGTGGGATTTAATTGTCCGAGCATCCCCCTTTTATGATTGTTTAACCTTAAGAGCAACTCAATTCCCTTGTTTGTGTTTTCAATTGATTAGTTTAGAATTAGCAAAATCAACCACCTTTGGATAGACTAGATAGTAGATGAATAGTGGGTACTAGTACTTCCATCTCCCGAGGATCGATAACCCGACTTTCAAGTCCACTTTATTACTTGTTACGACCCGTACACTATTTGGGAGAACAAGAGGGGCACTCAGAGGAAGTGCGAGAGAGTTCCATTCCATCAAGGGTAGAAACGGCGAAGGTTAAGAAAAAGAAGCAAAAATTCATTCCACCTACAATATTCAGGAAGAAGGTGCAATAAAAGGGGGTAAGCATAAAACCATCGGCTCAGAACACTTCTAAAGGAAGCCCAGATATGGAAAATAACAATAGATCAATTTATGCCAACTTGGGGATATTTTTATTCGGACAAATCTTTAAAGGAGGAGCCAATGAAAGCTTTAAGGTATTTGAACCCCCATGAGGTAAGGTGCAGGTACGTCAAGCTAGTGACGTTAAACAAGCGCTTCTTGGGAGGCAACCCAAGTCCTAGAAATTTTCTTTAGTTACAATTTCTTTTGATTAGTTAGATTGTATGTGTTTTGAAATAAATGAATGAGATGTGTCATATCCATTTTCATAGTGTACCATCTTGTTGGTTGTCGATCAATTCATTGCCCTAGATTCATAATTTTCATTAGGTAGTGAGGAGGATTTGAATGGTGTCCTGGATTGGCTGTATAAGCCAAACCCAGGCCCATATGGGGTGTCATACGGCTTATCATACGGCCGTATGACCCTTCTAGTGGGGTATACGGGTTGTCATACGACTCGTATACAGGGTCGTATGACCCGACCAGTAGAGTATACGGGCTGATATACAACCGGTATACAAGCCCGCATATGGCAGGATTTGGGTGCTATAAAGGGTGATTTTTCCACTTCATTTTCAAACCCTAGCCGACCCCACTCTCCTCCACGTTAATTTGAGTCCTCTCTCCGTCAACGCAGCCTATACTCTTAATTTGGGCACATATTCTCTCTAGGTATGATCTCTAATGCTTTGATTTGTTGATTTGATCTATCATCACCATGTTTAGAACCCTAGGGATTGAATGAATGTATTTTGAATGGATTTGAGATGATTGTATGCCTTTTTGTGTCAAATTTTTATGGGAATGCGTTGATTTAAGGCATGTTTAGAGTTTAGGAAGAGAAATGGGGGTGAATGGCATGTAAATGAGGGTATACACACCGTTGGGGGTAGGCACCGCCACCCCCAAGCGCATACGGGCTGGCCCTCAGGTGTACCCATACGGGCTGATATACAACCCGTATGTAAGCCCGTATGGCTCCCAGGTGGGGTCATACGGGACATATACCTGCCGTATGGATGCCCGTATAGGGCCCATCAAGGGCCGTAGTGCGCAAATTTTTGTTTGACTAATCTCTTCAATACTCTCATTCGCACTAACACCCCTTTCGATTGTTTTGTAGACATGCCGAGGAAAGCAACAGCGTCCAAGAGGCGAAGGACAGGGGAAGGCTCCTCCACCACACCGCAATTTGAAGAGGAACTCTTCTTCCACCGCTACCAAAGGCTAGCCGCCAAGCCCTTTGGGCAAACGTGATACATTGATTAGGGAGTGGCCACCGAGCTTAGGATCGCGGACCGAGTGCAGAGCATGCTCGCGGTTGGTGGATGGGACAGGGTGTTCTCCATCAACCATGAGACCTTCCGCGAGATGACTCTCGAGGTCCTGAGCACATTTGAGGCATACCGAAGTGCCATCCAAGAGCGCTCCCTCCCTTCGATTTCCTTTCAGCTTTTTGGGGAGAAGAAGACCATGAGCTACATCCGCTTCTCGATGCTCATGGGATTCTACGATAGGGACGCCTTCCACACTCGCCTCCTCACCTCCTTCCCCGAGGACATCATCACACCCACGCGCTACTGGCTCCTCCAGCTCGGGGGATGCCATGGGAACCAGAATGCATCTCTCATGTCTGATCCAGTCCACCGCTTCATCCACTCACTAGTCAGCCGCTCCATCGCGGGGCGAGATGGCAGCACCGGGAAAGTCACCGTCATCGACCTCTTCATTCTCTACAGCATTTTCGAGCGGGTGCCTATCCATTTAGGGTACGTACTCGTCGATTACTTGATGCACCAAGGGACCCACACCCGGTTGAAGACCATTACTTCGGGGCCCTACATTACCCGCCTCATTATTGGTATGGGCCTCGAGGAGAAGACGGAGGGCATGGAGAGACTCCAGCTTACGACCGGCTGACCGGCCTGGGGATAAGCACTTTATGCCAGATGGGGCTCGTCAAGTACTCCGGGAGCCGCTACACACTGGTCGGCCAGAGCGCCGACAACTCTGAGGATGACCAGGAGTCCGATTAAGAGGACTTCGACATCCCATCTCCTACAGGCGAGCTCCCATCTTCAGCGAGTAGGAGCCGATTCGAGTGGCTGGAGGAGCAGATCTCGGACATTTGTGCCACCCAGGATATGATTCTCACGGAGTAGCGCCGCTTGGGCGACCAGTTCACGGAGCTGTCCTCCTTCATCTGCGGACATCCAACATTTGCACCTCCTCCAGCACAGGGACTCCCCAGGGCAGCACCCGAGGTACCAGCAGATGACCCAACAGCCTGAGGACTTGGACATTTCTTTTTTATTTTGTTGATGAGACTTTATTTTCTTGTGCACTTTTTTTATTTCGTGTTTGTTGAACTTATGATCTTATTTTCTTGCACCGTGTATGGCTAGCAAGGGCATCGCCCTACTACACTTATCCTTCTGTTTATTTTCTATGGACTCCATTGTTTTCCAATTCTTTTCTATGGAATTATGATGATCTTTCCCTTGCTTTGGAGAAGTGAAACTTTTATCAACATTCCCCGATAGTCGCCAAGCACCAACTTCATGGAAACCGATTGGCACACCAAATTAACCAGGGAAGTTTTTGTTCACCTTTCTACATGCATATTTAATTTTGGAATTATTGTATACATTGAGGACAATGTACCATTTTAAGTGTGGAGATAGGTAACTAGCTATCCTTTATCTTTGTACATCCATAGCAAAACTTTAAGTGTGGAGATAGGTAGCTATTAGTGAAATTTATTGCAAATTTTTAAATTTTTCATGACTAGCATGCCTCGACAAAGGCCTTAAGGAAGCATGTTGGCACATAATTTTGTTAAACTCTCCTATGAAATGCCATGGGCATTTAAGAACATCTCTGTGACACTCATGATCTTTAGAGATAATAGATAACCCATTGGCATATTCTTTTTTACTTTAATAGCTAAACACATTTTTTTTCAATGGCTCTAAGAGATCTCGTGGCACTAATTCAACTCATTAACCCCTCATAATATGACCTCGTGGACAAGTAGGGAGAGAAAAAAATAGTTGTACATAATAGTCGCGAAGAAATAAAGACAATGTTCCAATGCTTAGTTTGATGAAGTAGTTTGGGGTTTCAGCTCCCTATAAGAGTGTCCCTCAATTCGAAAAATCATTAATTAGCATAAACACAACCATGCACAGTTGTAACCATCTTAGTAGCTAAGTGCCCCGGTGCCTAATCAACATGAGCACTCTGCGAAGAGGAGGAACTACACTCTACATTGATCTTTAAATACAGGAAAGTCGGATCCATTAGGGATGCCCTACCAAAAAAAAAGTCTTCCTATTTGTCCACCACTTATCTAATCTAAGGGGATTTCACTGATCATAGGGCCTAAGGAACCCGCTAAAGCCCATTGAGGAGGTGTTTGTCTTGCAAAGTGTTTTTTAGAACATGACATGTGGAGTGAATAAACTTTGTCTAGAACTATAATGATATCTTGCATGGGATCTATTTAGACCCAGAAGTGGAAATGGGAGAACAAAACACATGGGTGGTGAACTTGAAAAGAGTTGAGCCATACATTTCATGGCCAAGAGGATGAACACTTATATTTTCTTTTGTTGATTTCTTTTCTTTGCTTGGGGACAAGCAAACCTTTAAGTGTGGACATATTTGATAAGTGTTCATTTGAGCATAATTTTATATCATATTCCTATATGTTTTATATGTAATTTTGAAGACTTTTTGCCCACCGATACTTAAAATGTATTCATTCTGATAAATAGGGCAAAATACCAGTACCCCGGATGAAAGAAAGCATTTCGAGAGAAACCGGGACCTTAGAACACTCAGAAGGGCCCATACGGGCATTTATATGGGCTGACATACGGCCGTATGCTGGCACCTGAAGGAAATACGGGTCTGTATATGGCTCGTATGATAGACCGTATGGAGATGGCTAGCCCGTATATGGGCTGATAAACGCCCCTATATGAGCCCATAAATAGTAAATTTCAGCGAATCTGCTTGCCTAGAAGGGGGCAAATTGGTAAATCTCACCCTAAAACCCTAGAGGTATAAAAGCCGACTAATGAGGGTTTAGGAGAGGAGGAAGCAGCTTGGGGAGAGATCTTAATCTTGGGGAAAGCTTGGAGATTCTCATCTTGAAGCTATTGGAGCAAGAAGAAGGGAAATCATTGGAAGAGGATCAAGGAAGCCATCAATGGTGTATGCATTAGTGTTATTCCTTATGATTTTCTTGTTTGCTTTCATCTTTGTTTTGGACTGTTGCCCCCCTTTCATGGAGGGCTAATCTTGTAGATGCTTGGATGATTGATGAACTCTTGAACATGTTTTAATTAATGTTATCTCTTTATCTTTGATTGCTTGGTTGAATCTCATTGAGTTTATTGGATGTTTTAATATAAGTTAATCCCTCTATGTTGCGAGTGCCCGGAGGGATTTTCGTAGTCCATATGGGGGAAGAAGCGAACACCTCCCCAAGTGTAGACCATCTCCAATAGAGGGGATTGTGAGTATACCGGGAACCCGGGTACTAAGGAGAGTGAGTCCTTTAGATGTATTATTCCTATAATCCCTCCAAGAATTAGGTTCCCTAGAACATCATCAGTAAGGGCACTAGGATTAGTAACTCGCCTCGAGAGAGGGAGTGAAAGCACCACAGGAACCCTTGGCCAAGGATTAACCAAATGTCGAGATAGAGATTAGCATTCATCTTTTAGAAGTCCAAGGGGGATTCAATTGTCCAAGCATCCCCCTTTTATAATTGTTTAACCTTAAGAGCAACTCGATTCCCTTGTTTGTGTTTTTAATTGATTAGTTTAGAATTAGCATAATCAACCACCTTTGGATAGACTAGATAGTAGATTAATAGTAGGTACTAGTACTTCCATCTCCCTGAGGATTGATAACTCGACTTTCAAGTCCACTTTATTACTTGTTACGACCTGTACACTTGCGGTTGCATCGCATCAATGAACAACTTGTAGGGCATGACCTTGATGCTTGCCCCTGATTCTGCTAACACACTTTCCTCCACACCATCCCCAATGACGCAGGGGATGATCATACTACCAGGGTCTCTCAACTTCTTTGGTAGGTTGGATTGCAAAACTGTCGAGTACTTAGCATTCAAAGTTACTATTGCGAGTTCTTCCAATTTCCTCTTATTGGTGAGTAACTCTTTCATATACTTGGCGTATTTTGGCATTTGAGAGAGTACATCAACCAATGGTAAACTCCCATGTAACTACTTGATCGTTTCCAAAAACTTTCTAAAGCGAGTATCTTCCTTGTCTTTTCTCAGTCTTTCCGGGTAAGGAATTTTGGGTTGACACTCAGGTATTGGTAGTTGCTCCACCTCTTTCTCTTTAGCTTCATTCTTCTCAACAATGCTCCCCTTGACTCTTGATAGTTCACCTGTTTCCACTTGAGTTTCCATTCTGGGAAGCTTCCTTACTAACAATTCTACCTCTTTGCCACTCCGGAGAGTGACGGCCTTTAGCTGCTCTCGAGAGTTTGCCTTGGTATTGTTAGGTTGACTTCCATGAGGTCTCTCTAATGAGTTATTAGCTATCTGACCAACTTGATTCTCCAAGCCTTGGATACTCGCTTGCACGTTTCTCATCGTAGTGTTAATTGCCCCAAATTTTGACTCCATGGTCAACATGAATCTAGCTAAAACGTCCTCTGTAGTTTTCTTGGGAGCTTGGGGCTTGGGAGATAGGGAATTGAATCTCGAAGGGGTTGATGATCCTTGAAGGTTTCTATAGGCAAGCCCTGGGCGACTCCAGTTAGGCATATAAGGCATAAATTGGGTACCTTGAGGCCTTAAGGGTTGTGCATGTATTGAACCTCCTCCATAGGTGCTACCTCTATATTTGCAATTGGACATTGAGGTGACTCATGTCCCCCTCCACATGTACCACAGGAAATAGACACAACAGAGCTTGAACTACCGGATGTAAGTCGGTCGAGCCTCTTAGTTAGCTCCGCCACTTGTGTTGCAAGAATAGGGTCCGGACTGATTGGACTAGCTCCAACACTAACGGGTTGTCTTTCCCTAGAAGACCATGATGATTCAGTGTCGGCCATATCTTCAAATAATTGCTCAGCCTCTTCAGGGTATTTGTTACTCAGAGAGCTACCAGTTGCGACATTTATCTATTGCCTAGTACTGTTGTTCAACCCATTGTATAATGTGTGGATCATTGCCCATGGCTCCATACCATGGTATAGACAACGCCTAAACAGGTCCTTGAATCTTTTGTATACTTCAAACAACGACTCAATTTCTCCTTGTTTGAATGCGGAGATTTCTTGTCTAATTTGGGCTGCCTTACTTAGAGGGAAGTACCTACCTAGGAACTTGTCTAGCATATCCCTCCAAAGTCCTTATACCTCTGGGAGGGAGATAGGTAAGCCAACGGTACGTTGCTTCTCTTAGACTAAACGGGAACAACCTCAAAAGAATGACATCATCGGAAACCCCATTAATCTTAAACATGTTGCATATTTGGATGAAATACGCCAGGTACGCGTGGGGGTCCTAGTCCGGGCATCCATCAAATTGTTCCTGATTTTGGATCATTTGGACAATGCTTGCCTTGATCTCGAAATTGTTGGTCACTGTAGGAGGATAGACACTAAATTCATCTCCCGTGTACTCCAATCTTTCATACTCGGATAGTGTTCTTCTATTTTCTGCCATGACTGGAGGTTCTCTAGTGTATGTATTTACTTCTACTGGAGTAGTATTCTCGGATTCTGAAGAAGATCCCAGAGTTATTTATGGTGGTGGTCTTATGCTTCTCTATTCCTCCAGCATAGAGTACACTCGATTTCGATGTCCTCTTTAACCAGACCCTCTGGATTGGCTCGGGTTATGCAGTAGTTCCTTGCCAAAAAAAAAGAAAAGAAAACAAGATAGCGAAAGATGATTAATGCGAATGAACACAAACAGAATAAAAAGGATAGGGAGAAAATTAAAAAATAATAAAAAAATTGAAAGCCTAAAACTAAAGACTAACTAACAGATGCTTAGTATTTCTTGTGATCCAAAGGTCTCCGGCCACGGCGCCAAAAACTTGATTGAGCCTAATGCTTATGCTTCTACTGCAAGTGCACGGGTCGTATCAAGTAGTAAAGTGGACTATAAAAGTCAGATGTCGAACTAACAGAAACCTATGTCCCTTGTCCTATCTGATTGTCTGCTACCTAGTCGATCCAAAAGTTGGTGGTGTAATTATAATCTAATTGCTAAATTAAAAGTGACTCAGAAATCAACTCGATATGAGTGGTGATGGTGGTCAATCATAAAAGGGAGATACTCGGGCAATGATTTCTCTCCAGATATTTGCAAATAATGGCATGTACAGATTTCTAATTGAAGAATGCTAAGTTATCGACCAAGGGTTCCTATAGTATTTTCATGCCCTCGGTTGAGGTGAATTACTAACCTAATACCCTCATTACATTAATGTTCTAGGGAACCTATGTCTTGGAAGAGTTGCGGGAATAATACATCTAAAAGAGTTTCTCGCCTTAATACCCTATCTCTCGGTGTATTCACAACCCTCATCTATTGAAGTAGATCTACACACGGGGAGGTATTCGCTATCTACACCTATATGAATCCTATTAGTAATCCGGGTTGTCATGACGTAGATAACCAATACCATACATTACATTCAATAGATTCTCAAAATATTAAAGCATTAATTCAAATAAGAAATCCATACGATCAAGTTTAAGTACTAATCCGGAAATTATCATGCCCAAGTATCTAAGAAATTAGTTCCACATCAAAGGGGAGCACAAATCCAATACAAGATAAAAGAGAAATGAATCAAATATATTATGGAACACCCTTCCCTATAATGTTGGCAGTGTGTGCGGATTTGCGATGAGGACGCCCCTTTAAAGCTTGACTTCATCTCCTCCGCTCTAAGGTCTTCAATAAACCCTAATCTCCAAGGGATAAGGGATAGGAGCTCCAAGAGAGATGATGAATCAAAAGTCCCCTTTCAAACCCTAATAATTAGCTATTTATAGGCCCCCATACGATTTACATAACTGATATCATTTTGGGTTTGCATGGTCCAAATCTTCAGTAAAAATGAGTCCAATCTCGCCTGGGTCCCGAGACGTGCGAGTGACTGTTCGGGTACGCGAGTGCTCGCAAACTGCTCAGAATAAGCTTCTGAGATCTCGTGCGGCCACACCATCGCCCGCACACCTTTTGGTATAAGCCTTTGTAGCTCTGTAGGGTCATATGGTTGAGTGGTGCGAGCATGCAGGAATGTGCGGCTGGGTTTCTATGCTTCGTGCGGGCGCGTGCGCTTGCAAGCTTTGCTGCACGACTTCAGTAAACTTGGAATCAGCCTCAATTGACGTTGAGTCGCTTTCTTTATTCTCTCGAGGCTCTCCAATGTCCTGTAAATGAGAATTAACACAAATTAAGTATCTATGGGCTAATGTTGCTCCGAATCACATATATAATGTACATGAAAATGATATTAAAATATGATCAACTGAACGCTTATCAGCTCTCTCCCTCTATCTCTTTCTCTCTCCATTCTCCACCCTCTTTCTAGCTCTCCCCTCCTTTCTGTTAACCTCTTTGAATTAAGTGTCAGAGGCTACCCTAAAGTATGAGCTCCTAGTCCTTCTTCCCATGTAGATAATCCCCTTAGTGAGACATGATCGTTGTAGGTCCAATCCGGGAAGCATGAAACAATCATATGTGTAAGGAGCATGATCGAAGAGTCGCCACACATCTAACCATGTCATCAAAAATTTTTTAGTTTATCCATCGCAATTTATTTCTTATCCATTAATCAAGATTTGCTTTATCTTAAAGAGAAAACAGATTTCAGCATCAACATATTTTTGGGTTAGGGTTAAAGCCATTTTTGGTCCCTTGAAATAGGTCCAATGTTCATTTCGATCTTTAATTTCAAAATTTGTTCAATAAGGTCCCTATGTATTACGTATTCCGTCATATTTGGTCCCTAAGGCTTATGTGGCACAGACGTGGTATATGAATGAAATACAATGTATTTATTTATTTAATTTTATACGTTGTTGTATTTTGATGATGTAATAGGCCAATTGGACACTGACATGGCATGTCACGTGGCAAATTTATTGTATTTATATTTTATTATTTTATTATTTTATTATTTATTATTCTTTTAATTTTTAATTTTAATTTTAATTTTTTTAATTTTTTAATTTTTAATTTTTAATTTTTTTGCTTTGTTTCTCTCTGTAAATAACATTAGAATGTATAATGAGAAATTTTTTTTTTCTATAATTTAAGCAAAGTAAGTTGTAGTGTTAATAGAATTTTTCTGTGTCGCATAGAGGCAGCCTAGAAAAATACCCTACCTTGTTGGCTGCCTTTGTGCGACACAAAAAATTATGTTAATGCTATAGCTTATATTGTTTAAATTTTAGAAAAAAAAACTTTTTCTCTCATCGTACACTATAATGTTATTTACAAACAGAAAAAGGAATTTTTTTTAAAAATAATAATAATTATAAATAAATAAAATATAATAAAAAAAATAATAAAAAACTAAAATAAAAATAAAAATAAAAATAAAAATAAAATAAAAATAAAAAATTTTGCCATGTGGCATGCCATTTTAGCAGTCCAGTTGGCCTGCCACGTAATCAAAATACAGCCACATGTAATGTCACGCCCCGACCCGGTTTCCGGGGCCTCGGGCATGTGCACAGACCGACCATACCCAAGTGGAGGCGAGCTCCACTAGGATATAAGGCCTAATGTATTATGAAACATGCAACATAATAAATTCAAATATCATAAATATTTAGTGTATTTACAGCGGAATCCTTAATAGATGGTTCAATCACCCTATACAAGACCAGGCCATACAAGGGTTCTACAAATTTTCTCTCACAAGATCATATGAGGTTCTCGAACCTTGGTAAACTAGTCCAATCTCTTGCGTAGCTCTTGTAATCACTCCAGCTAATCCCCCAACCTGAGAAAAAGAAGAAATTCAGTGGAATAAGCTTTCGAAAGGAAAGCTCAGTAAGTACCCCCATAGGGAAAATACAAAGAAATCAAAAGGAAATAATAAAAAAGAAAGTGATCCAAACATATACATATCAGAATACAAGAATAAAAACAAGGATCACTACAACAAGGGATAGTCATGAACTCTTTCACGTCATCTCCCAGTGCTCATCTTAATCACATCCAGACCCTTGTGTCTGGTAGCGCTCAAACGTGCATGTACACGGTTAGCGTATCATCCCACTGACGGGTGGACATCCAGGGTTCCCTCCCCCTGGTAGGACTACAGGACATTCAGAGTGTCCTCCTCCTAAACGCCCGTAACTTATCTGCACTCATTGGAGAATCTTCAACACAAGATGTACTGAAACACCAACCCGGACAGAGTACAGGCTCACGCGTTTCCACGGCCACTTGCTGATCAACGGGAATGGTATTTTCAGCAACCTATATTAATAATCGTAATGTTTTAAAATTTCTAATAAAACATGCATGATGCCCTATTTTGGCCCAAGTCAGACTTGTGGGCCTACCCGTGTCATCCATGTCGTTTCCCTTTTATTTCCTAAGCTTCTGCTCCTATATTAATAAAACTTTCTCTATTCAGTCCAAAAGAATTAGCTAGTGTAGGGGCTAAGGCCCACCAAGCCCAAGTGAGAGATCCCTGGTTCAATCCCCCTTCTCTACCTTATATATATATATATATATTTGTTTTGGTAATCTTGGTTCAAGCATGATCAGACCCAACCTCATTAGACCCTAGCCCGATTTAACTGGACTTGACTCAACCCAATTAGCTTTGATTTAATCTGACTTGTGTCTGAACCCAACCGACTTGGCTCAATCCATTATTTCTTTATTACTCTCTCAACCCTGTTGAACCCAACCATCTTAAAACAGGTTCAAACCCAATTGATCTGACTAAACCAAATCATCTAACTTATAATTAAATCCAATCACTTCTTTTAAACCAAACCCGACTCAACACTTGGTTAAACCTATTTTAAATTAAAACAAAAATCCTATTCAACATCTCCGTCCAGACTGTCTTGCCGGAGGGGAGAAGGGCGCGGTGGTCGTCGGAGACGTGCTGTGGCCAGGACTACCTCTACCCTCAGATTTGCGTCGGCTAGTGATGGTCTGCATACCGTGAGTTCCCCCTGGCAGCGACAGGGTCGAGCTCCTTCTCTCCTCATCGGGGCCCCTCCTGGCTGGGTTCCGTCCGTCACCGGTGATCAGCTCCGCGACAGCAGGTGGACAGAAGGTCCCAAGACGCTCTCTCTCTCTCTCTCTCTCTCTCTCTCTCTCTCTCTCTCTTTCCCGAAGTTATCCCTTCTCCTCATGCATGCATGCACCGTAATTAACAAACACTGACGGAGAGGGAGACTCATCGGTGTTTGTCGCTCGTCGAGCTTTCTCTATGGTGGAGCTCCATTTCTCTTTCCTTGTCCTTCCGTGTGACCTTTCTCGTCTAGCGAACTCCCTCTGGCCAATGACGGTTTGCGGGCGCTCCTCTCCTTCTCCTCTTTGTCTCTCTGTCTTTCCACAATGGTAGCGGCGGTGCTGGTTCTCAGGCGATAAAAGTAGGGTTCCAAGGCTCCTGCCTATTTATAGAACCCCTGGGGCTTCTAGACGATCTTCTTCTAATCAGATAAAGGTTTATCTTTTGGTTTTAAATTTTGTTTTACAGCTGTCCGGCGAGACGATAAGGTCACGCGGTGGCGCACTCGGCGGTGACACGGTGTGTAGACGACCAGGGGGATGTCTCGCGATCAAATCCCGTCGAGCGGACGATCTTGATTAGCAGCATGATAACGAACGACTAGATTACATCTTTCCCACCACGAATCCAGCACTTACTTAGATGGACGGGTGAACTTGCGAATAGATGAATTGTTGGATGTGGCGTAAGTGCCTCGAACTTACTCGTTTCTCTACGATGAGCGGTCTGGATCGTCTCACACTAACGAGGTCAGATGGGTGGCTAGGATTGAGTCCACTACTCCGAACTTAGACCAACCTTCTGATGGACGGCCGTGATTAACTTATGATGAGCGATTGGATTAAAATGCCAACGCCTCGAGTTTAAACTACTGATCGCGATCGACGGCCTAGATTAAATTATCTCGCGTGAGTTAGCCGAGCGGCTTGGATTCATCTTCACGCCTCGAACTTAAACGAGCTCCACGGATGATCGAATTAGATCGTATACGCACCGTTGGAGTAGACTCATGCTAGTCTTGATGGCCGAAACAGACAGCCAGATTTACGCCTCGTGATTAATACACTTTAATCCTTTGAATCCTATCAGTTGATCACTTTCTAATACATCCACTGCATGAGTTTCGTGGCATTTTGGAGATAAGCCCTCCTCTTTCAATTATTTTACATGAAAGTCCCTCGGCTGAGAGTTTGACAAAATTATCCTGCAGTCCTCAGCTTTTCTGAGAATTACATTTAGTTCCTTAATGATCCCAATTAACCCTAATTAGGGTATTTTTCATTTTAATCTCTCTTTCCATAAACAACCATAAAATTTTCATTTACGATAAGCTTCTCAAATTACAATGTATTTATAAGTTCCTGAAAATAGTAACCAGGGATCCCTCCTCCCACTATATACTACATCCCCTCATACACCTACTCCAAGGACCGTGTGGCCATTTACACACTATTCTAAGGATCTATAGTTAATTTCCCATTATAAGTTTTAATCCTTTGAGTTTTTGAATACATTTTCTAATATTTAACACTTCATTATAAATTATAAAGATAAGGAAGATAGCGATGGGCTTGAAACTATCTATTAAATATTCAACTAGTTTAATTTTCTATAGTTATTTATTATTCCTAAGAAAAATGTGACCCGTGACAAGATCAACCCTTATATGGCCGTTGGCAGGGTGAAGAAAATATGAACATGCAATAAATGAGATTGAACTGTGTCATTACTTATCCATGTCAACTCGGTGCATGATTATGACATTAATCTGTCATGTTGTGTGAACCATAGTAGAATATAGTAGGGAAGGAACAAGTAAGGATTTTTATTTATTATTAGATGACAAGGAATGGAAAATAATTAAGCAAGACCTTTTTTCATTGCTAGTCATTTTCCTTCATTTAACAAATGGGAACGGGTAAGCATGAACTTTAATGAGCACTAGTTGTTTTCATTGACTAGTTAAAAGCTGGCGCTGTTTCAACCCAATGGAGCACCAACCCTGCGGACCAATTCTATTTGACTTCCATGTGAAACTTTCTCATATATTTTTCCCAACGCTTGAAACACAGTAGACTGGGTTAATTAGGATTAATTAGTTTAAAAGTTCAAATAATAATTTGGTTTTCGCTGGCTTTCTTGATTTTATAAAAAAAAAACAAACAGTCAACTCAAGGAGTGTCCGCACATCACCTTTCATGATGACCGACAAATCTACATCATTTGATAAGATGGAGCTCAGATCCCAAGAAGCTCCAAGCAAACAAAAGGAGGAAGACCTCTTGGATAGAAGGTAAGCTCATTTTTCTGTACTACAAACTCTCTTCACGCTCCTCCACTTTTCTTCTCCGGTGAACTCCCACTGATTTGATCGTCGGAGCGGGATTTGGGCAACCAAGTCCTCCCTCTCTCACAGCTGTTCTGGTGTCCCATTTTCAGGTGGATTTCCTTGGAAGGCAACATCGACCCGTCCATCAGCAACAAAAGACTTTGTAAATTCCTGGCGGGTTATTGTGTGGTGTAGTTGCAACAGTGGTTGCACATCAGTTACTTAGTAAATACTTAGGCTTTCACAGGCACACAATCAAAACAATGAAAAGCATGAAGAGAAGAGACACAAAAGTTTGGTAACCCAATTCGGCTTCCAAGCCTACGTCTGGGGGCCAAGCCCGTAGAAATGATCCACTAAAAGAAGGAAGAAAACATGAGTACAACTCTCTTGTCAATCATCTCACAATACAAGCACACCATCGCTCAAGATTGAGCGACTACCACACAACCTAGCTCCCTTAGATTTCATCATCCGACCTACAAAGCTCGAACTTATATAGACGTCCCCACGTCCATATATATCACTTGCGTATTTTAGATTCTGGGAAATCTCCGCAGGAACTATTTTGGATACCTTCCAAAAATAGCCGTTGCAATCCCTGTCACACCCAAACTAGAAACTTGGCCAGACAGTTGAACTGACTAAGACTGCAGCGTACGTTGCAACTGACCTCTCGACTTCAATCCTTCAACCCTCCTAGTCTGAGCCCGAGTCAAACCCGTTAGATCCTCCTGATCTTGACCATGCAACTAGCTGGATCTCTCAACGTCATGTTCACAGTCCTCTTCAACTCACACCTCGACTAGGTGCTCCACGGCCTTCCAAACTTGATCTCCATTCATCTAAGTTTGGGTCACACAATCTTCCTAGATTGTCTTCATGATTTCTTTCCAAACTACTCGCAATTTGGGTCTTCAAATATTCAACATACCAATGTTAGCTCATACTATATCTAGTCCTCAGTCAACTCTAAATATGGTCTTCAAATCTTCAATCAGATCTTCAATTTAGGCTTCAATCAATTCCGCTTCCAAGCTGGATTTTGTTTCCAAATATAAACTGTGCATTAGATGCTCTTCTGAGTTGTGCCCAAACTCTAAACATATTCTCCACAAGGCTTGCTCTCCAAGTTGTAAACTACTTTCCAAACATAGTTTCTGATCCAGCTTGCACTCCAAAGTCACCACAGGCTTTCCAAACATATCATTAGCTGCTCCCAAAAATATCTCTTCCTAAAGATAGTTCAACACCAAAAATATCCTTGATGATTTGTGGAAGATCTTCATGATTTTGACATGTGTCATATCACATGTCATTATTTATGTGCGTGTGTGCCATATTATCCCGCGCCTAGTCATCATGTGCCAACTCATCACGCGTACAGTTACTGTTAATCCTTCACACGCTCAATTGCAAGCAATCACATTAGGTGCCACCGGAGCATGTTGCTTTTCCACACAAACTAAATGAGTTGTCTCCATGTTGCACATACAGTTGCACCATTCTGCTATTAATCAGTGTGAGCTTCAGTTGCATAGTCAGATGAATCAGCATGTAGTTAGCACAAGTACTTTGTTAACTTTGCCACGTCATCTTCCACGCCACCATTGGCATCTTCCATGTCTTCTTCTGTCTTATTTGTACTGCCACATCATCATATCTCCATGTAATTACTTTACCCATAATCACTTTACTGGCGTTGCATTTGACGTTGTAACATGTGTTGTCAAATAATGCCAATACAAGTACTACTTGCACTAACAATCTACCCCTTTAGCATTATTTGACAAAACCATCATTGAAATTGCTACGAAATTTCTACTCCTCTTTTGTGACACATGATGCCAAAGCGAAAAGGTGTTGATGCTCCCCCTTTGTTGTAGATGGACTGGTTGCTTTGTCTCCCCCTTGATAACAGCTCCGTTGCCTGTTGTATTTGTTGTTGCAACACCTAGAGACCCTGCTAGGACAGACTCACTCCTAGTTTAATTGTCTTTTTCTGGTATGACAAGCATGAACTAACAACAGAATTGACTCATGTACCAAACTCTAGGCATATGTGTAAGTTCAAGACTTTTTCAAAACATAACATAAACTAACCAGACATAAGAAATAAACTCAAAAGACTACTAGATATACTGATTCAAGACACTTAAAATAAGAACAGAAAGAGAAACTATCAGGGAAGCCACTTGATTCTCTTACTCTTCCTCAGCTGATGCTTCCCCAGTTGCAATCATACTGTCTATTTCTGTAGATGGCAAGGAGTGCTTCCAAACGTTGTTTTTGTGTGTTCGTCAACAACATTTCTGCTGCATGAATGTGCTGTCTGCGCTCAATACCCTTAAGCTGTTTAGCTACATTTTTCTTTACTTGTTCAGTGGCTGAAAGTCCAGTAACCAGAGCATCAACACAAAGCGGAGGTGAAGACACTCTTCCAACTGGAAGATCAACCTTCTTTCCAAGTGCAAATAGCTTGCAAGAAATTTTCTGAATCTTGATATTGGTCACCAGCTTAGATCTTTCCTGCTGTACTCCCTAATGCAATAGATAGTGTGACAACAATGCAGGATAGCCGAGATGAGCACTAGAGTTGGTGCCAATGACTTACTTGATGATGTTCTGGAAAATGTACTAACCCAGGTTTAATTTTGTTCCAGTAACAAGCACAAACAAGAATACAACCATTTCCTTCAGAATGCTTGAGTTGTGCGCTGTTCAAAACCAGTTGGAGATACCGACTCAAAACAGGACATTGTACTTCACCGTTAGTAATGATGCAGAAAACCTTGATTCAACTCCCCATTCTTCACAGTTTCCTTTAGTAATCTCTTTCGCAACCTCATCTGAGTATGTCAGACCATCCTCAAATATATCATTACAATTAGTTGTGAATTCCAAAAACTCATTCAACTTTGCAGGTGAAAACTCAATCATCTTTCCTTTGATGAAGACATGATGATAGGCGGATGATGACGGGTCCAGAACTGAGGTATTCAAATTGCAGTAAAATTCTTGAACCAAGGTCGGATTTTACTATTTGAGGAATATAACAAATTTGATCAAACCTCTCTAAGTTAACAGCTTAGTCAACCCATATTTTTGAAGTGCATTTTCTTCAACAACTCTTTCAATTACCATTCCACGGGCAGCTACTGCTTACAACTCCTTATTATTAGTATCCAAAAGCTTCTTTTTTAGTTCCACTCTTTGCAGTTTTTCCTTTGTTTGTTTCTTTCTCTGGGACAGACTTCTGTGTCTCTCCCTTACTCGCAGATTTGGTTTTCCTTGGAGTCTGATAACTAGGTTACTTGGTTTTTCTTGCTTCAAGGTCTGTGAGGGATCCTGTTTTCTGCTTCTTTGCCTTGGGAGTGGATACAACCTTCCTTTTCCTTGATAGCCTCTAACCAATCGGAGTGTCATCATCCTCAAAACTCTCTTCTGGTGTAGCCGATGTTGTAACAGAAGGTGCACCTTATGTAGTAGATCTCTTTCATTTCATCAGGCTATACTCTTTCTCAACAATTTGTTCAGTCAGGCTTTCAATAGCCATTTCTTCAGTTCGTGAGGGTCTGGCGGACGGTGCGCTTTTGGGGTTGTTGCTCCTTTTTTTTGGAACTGGTGGCATGGGCGAATTCTTTTGGAAATTCAAGTCCTCAATTTTTCTTCTTTAATTTCAGCCTTTATTGCATCTAGAGTTGGACTAACCGAGTCCGTTACTTTTCTAACATCTCTGTTGATTTGCTTTATAAGCTTGTCAACTAGTGCTACCTCTTCTCTGGATGATGTATTATCAGATGATTCGGCAGACACAACTTTTTTTCCTTTTTCATTGTTTGCGTTGGTTAGACCAACTGTCGCTTCTTGAGTATCCATGATTGCAGCAATTTCTGAAATTTTCTCAGAAGTTTGTGGTTCAGAATCAGCGATCCCCTTTTCTTCAATGGACCCAGTTGGATACTGGTCAGATAGATCCTTGTCTCTGTTTTGCTCTTCCATTGTCTCGGATCCTTTATTTCTACTCAGGTTCTTGATTAACTCCGAAAACAACTTAGGGAACCATACATAGGGTGTTGAATCCCGGTTTGAAGTTGCAACTGAAGGTATGGTTTCTTCTTGAATAGGTGGAAAATAAGGTACAATAGCTACGGGATTTGTACCTTGGCTTTCTCCAGTAGGATGAGAACTCCTCGACGTGTCTAGTTCTTGAACAATCTTCTCAGCAGTGGAGGCTTTTGCACGCTTGGCCGATCGCGAACTCTTCCTGTGTATGGTTTGCTTCTTTCCCATTTTCTAGGTGAACGCTTTGCTTAAATCGTCTTCTTCTTCGTCAGTGAATGCTCAAGAGAGGGAATTTGAGAGGAAGATTGCTTGATTTGAAATGTTAGGGTTTTCCCGATAAGTCCCCCCTTTTTATAGTTGTAACTAACTCCTTGCATCTCTTCACTCCAGCCTTAAACATACCTTTTAAAACCAAACGACTGTTCCTTTTCAAGACCAACTATTTCCTGGCGCCCATTTTTTTTTTTTTTAAAGAAAGTACTAAAAACAAACAAAAGAAAAGAAAAAAAAACTTCCTTCCTTTTTTTTAATCTATTAGGTTCAAAGATCTCCTAGATCAATGGCCTGACCTACTATGCCAGCCTTTCCAGTCTTTAGCTTTCTTCTGTTAATTATCTTCTTGTTTAGATAGCCTGTTGCAACATCTCTCACCGTTCCTGATCTCTTTTCTTCCACAGCTGCTCTTTGGGAATGTTCCTTTATGATCCAGACTTTCTTGATCACAGTGACCTTTTCTCTAGTTCTCCTTTTGATAGTGGTTTTCACATACCCCACTATTTTTCCTTTCTTCAAGTCATCTTTTAATTTAAAACACTTGGGTCTTATGTGACCTTTTTCTCCACAATGAAAGCATATGGGCACATCTTTCTTTTGTCTTTTCTGAGGCCTCTGAATCTTGACTTGTTCTGTAGACTTGCTTTGTTGTGCTTGAGCCTTGACAAAAATAATTTCATGATTGGTTTTCTTCACTCTTGAGGATTCTTCATTATAGCCAAGTCCTTGTTTACTCCTGGTTGGTCTCCCAACTGCTAATATCTCATCAAGCTTGGCTTTTCAATTGTTGTTAGACTTAACAGTCTTTTCGGCATGGTTCAACTTTTGTTGACAATCCTCGAACTTTTTCAAGGCTTCTTCTTTCTCCTTCATAATGTTTTCTTTCTCTTGCTCAAGGAATTTGTTCTGAAGGATCATCCTATCGAACTTTTTCAGCATAAGCTTATGATATCCTTTGATCAGATCTTCCTTAGTCACCTGTTCATATTCATTGTCTTCTGAAGGTTCACTTGATATTGCAACGTCGTGTGTAACATCCTTGAGCTGTCTTGATTTGTTTGTTAAATTCAGCACAGAAGGAAATGCTACATGGTGGCTGACCATACCTTTGTCTTCATCTTCCTCCAGACTTTCCTCAGACTCCTCATCACTACAGTTGGCATTGAAAGACTTGCCTTTCTTCTTGAGAGTGTTAGCGCATTCAGCTTGAACATGCCCGAATCCTTCACATTCATTACATTATATCCTTCTTCTCCCATTGTTCTGGTTCGCACCTTCCTTCTTTCTCCAGTTTTGGGATCTCCTTTTTGGAAATCCTTCTTGAACGGCTTGCAGTACTTGATCATATTATGAAGCTTCCTTGATAGGAACACCATATCAACATTATCTTCGTCCTCATGTGGCTCCTCCGTGTGTCTTTTAACTTCAACTTTTAGCCCTAGGTTCTCTTCTTTCTTGTCATACTTCTGATTCATCGCATAGGCTTGAAGAGAACCTATCAATATATCTAATCTCAAGGAGTCAATATCTCTTGCTTCAATAGTAGCAACCTTTGCCTCGAACATTTTGGGAAGGGATCTCAGGGTCTTCTGAATAGGCTTTTTCTCATTATACTTTTTCCTAAGTTGAAAAGCTTGATTTGCAATGTGCATCAACTTGGCATTGAAGGTGCCAATGGTGTCGTCTTCTTCCATCCTGAGATTTTCAAACTGTGAGGTTAGAATATGGAGTTTTGATGCACGTACCAGGTTTGTGCCTTCATGAATCCTTTGGAGAATATCCCAAGCTTCTTTGGTTGTTTCGCATGTTACAACGTACTTGAACTTGTTTTTGTCTACTTCACCAAAAATTGTGTTTAGGGCTTTCCCGTTGGCATTTGCTTTGTTAAATTCTTCCTGAGTCCAGTAGCTCTTCTTCTTCTTTACTTCCTTATCATCAAGTACGAAAACAATTGGCTCTTTTCAGCCTTTTTCAATTGCAGTCCACCCGTTCTCATAAATAGACATGATGAAGGCTCTCATGCGTGCCATCCAATAAGGATAGTTTGCTCCATCAAGTAGCGGCGAATGGCTAACAAATGTGCCTTCTTTTCCAGTCATGAAAGAAGTCCTTCTTAGACCTCATCGACCTTGATACCAAGGTGATGAACGGTGACCAGGTTCCGATACCACTTATAAGTTCCTGCCGGGTTGTTGTGTGGTAGTTGTAACAGTGGTTGCACACCAGTTACTTAGTAAATACATAAGCTCTCACATGCACACAATCAAAACAATAAAAAGCATGAAGAGAGGTGACACAAAAGTTTGGTAACCAAGTTCGGCTTCCAAGCCTACGTCTGGGGGTCCAAGCCTGGAGAAACTATCCGCTAAACTAGGGAAGAAAATATGAATACAACTCTCTTGTCACTCATCTCACAATACAAACACACCCTCACTCTAGATTGACCGACAACCACACAACCTAATTCCCTTAGGTTCTCTCCGGTTGCATCGTCGTCCAACCTTCAGACCTCGGCCTTATATAGACGCCCCCATATCCATATATATCACCCACCTATTTTAGATTCTCTGAAATCTTCACTAGAACTATTTTGTAGACCTTCCAAAAATAGCCGTTGCAATCCCTGTCACACCCGAACTTGCAATGTAGCCCAATTGCTGAACTGAATAAGACTTCAGCATACGTTGCAACTGACCTCAGGATTCATTCAACCCTCCTGGTTTGAACCGGAGTCAAACCCATCAGATCCTCCTGATCTTGACCATGCAACTGGCTAGAACTCTCTACGTCACGTTCACAGTCCTCTTCAACTTACACCTCGCCTAGGTGCTCCACGGCCTTCCAAATTTGATCTCCATTCATCTAAGTTAGGGTCACACAATCTTCCTAGATTTTCTTCATGATTTCTTTCTAAACTTCTCCCAATTTGGGTCTTCAAATCTTCAACATACCAATGTTAGCTCATACCATATATCTAGTCCTCAGTCAACTCTAAATATGGTCTTCAAATTTTCAATCAAATCTTCAATTTAGGTTTCAATAGATTCCGCTCCCAAGTTGGATTTTGTTTCCAAAAATAGACTGCATGTCAGATGCTCTTCTGAGTTGTGACCACACTCTAAACATATCCTCCACTTGGCTTGCTCTCCAAGTTGTCCAATATTTTCCAAACATAGTTTGTGATCTAGCTTTCACTCCATGTCACCAACGGCTTTCCAAACATATTATTAGCTGCTCCCAAAAATATCTCTTCCTAATGATAGGTCAACATCAAAAATATCCTTGATGATTTGCGGAAGATCTTCATGATTTTGTCATGTGCCATATAAAATGTCATTATTTATATGCGCGCGTGCCATGTCATCCTGCGCCTAGTCATTATGTGCCAACTCATCACGCTTACAGTTACTGTCAATCCTTTACATGCTTAATTGCTGGCTGTCACATTAGATGCCACCAAAAGATGTCGCTTTTCCACACGAACTAAATGAGATATCTCCATGTCGTACATACAGTTGCACCATTCTGTTGTTAACCAGTCTGAGCTTCAGTTGCATAGTTAGATACATCACCTTGTACTTGGCAAAAGTGCTTTGTTAACTTTGCCACATCATCTTCCAAGGCACCATTTGCATCTTCTACGCCTTGTTCTTCCTTATCTGTACTGCTACGTCATCATATCTCCATGTAATTACTTTGCCCATAAGCACTTCATTGGAGGTGCATTCGCCGTTGTAACATGTGTTGTCAAATAATGGCAACACAAGTGCTACTTGCACTAACAAACTTCATAAGTTGGTCATGACCGGAAGCAACTCAAAGAGGAACTGATTTTTGGGTTATCAAATTGGTTCCTTTTGTGGGACTCTGAACAAAAAGTTTTGTATACCATCAAGAGGACAACACGCAGTCAAGTCTAGGTGCTCGGCGAAGAGCAGGCACCGGTTCAGAACCTCAATGTTCAGGAGACAGCAAACCCTAAGCAAGACCATCATCCAGAAGATAACCTTTAGGAGATGTACTATCTCACCTTAGAGCAAAAGATGAAGGTTTTGATGTAAGCCCTGCTGAGGATAGAGAAGCATGTTTCCTAGACTTTAACACCTCAATATCCTCCTCCTAAATACTCGGGAGGGAGACAAAGGTCAGATGCTCGTATGGAAGATCCGGCAGGAGTTCATAAAGTGGCAAAGGCATGGCCTCTCCGAAAGCGAGCAACTCTAGGTCACCATCACCTCGTTGGTCGTTGAAGACCTTGTCACTGTCTTGACATGAGGCCTCTAGTCATGGAAGAAGGGAGAACCCATGAAGAGAAGTTTCCCAGAGGGAGGACTCCAAGGGCAGTCGTCGCCCGTTCTCCCCTTTTGTGCTGAAAATCATGGAGGTACATCTCCCCTGAGGCGTCAAACCTCCTTACATGGAAATATATGATGGCACAGCAGATCCGAGTGACCATCTGGGAGCTTTTGAGACCCTCATTCTCATGGATGCCTTCGCCGAGGTCATGATGTGTTGACTCTTCCAGGCAATATTACGTGGGGCGGCAATGGTATGGTTCAAGAGTCCCCCCCCCCCCACACACACACACACAACACCGTTTCCTCATTTGAAGAGTTGGCCAAACTCTTCGTAAGTCATTTTTTCAGTGGCAATAGACGGAGGAAGACCTCAGCAACCCTGATAAGTGTACAACCGAAGGAGGGAGAGGGTCTCCGCAAATAGATGGATTGTTTCACAAAATAAACCCTCACTATCCCGAGGCTCAATCAGTCCATCACGATCATGCCACTCATGGAAGGCGTACACGACTCGCCATTCATGTTCTCCCTGGCTCTGAACCAACCAAAAGAGCTCTCCAAGCTTCTCCCACATGCCGAAAAGTACATTAACATGGAGGAGATCCAGTAAAGATGCGAGGAAAACAAGAAAGTAAGACAATTTAAGGAGGGAAAGGCGCTAGCAAAGCCTCCAAGACTGACCTCCAAACCATCAAAGGACCAAGGCACCTCCTGACATTAGGAGACTAATAGGGTAGAGGAACCCATGAGGTATCGGAACTTCGTCCCTCTCAATGACACCAGGGCCAACATCCTCATGCAAGTGCAAAGCCATAGGATCTTGAAGTTGCCCGCCAAGTTGAAGAACCCTTCGAGCTAGAAAGACAAATATTGTTCCTCCCATCATGAACATGGCCACGACATGGATGAGTGTTGGCACCTCAAGGATGAGATCAAGGATCAAATCCAAAAAGGGCGCCTCAACCAATTCCTCAAGCGAGACCAATAGGAGGAAGGCCCGTCAGCCCCGAAGCAGGGCCCGACTATCGTCTACACAGTTCACCTCATCACGGTTGGACCATCAGGTGCAAGTGACAGCGCAGCGGCCCGTAAGGCACATGCCTGCATGACGGCCCGAGGGAAGCCATCCGAGAAGAAGTCCACGTCCAAGGACGGGATCTCCATCACATTCTCAAATGACAACCTCAGGCTAATCTGTCATCCCCATAACAATGACCTTGTCGTTACAGTGATTATAGCGGACTCTGAGGTGAGAAGAGTCCCCGTTGACAGCGGGAGTTCTGTTGACGCTATATTCTGGGATGCTTATGAGCAAATGGACCTTAGCTCCTGAGGTCTCCAACCTATGAGAACTCCATTGGTAGGGTACTGGGCAAGCACAGAACAACCCGAGGAAGTAGTCATGCTTCTTGTGATTGTAGGGAGTTACCCGCGCCAGAAGACCGTCACAGCCGACTTCTTGGTGATCCGGTGCTCCTTCAGTAATCATGTCATCCTGAGTAGGTTGACATTGAATGCTCTGAAGGCGATCATCTCCACATACCACTTACTCATAAAGTTTCCAACCAAGTGCGGATGTGGAGAGTTGAGAGGAGATCAGCCTACTGCTCATCAATGCAGAGTCGCTTTGTGATGCACGCACAAATATGCCCGACACTCTCCAGCAAGTATCCGGGGTCGATCAAGTAGTAAAGTACCCAAAGGTAGGGTAGTCGAATCCACAAGGACTGGATATAAGTACTAGTTATCCTTTATTACCTAGCCTGAACTAAACAATGTGTGATGATTGGTGTGATTGGATATCTTAATTAAAAGACTAATGTGAACAGTTGGAGGATTAGGGCAAATTCGAGATGAGATATGGCGTCGAAGATCACAATTCTCCTAGGATTCTGGTATCGATTGATTCCCTATTACTGTCTAATTACTAACGACTCCTAGAAGATGTGACAATTGCACTTCTCAGCGCAACACCCTATCTCTCATGATGCTCAAGCACATCGTAACACCCATGTCCGGCTAAAACCTATCTAGATGAATCCCTAGGCTAATGCAATATTCTAACCATTCTGAATCACCGGACAAACACTGAAGGTACTAGATACTCTAATCCACTAGGAGTGATGACTCAAGGCTTATGTACAGAAAAACTACAGAAGGACATCTGGAGGGGTAACAACTCTGTGTTAATGCAATGATAACCACACGACCATCCAACAAAAACAGTATCATGCTAATGGTATCCCTTGAGGAGATAGATGATCGGGATTATGCAAGAAAAACCGTGCAGATTTGCAAACACAGACAATCATGATGCTAGCAAGCATTATTAATAAAGTAAAACAAAATATATTAGGAAATCAATAACAAGTTCATCCTAGGGTTCATGTGTCCGAGGCACCACAGAAGGTTTAGATTCTCATGTTATGGACTACCATAACTATGATACAAGAGGAGAATATAAAGGTAGGCATACAAATCTTCCTTGGATTGTCTCCTCTGCCTTCCATTCCTCTTTGGAACCCTAGCTACCGCAGCGAGAATCGATCGAGACTTCTCCACCCAAAAAATAAATTTCTTAGGGTTACGGGGTGACTATTTATAGATTTTTAATCTATGAAGCACAGCCGTGTTAATCTGGAACACGCCCGTGTTGGCTAGAGCACGGACGTGTTAATCGCGAGCACTCCAGTGTTCTTCATAATCGCGTTGCAGATAACACGTTTTCAATCACAAAGTTGCACTGTCTTGGGCACACCTGTGCTTAATAAACACGGTTGTGTTAAGTGAGGGCATGGTCGTGCACTTCTCTGTAAGCGTGGTCTTTAGCTCTTTTTTCTTCGGCATGTCCCTTTTCTTGTTCCTTATGCCCTGGTTTCTTGGTTACCTGTCCAATCACAAAGGAATAAATGTTCACAGAAGTACAAAAATAGAGAATTGATGCCCAGAAATGGGATAAGTGCATATAAATTTATAAGGAAAATATGTATAATAATGCACTTATCACCGTGCCTAAGGGTGGGACCACGGAGACGCTGACAACCGAAGCCCGACTTGAAGCTGAGAAGTCGATCGAGTGGCTAACATCGGTTGAAAACCTAATGGAGATCCCGTTGACCAAGGTCTCCCCCTGGAAGAAGGTGTATGTCAGTGCAGATTTGCTGGCCGAAGCTCGAGAAGACATGATGCGCTACATGCGGAGCAATAGTAATATCTTCGCTTGGATCCCCGAGGACATGCCCAGAGTGGACTGAAGCATTATGGAGCATCATCTTAATGCAGACCCCGTAGCCAAGCCCATGGTTCAGAAGCGGAGATATTTTTCTCCAGAGCGTCAACAGGCTGTGGAGGAAAAAGTCAAGAAGCTCCTTAAGGCAGGTTTTATCAAAGAAATCTATTACCTAGAGTTGCTCTCAAATGGTGTGTTTGAAAAGAAAGCCTCTATGAAATGGCAAAGGTGTTTCGACTTCACCGATTTGAATAAAACTTGCCCTAAGGACTACTACCCTCTCCCCTTGATTAATGAACTCATTGACGCCATCTCGGGTCATGAGATATTAAGCTTCTTGGATGCTTTCTCCGGATATAATCAAGTCAAGACTGTAAGATCTGACGAGGAGAAGACCTCCTTCACCATGGCCAAACGTACATATTGTTACAAAGATATGCCTTTCGGTCTATAGAATATAGGTGCTACTTTCCAAAGACTTGTTACATGAGTCTTCAAAAAACAACTCGGGAGGAATGTGGAAGTGTATGTGGACGACATCCTTATAAAGAGTAAAAGGGTTGACCAACTTATTGCTGATTTACAGGAGACTTTCCAAGCACTCCATGTACTCAAGATGTACCTGAACCCCAAGAAGTGCGCCTTTGGGGTTCGATCAGGGAAATTTTTAGGGTTTACACTCACCCAGCGTGGTATTGAGGACAAACCCGAGAAGGTCAAGGCAATTCTGGAGATGAACTCCCAAAGACTATGTGGTTAGCCGCCCTTCGGCAATTAATATCTCGATTGGGGGAAAGGAATATGCCATTCTTTCTCGCACTCTGGAAGGAAACAAGGATGGAGTGGACAGAGAAATACGAAGAGGCCTTCAAGAAATTAAAGAAGTATCCCAGCTCGCCTTTACTGCTGGTTAAGCCTCAGCACGGAGATGAACTCTACTTATATCTAGCGATGACCTTCTTTGCTATCAGTTCAATGCTTCTTCTAGAAAAGGGAGAGTACAAACGTGATAAGTGTTTAATTGTTCATAATTCTATATAACATTCATGTATATTATTCATGCTATTTAATGAAAATATAGCCTACCTGTACTTAAAAAGTGTTAATTTTTTTATAAACATGACATAATGATAATACACTGGGGGCAAGAAAGCTTTTGGAGGCAATTTGAGGCCAAAACAAAGAAATTTTGAAGCAAGCACATACAACCCTTGTGAACCTGGGCAACAGAACGGTCCCTGCTTTGATTCTCCTGGAGCTATACAGGATCTCATACGTCATTCATACAGCCGTATGGATTGAGGAACATGAGAATTAATTTCCTGCGCAGTCATACTGGCTGTCATACTGCCCGTATGAATGCCCTTCTGGCCTATTTCTGGGCCCAATATACACCTGATTTTCACATAACTTAGCCCCACATGGACCCTAAACAAGGGAGATATTTTCCAAAGGCTTCAACCCCTATAAATACTGACGTTCTAGGGTTAAGGGGCATCTCTTGGCCTTTGGCCGACTTGGAGATCTTGGAGTTCACCGACGGTGAGGCTTGGAAGGATCCTCTTGCGAACGAGCTTGGGCTTGAAGGGAGATCATCATCAATGATCCAATCTACGCACCAACAGTGGAGGGAATATATGAGGGAGGTTTATTTGTATTTATTTTGATGTTTCCTTATCTTATTGTATTGGATTTGAGTTCCCCTTTCATGGTGAACTAATATTCTATGTATTTGGACATGTTGAACCCTTGGTTTATGTATGAACTTTGATTTTTATTGTTAATGGTTATCTAGTTGTTTTCCATGATTGAGATCTATTGAATGTTCTATATTGCAATAGTCTCTCTATGTTGCGACAGCCTGGAGAGGCTATTTTAGTCTACCGGGGGAAGAAGCGAACGCCTCCCTATTTGTAGACCTACTTCAAGAGAGGGGATTGTGAGCACACCGAGAGATCAGGTACTAAAGAGAGTGAGCCCTTCATATGACTTATTCCGACAATCTTTCCAAGATATAGGTTCCCTAGAATGTTAATTCAATTGATGAAATTTGGTATTGGTTGCCTTGAGAGAGGGATTTAGTATACCTTAGGAATCCTTGGTCCAATCCATTGTAACTAGTGACATTTACATTCATTATCTATCTTTATAAGAACCCGAGGGGGATTCATTGCCTGAATACCCCCTTCTTATGATTGAATTACCCCAAAATTCAATCCCTTTATTAGTGATATCCAATTTTTAGGTTTTCTTAGTTTTAGTATTTAGATTAAGACATCACCAAATCTTGGATAGACTATATAATAGATGGATAGTTAGTACTAGTACCTTTCGGTCCCTGAAGTTCGATACCAGAGAAGAAGAAGAGATAGGAAGAAAAGAGGTAGAAGGAAAGGAGAAATTGTTTAGAGATAGGAGAAGAAGGTTCTCAGCTTCATTCAATGGGATCTTACAGTAAACCCTAATGGACTTATATAGGCATGGGCGAATTGCTAACAGAATTATCACTACTAAGCCAGGCTGGCATAACAACCTCTAGTTGTAGTTATTACAAATCCCGCAATAGTGCACGGCTAAAGCATGCCACTATCCTCACTCGCATATTGATTCGACAGTTACGTTTCTTTCAGGTGTCAAGCATCATAATCCACCATCCAGGCCGGCTGTTTGCGAGTCCGGTGCGCTTTTTGAGCCTACGTGCTCGTCTTCATTGGGTCCAGTATAGACCCATTACTCATCTCATGATCAGAAGATAGTTTGACTGGTAGGGTCATATCATAAGCACTATGCAACTCGTTTGTTCCATTATGAAGACATAAATTAAGATGTAGACTTCCGAGAGGAAAGTGTTTCAAAGATAAAAGCTAAGGTTATGTGATGTATTATGTGCTTTTTAGCTTATCTACCTCTATTCCTATGTGACAAACAAGAGAGTATACAGGTGTTTGCGAAAAGAACTTGTGTTTGTCTGTAGAGGAAAGTCTGAATTACTTAGTTAAGTATAGAGTTGAAGTGTATGCGTACTACTTATTGAAAAAGCACTAAGGGTGCATTTGATTGCCTTCTTTTTCCATGGAAGTTATTTCCTTAACCAAATTTCCACCACTTTGGACTATTTGATTGCCCAGAATTTTCATGGAAACATTTTCCAAAAAACATGTTACTTGACCCTTTTTCCTCAGATTTCATGGAAATTGATTCCTCTACCCAACGTAAGAAAACTGTTCTATGGAAAATTGAACAGGTTATATTAAAAAAAAAACAAAATAAAATTATAGATTTTGGGTCATTGTCTCCTCTGAACTCTTGCTGACCACCAGAAGGCCATCGTCTTCTTTTCGAGGCTTTCGATCAATTGAGGAATCGCTAGCTGACGGATCGAAAATGGACGACCAGGCAGGACTTGGGGTTCCGACGAGAAGTAACATAGCCTGGAAGAAGAAACCGTTAGAGAACTAGACTTGGAACTAAAGTAAGTAAACCATACTCAAAAGCACAGTCAACCCATTTAATTGGTGGACATGACTTAGATCTAAAGTATATTAGATCTAAAGCAAATAAATTTGAAGCAAATTCAAGGTAAACCAAATATGAGATAGAAAAACCAGACCTAAACACAAATTGGAACAAACCCAATGTAGACAGACTAAGCCTAGATCCAAGGTGAACTATACCCAAGGCAAGTGGACTTGACCCAGATCTAGGATAAGTCAAACTCATATTCATAGATTAGTACCAAAAAAAAAAAAAACTAAAGTTAAAGCACAACATAAAGATGGAGGAATACCTTAAAGATAAGAGATATACTAAATAGAAAAATAAAATAAAAAACAAATAGTGGTTTTAAAAAGAATTATTGAGTTGAATGATATGAATCAAAATCTTTAACCCAACAAATTAATGAGTGGACTAGGACTTGAATTGGATTGATTAAGCAGACCGAAATATAATTAAAAAAAACCCATCAAATCCAAGTTGATTAAACTTCATATCAAAATAGTTTCGGACCAAATTAAAGAATCGGTTTATCATCAAACCATTTCATAAAATCTATTTGATGGATACCTCTCTGTGCTACTTGCCTCATTTTTTTCAAGTTGTTCACTTACTCCATAATCTCGCTTAGGTTGGACATTCTAATGCATTGCACACATGTTCTTCCCATTCTATAAGGTTTACCAGAAGAACAATTAGCACATAAAAAGTTTCCAATATGTGAACAAGTTAATTATCTAGGCCAATGATTAGTCTTACAACCTAAGCAATTTACTTATAAATATGAATAATTACAGATAGAGGAGAATATATAAACACATTGAATAGGCCATATCTCATATATGAACATTTAGGATCATACTTTGGATTGTAAAAGTCACCCCTTTGAAGTACTGTACCCGTTTAAATTTTTGGAATTTAAATAAAATTTACCATAAGCTTAGGTGACCAAATTGGCCGGCTTCTGTTGACTAATGCCTAAGAGAAAGTTTTAATTGCAAAGCTCAAAGGTAAGTGAAGTTATGGAATAAACCATGGGTTTATTTGCCTAAATACAAGCCTATATGTGATAAGCAAATAAATGAAGGGCTTATGTTCAAAATTTTGAATAAGTAATTCATAAGAGAGGATTGGCATAATTAATCGTAACATTGGGAGCTGAATTGCAATATACCTAATACAATTGGGTTAGAGGGTGAGAATGGGTTAAATGTTTATTAATAATAATCCAAACCCTAACCCCGCGCGAGGGAGAGGACAAAAAGCAAAGTAGAGAAAGCCTCGCATAACTCTACGGATATTATGGATCTTGGTCGGGTATCGTTGCCTTCCTCCCATGAACCCATAGCACTGGCCTCCATCCACCTGTGAAGCAACAGTGGACAGAGAGGCCTGTATAAGAGCGATCAATCATAGACCTTCCAGCCCTTCTCACCATCTCTCGTCTTCACATCTCCATCGGGAGTCCCCAACTTTGAAGCCTGAGTTGAGACCACAGGACAGCACCATCCCCCTCCTCCTATGTAAGGAGTGAGAGTTCCGTCTCCCTCCTCGAGCCAACTATATCCATGGAACTCCAATTGATTCCTGGAGAAGGGGTGGGAACTAAGTTCTATGAAATTGAGATGAAGGTAAGTTGTGGTCTTGAACTCATTAATTCAATGGGTGGTGTAGATGTGGTATATTGTATAATTGAGAGATTCTTTGTGCCTTGTTATGTAGTGGTGATAATTAGCGGGGTGTGTACTTAAGGTGTTTGACGAATTACCTCAAAGGAAAGCTGGTTTTTTTTTAGGTTTAAGTGCTTGCCAGAATAAAGCATTTGGAGCTCAAATTTTGATCTTGAGCAGTCCCTATTAAGATAGAATCTGAAAGCACAAATTAGGGAATGTTGAAAACCTGAGTTATTCACATCTGATTACATGGATCTTGGCTTTGAAATGTAAGACCTTGTTATCTTAAAACATGTCTTGTAGTTTCCTATGATGTGCATACCCAGATATATGTTAAACAGAATGCTATGAATTGTATAATGGAAGGAGTAATGGAGGTTCTGTGATGCAATGCTGAAAAAACTAATTCTTGCCCGCAATGTGTTCGATGATATACTTTAGTTAAACTAAAACATACATATCGGGTTAGTTAGTTCTTTAATTGGTCGTTAAGTTATTGTTTGACAAAACCTTAGATTTGCTAAACCACTTAACTTTCTTTCTGGACATTTGGAGTTGAAAGATGCTCAACTTGATGCTATCATGTTTTGAAGAGATGAGAGATAACTATTTAAGGAAGAGAACACATACTGAAATTTTTGGTCTACAGGCTGTTGCTTCGGGGGGTATTTTAGGGCCTCTATATTTCCCCGATCATGGTTTATAATATATCGTTAGAACGTTTGTGACAGTAACTTTCTAATGAATCCTAGATCAACAAAATCTGACAAGCCGATTAAGAGATATGAACAATCCTTTTGGACTGCGCATAATATGCTATTGAATTGTATTGTTCCAGGCTACCACTTTCGAGGGGTAGTTTAGTTAATGATATTTGGATGATCGGAATGTATAGCATATTGTTAGAAAGGTTATGAAATTAATATTCTAATGAATCCTAAATCAATAAAATCCGACTGGCGGATTAAGAGATATGAACAATTCTTTTAGATTGCGCACATAATGACAGTTAGGCTTGATATGCTTTAACTAGCTAAAGTACTTGAATGGATTTATGATGAGGATGTACGATTTTTTTCATATCCCGATATAGAGTCTTGAGCTATGCTGAGGACTAGTACAGGGCTTCAGTATAAGGTGGGTAATCATATGAAAAAATGCACTGTATGTGCTTTCTATAAAACCTTATGTATGCAAATAAATTTTCATATTCGTGTTTTGGGCCTCGACTTGATACGGGGAGTGGATCGGCAATCATGTAGACTCGGTCCACCCAGGATCGGGATTCGAGGGGAGACTCGATCTGTAGTGAGAGCTGGTAGTGAGGTAGACTCAGCCCACTGCGGGATTTGGGGTCTGGACGTGTGACGACATGGGCCATTTAGCACCACTTGACGGGGTGACCCCGGGTGACCGAGACGTAAGGTTTGAGCAGGCCTCTCGGAGATCAAGCGGGTTGATCACCGAGTGGCCACTCGGGGGATCGACGATGTTTTGATTATTTGGGCCATGGGACTAGTGCTTATATATATATATATATATATATATATATATATATATATATATATATATATATATATATATATATTACTTTGGGTCGGGCCGTGGGACTCATTATTATATGCATCTATATTGATGATTTGGGCCGCGGGCCCTATATGTACACAGGATGATGTTTTGGACCGTGGGTCCGATATTAGTGTTTATTGCATTTATCTTCCATTTAAGCATGTGATTAGTATGTGGTGCCTACTAATATGCCTAATGTGTGCTCTACAAGTGTACGAGTCGGACAAGTAATATAGTGTACTCTACTAGTCGGATATCGATCCTCAGGGACTAGAAACTAAGGCTACTAATCGTCTATGAACTAGATGAAGAAGAGTTGGTGTTGATGGTTGCCAATCTTAATCTAAACCTAGAAAACAAGAATAAGATTTAATATGATGAATCATGAGACAATCAATCAAGAGAGAAGTATACGGGCGATGTTTCCCCCTTGGGCTCTTCAAAAGATAGATGAGGAGTATTAATGCCGTTAGTTGCAACTAATTGGACCGAGGATTCCTAGAATGCTTTCACTCCCTTTCTCGAGGCGAATTACTAATCTCATTACCCCCAATACGTGATGTATTAGGGAACCTATTTCTTGGAAGGACAGTGGGAAAGAATACTAGGGATTCCAACTGCTAAATGCCCGATCTCTCGACGCATACACAATCCTCTCTATTAGGGTATGCCCACACATGGGGTAGCATTCGCTTCTTCCCCCAGTGTGTCGGATTGAATGATTCAGGCTGTCGCAACATAGATCAACAATGCAATGAATGACTCCTAATAAATCTAAATAAAGGATGTAACTACTAACATTAATATCAAACATCAAACATCAAACATTGGTCCAAGGAGTCCACATGCTTGAATACATAGGAAGTTAGCATTCCATTGAAGAAGAAGACAAATACAAAATAACAATGGAGACAAAAGTAGTCATAAAGAAAGTAAAGGCTTCGTCTACTCTCGGTACTGTGCGATGACCGTTGACCTAGCTGCCTCCGAGCCTCATCGATAGGAAGGTGGAAGGGTATCTTCATGCTCTCCTCCAAGCTCTTCGATGATGCCCTAGATGTGGAAGATAATGGTGGATCAATGGGAGAGCCCCCAAGGGTATCTCTAAAACCAAAGATAACTTTCTAAACCATAGATCCCTTTATTTATATGTCCCCCCGATTTTGAAGAGATCTGCACTCGTTTGCAAATGACTTAACATTTCAACTGGGTTTAGACCAGACGGTTTCGTCTGGACAACAGACGATTCCTTCTATGGGCTTCCTGGTGATTTCCCAATGGCAGATGGTTCCGCCTGACCACTAGATAGGACCGTATGGTATGGGAAAATTGTGTAACCTAGGGTTTGCGATTCTCCAAGCGGTGGTCTCTGAGCCCGTCTACTTTTCTGGCGATTTGAAAGGCACTCATTCGAGATTTTCTCTTGTCAAACGATCCCGTATGACTTTCAGACGGGACCATCTAGGAGTGCATTTCATCTTATTTTTCTTTGACTTGATCAAAATTGTTTCATATTTTGCAAATGCCCTCAAATCACATCCAGTGTGTCCTGATGAGTAAAACAAACATGAATTAAGTACTGGAAAGTTATAATTCATCTAATTTTCATAATATATATGTACCAAAGTGGTACAAGACTATGGTAATTCCAACAATTATCAAATGTCTCCACACTTAAACATTTGCTTGTCCTCAAGCAAAGAAACAAAAGAAAGCAAAAAAAAATGATAAGTGTTTTGACCTCTAGCTCAAAGTTATATAGTTGCACTTTACTCAAGGTTCATCATCGATATGTGTGTTCTCCTAGTTCGACCCAAGACTTAGATTAATCCTGTGGCATTTGTCATTACAGTTCTGGACAAAACTTATTCACTCCACATGCCACATTTTTAAGTCTTAGAGAGGCAAGTGTACTCTCAATGGATTCTAGAGGGTTCTTGGGACTGTATGGAAAAACAACTGACCCCTAGTGCAATAGTGGTGGACAAGTTCGAGAGGTATGAATCAAACAAACTAGAAACTTTGCTCTTATTTTTTTTTTATTATTCCGGTAGGGCATCCCAAATGGATCCGACTTTTCGGGACTAATGTAGCTTGTAGATTTCCGTTTTGGAAGGATGCACATACTGATTAGGCACCATTATACCCAACTTACTCGAAAAGTTACAACACTACATAATTGTGTTCATGCCCATAAGAGATTTTTCGACTTGAAGAATACGCTGATCAGGGGCCCGAATCCCAAGCTACTTCATCATCAAGAGTAGCGGAACACTGTCAATTTATTTTCACAACTCCTATGTACACTTAACATTTTATTATACTCTTACTTGTCCACCAAAATGAATTATGAAGGTCAGAAGCTTGAACTAGTGTCACAAAATCTCTTGGAGCTATTGAAGACAATACTTAGCACTCTAAATCAGAGAAACATGGTGATGGGTTATCTATTGTCACTAACAAATGTTTTTGTCATAAGGATGTTCTCTAGTTGTCCATGGTGTCTCCTATAAGAATCAAAAAGAGTTTGTGCTGATATGGTACCACCAAGAGTAAAGGAAACTGAGCAAAAATTTTAAGCATGCCGTAGTCGATCTATGTTAACGTGGATTCATTTGAAGATGTGCAAAGAATTTCTAAACACCTATTCCCACACTAAAAATTTTGCAATGAATTGAAAAAGATTTGAACTTGGAAGCTACTACCTCTTTCCCTGTAAAATTGTGCATTGTCCCCAATGCACCCATTAACACATGCAATTGATAAGAAAGGAATAACATAGTGAGTGGGGTAAACTGAGACTTTGCCAATTCTATTGAGTAGAATTGTTAAGTTCGAGTGCAAGTCATGACCTTTCAAAATCTGTGAAGCAAGGAGGGGGAGATTATAGCATCCAGAAATATAAGAGAGAAAATAAAGTCATAGAATACTAAGTGATAGAAAAATAACAAGTGAGCAGGGATGAACCCTTGCACACTAATACAAAATAATAGAAGACGTCCTGATCACAATAGAACTACTCCCCATCAGGAGAAACAACTGGGGTGGTCTCAGCTGGAGTAGTAGGCGGTTCTGGAGCTGCAATAGGGGAAGTTGGTGGTGCTGGGGCGATGGTTGGCTCTAGAGAAGGAACTAGAGAAGAGGTGCTATCAGGGAAGCGTGCAAAGAACTACTACATATCGCGTTGAATCCTCTCTTGTGCCATGCTTAGACTCTGCAGCATCTAAAACAGGCGCAGCTGACCAGTGAAGAGCTCCTCTATCCTTGGATCGGAAGGTTGGGAGTTGGGAGGTGGTGACGCTGGAGGGGAGTCATCGGATTATGATGATGCAGTATCAGCACTCTCCTCCTCCATATGAATGGGGTACTCCCTTGACTCCCGCTGAACAAGCCGAAGTCCCTCAGCAGTGCGCCTGATCATCCCTATAGGAACGAGGGTGCAGGCTTCCAGGGGCTAAGTGTGAATAGATGGGTCATGTTCTGTGTTCCTCAAAGCATGCCAATGCCTGCAAACAATTGAATAACATAAGGACCAGTTGATATTGCCTGCAAACAAGGATACTGGCTATGGTGAGCTAGAAAATTTGCTAATAGATGTCTAAGGTGCACAGGTTGGCGGTGAATCATGTTGTAGAGGATGTACTTGTCGCGATGAGTGATCGATCCTGTGCTATCCGAGCAGCTTGTGACGGAGTGACTGATCAAGGCCTAGAGGTATCTATGTGCCGTGTCGACAATGAATTATGCCTTTTCATAGTCTGGACTACCCCCGAAAGTAATAGATTGCTAGAACCTAGTGGGGGACATGTCTCCGGGGAACTCCACTACTAATGCGTCGTACTCTGGTGTGTCGATGAAGGCATAGTCATACAGCTCCATGGCTAATGCAAACTAGGTGAAGCACATTTTCTGCATCTCTACCCCGAGTTGAAATCCGATAGCGTCTTTGTTGCGCAGAGTGAAGTGGGAGTTGTCAACTTCAAAACTGCGCAGGATCTCCAGTGCGAGCTTCTTGTATACAGGCTGTTCGATCACCAGGATGCGATCCCATCCTCCAAATAAGACTAGCTCTCGGACCTTGTCCTCAATTCCAATCTCCCATAGTATGTCCCAATCTATGATGCATGTCTTTATGAACTCTTTAGTAGACAACCGTTCATATCTTGCTTTGAATCTCTTCTTGAGAAACTCTGGGGCAAAGGAGGAGCTTCCCTCATCTCTCTTGCGCTTAGCAACAATGTTTGTTCGTGGGGGCATATGTAAAATAGAATTAGAGAGAAAGACAATTGGATGAAATGCAGGAATTCCCAAGATTTCTCAGAAATTTAAACTACAAAATAGGCGTCTGAAATATCAGGTGGTTCCGCCTGAAAGTATAAATCCTCAGACAGAACCACCCTAGTTTATACCAGTTTACGGTCCGACATAAACTCTAAAAAGGACCGTCTGGATATGTAATTCTCACAAAACGCTGAAATTGTACTAGTTCGCGGACTTGTGTGTTTTACAAGGCAAAACCGTCTTGCTCACCTGTGCAAGCTAGGCGGGGCTTTGGTATTCGCAGGTCTCGTTGACAAGTTGGGGTGTAGCAAACTTGGTGGAAAACCCCTAATTCATGCAATGTTATACAAGATAGACAATTACTTTGAAATTACATGCCCTAAACCACATGGTTATCCATTCAATGCCCTAATTTTATGCCCTAGAGACCATATATGTGCTACAATTCAAAGCCACACTTCAAAATCATGAGTCAGAGAGCGAACCTTTGATTTCTTGAGTTGAATGGCTAGGGATTGGCTCCAAGGAGTGGTTCGCACAAGAAGAGGTTGAGGAGGAGACTGGGCAGTCAAGTTGTGGCTCTGCGTGTGAATGAAGTAAAAGAATAGCCACAACCCATTTTCTTTCCTAAATGTGTTAATTTCTTTAGCGCAGAAGGTTCCCTATTTCTTTTCGGGCGGGACTCTCTTGCTTAATGAAATTACCTCTTTAGAAAGTCCAAGCACATGGGCTCGTGTGTTCTCTTGGATGGTTCCGTTTGAGTTTACAAATTTTCCCCTCTATTGGTTTACCTAAACAGTTGGAACCGTCTAGTTTTATGGACGAATCCGTCTGAGTTCAAAAAATTCACCTTTTCTCCTAGTTGCAGAATCAGACGGGATCATCTTGAAATGTAGGTGGATCCGTCTGAATTCGTAACTTGACCTCCTCTTTAATTTTCTCAAGCAGATGAAACCGTCTAGAATTGCAGACAGCTCCGTCTGATAATGCAAATCAAAATTTCTTCAACTTTACATAGGCCGATGGGAGCGTCTATAATTACAGACTGTCTCATCTGACTTTACTAAATAGCAGATTAAAAATAGGATTAAGTTTAATATTTATTGCTATTTTTGTGCAGGAAGTTCAATTGAATCGGAGATTGGGTCCAACATCCTACCCCAACTAACCACCAATGGAGATATCAAATAGAGAATTTAAGATCATGCATCTAATCACTTTATTGAAGTCTAAATCTACTCTACTGATGAAAACATAAATTTAAAGAAGATAGAAAAATTTTGAAACTTGGGTTGCCTCCCAAGAAGCACTTGTATAACATTGTGAGCTTGACGTACCTTTTTCTTACTCATGGTGGTTCAAACACATGAAGCCCTTCTCCAGTTTGGCCTTTAAGATTGTGTCCAAATAAGGAGAAACTTAAACTGGAGTAAACCGAGTACTCACCATGCTGAATGTTGGAGCATTGCCCTACCTCCAATTGTGAAGTATTGCCCTTGATAATTTTTGCTTTACTCTTCTTCTTCCAGGATTTTGATTTAGAAAGGGTTCTCTTCTTCTTTATTGATTCTTTTCCTTCATCTACCTTCTTCCTAGATCCAATAGTATCATTGTTAGTCTCACTTGGTTTGTCATCCAATTCACCCAAATACTCCTTCAAAGGGTCAATAGCTCTCCTGTGATTAGATCGATGTCATTAACACAGTATGATGTGTCATCGTTGTCTAATATGGTGCGACGTGTGGCATCTGGCAGTCTAAATACTACCTCACTATACGGCCTAGGATGATCGGTACCTTGACGTCGTCATTGACATCTAGCAAGACAAAATTTGTGGGAAATAAAAATTTATCCACCCCAAATAAAACATTCTCAACAAGACTACAGGGTCTCTTCACGGAGCGATTTGCTAACTGCAAAGTCATTCGTGTGGCCTTCGGTTCTCCTAATCTGAGTTTCATATAAAGCTTATATGGCATGACATTTATACTGGCTCTAGTGTCTGAGAGGCATGTTCAAGAAGCCCATCACCAATCACACAGGGAATTACCATACCTCCAGAGTCTTTTAACTTCATTGGTAGTTTTGATTGTACAATTGTCGAGTACTATGCATTCAATGTGACAGCTACCATCTCCTCTAATTTTCTTTTGTTAGAGAGTAGCTCCTTCATATATTTGGCATATTTGGGCATGTGAGAGAGTACTTCGACGAAGGGTAGATTGATATGCAACTGTTTAATGGTGTCTAAGAATTTCTTAAAATGTGTGTCTTCCGTGTCTTTCTTCAACCTTTTTGGATATGGCAGTTTAGGTTTATATTCATGTTCAGTTAGCTGATTCGCCTCCTTGTCCTTCTCTTTTACTGTTGATTCAGGAGGGGTCTCTTCTTTAGCTGTCGGTTTTGTTGCTACTTAAGGAGTTGATCTGGAAGGAGTCCTCACTAGTAGTTCTACCTCTTTCTTGCTTCACAAAGTTATAGCCTTCAACTGAACGCGGGGGTTTGGCTCTGTATTGCTAGGAAGGCTAGCTTGAGGTCTTTCTGCAGTATTCTTGGCAAGCTGAACCATTTGATTTTCTAAGTTCTGGATGCTCGCTTGCATATTCCTCATGGTAGTAGTGATGGTTTCAAACTTGGAATCTATGGCGAGCATAAATTTAGCCAAAACATCCTTCGTGCTGAATTTGGGTGCTTGAGGTCTTTGAAGTTGATTGAACTCAGGAGGTGTTTGTGATGCCTTCAAATTTCCATAAGACAGCCCCGGATGATGCCACTTTGGTATGTATGGCCTAAGTGGTGCTCCTTGAGGTCAGCCAGTATTTCCCATGTATTGAACCTGTTCTATAGGGACTATATCAGAGCCAGAGATAGGACATTGGTAGGTTTCATGTCCTCTCTTACAAGTAGTACAACACATAGCTGAAACTGATGCCACAGTCAAACTGTTCATAGTAAGAAGATCAATTTTTCTGGACAATGTTTCCACTTGTGTTTCAAGATTTTACCTTGAACTCACTGTGCATGCTCTTGCAATACTGGGTTATGCCCTCCTTGTAGACCAAGAGGCATCTGTATTGGCCATATCTTCAAAAATCTTCTCGGCCTCTTCAGGGTACCTGTTGCTAAGTACGCCACCAGCTGCAGCATTCACAAGCTGTCTAGTGTGGGGGTTTAAACAATTATAGAATGCATGCATTTTTGCATGGGGTTCAAGGCTATGGTGGGGGCACTGTCGGAGTAGATCCTTGATCCTTTCATGAGCATCAAACAAACATTCCAAATCCCCCTACTTGCATGAGGATATTTCCTATATGATTTTTGCAGCTTTAATCGGAGGAAAATATCACCCCGAGAATCTATCTAGCATATCCTTCCAGGTAGTAATGCATCTCGCAGGAAGGGTAGTGAGCCATCTATATGCTTCCTGACAGAAACTGAATATGAATAGCCTAAATTTAGTAGCATCTTCATATATTCCAGTGATCTGGAACATATTACACACTTGTGTAAAGCGTACTAGATATGCATGCGGATCCTCATTTGGACAACTATCAAACTGGGCAGTGTTCTGTATCATATTCATTATACATTCCTTGATATCAAAATTCCCATTCACTTCCAATTCATTTCCTGTGTATTATGGCCGCTCATACTCAGATAAGGGCTTTCTCTGTTCTGCCATAATTGGGGGATTCACAAATTCGGTAGAAATTTCCACTTGAATAGAGTTTTCCGCTTCTCAGGACTGCCCCTGTGTCAACTTCTCTATCCCTCGGAGTCTGCGGTGCAAGGTCCTCTCGATCTCGGTGTCTTCTTCCACAAGACCTATTGGGTGTGCACGAGTCATACAGTGGTTCCTTGCACTATAAGATGGAGAGACTAGTTAGTGTGATGGAACCAAAAATATCAAATGAAAAATAAAAGAAAGAAAAAAGAATTAAAATCTACGCTATAGCTAGAACAATGGACTCTTAGTATGCTTAGTAATCTAAGTCCCCAGCAACGACGCCAAAAACTTGATATGGCTAATGCGTGCTACGCAAGTGCACGAGTCGGACAAGTAATATAGTGGACTCTACTAATCGAATATCGATCCTCAGGGACTAGAAACTAAGGCTACTAATCGTCTATGAACTAGATGAAAAAGAGTTGGTATTGATGGTTGCCAATCTTAATCTAAACCTAGAAAAAAGGAATAAGATGCAATATGATGAATCGCGAGACAATCATTCAAGAGAGAAGTATCCGGGCGATGTTTCCCCCTTGGACTTTTCAAAAGATAGATGAGGAGTATTAATGTCAGTAGTTGCAACTAATCGTACCAAGGATTCCTAGAATGCTTTCACTCCCTTTCTCGAGGCGAATTACTAATCTCATTACCCTTACTGCGTGATGTTTTAGGGAACCTATGACTTGGAAGGACTATGGGAAAGAATACTAGGGATTCTAACTCCAAAATGCCCGATCTCTCGACGCATACACAATCCTCTCTATTGGGCTATGCCCGCACACGGGGAGGCGTTCGCTTCTTCCCCCGATATGTCAGATTGAATGATCCGGGTTGTCGGAACATAAATCAACAATGCAATGAATGACTCCCAATAAATCTCAATAAAGGATGCAACTACTAACATTAATATCCAACATCAAACATTAACGATTGGTCCATGGGGTCCACATGCCCGAATACCTAGGTAGTTAGCATTCCATTGAAGAAGAAGACAAATACAAAACAACAATAGAGACAAAAGTAGTTATAAAGAAGTAAAGGCTTCCTCCACTATCGGTACTATGCGATGACCGTCTACCCGGCCTCCTCCAAGCCTTGCTGTTAGAAAGGTGGAAGGGTATCTTCACGCTCACCTCCAAGCTCTTTGATGATCCCCTAGATGTGGAAGATGATGGTGGACCAATGGGAGAACCCCCAAGGGTGTCTCTAGAACCAAAGATGTCTTTCAAAACCTTAGATCCCTCTATTTATAGGTCCCCCTGATTCTGAAGAGATCTGCACTCGTTTGGAAATGACTTAACCTTTCAATTGGGTTTGAACCAGACGGTTCCATTTGGACAACATAAGGTTCCGTCTGTGGGCTTCCTGGTGATTTCCTAAAGGCAGACGGTTTTGCTTGACCAGCAGACGGGACCGTTTGGAATAGGAAAATTGCGCAGCCTAGGGTTTGCGGGTCTCCAAGCAATCGTCTCTGAGACCGTTTACTTTTTTGGCGATTTGAAGCCACTCATTAGAGATTTTCTCTTGTTAGACAGTCTTATATGACTTTCAGACGGGACCTTCTGGTAGTGCATTTCAGCCTACTTTTCTTTGACTTGATCAAAATTGCTTCATATTTTGCAAATGTTGTCAAATAACCTCCGGTGTGTCCTGATGAGTAAAACAAACATGAATTAAGTTTTGTAAAGTTGTAATTCATCTAACTACCATGCTATATTTGTACCAAAGTGGTACAAGACTATGGTAATTCAAACACTTATCACCCACTGAGGCTAGTTGGTGTGCTCAGTACCCCCTTTTCAATATTCTTTACAGGTGACGAGCAGTAGAGGAGTGCCAATCGCGGTGTAGATGGGATTTGCGTGCGGGCTTTGGACTTTCATGATACCCCGACGAGGTTAGTAGTGTTGTAAGGGGGTTGATGTCTATATTTCATTTGTGTGTGAGGTGTTTGAACCCTATAGGTTGTGTAGACACTTTATGTGTATTTGTATTTGTATTTGGGACACAGTGAGTATCGTAATTGTTGTAGGGTTGTGTAGAACCCTTTTTTGGATTTCCACTGCAGTTATATATCACTATTGTTGGATTATTATTATTGTTTGGAATATTTAATCATGTTAATATAACTTAGGCCTTGCATTCGAGCTAAGGCTTGTCTTTGGTTCGGATGCGGCCGGTCTGTCACATACTCGTGGGGCCCAGGATCGGGTTTTGGACATGACAAGATATCCATGATGTCCAAGCATTTAGTATTAAACTGCCAAAAGTTAATCTAAGTATAGCATCACAAGTATGACCCACACAAAATAATTTACAATAGGCTTAGAAGTTAAGAACCACACATAAAAGTTCAAATGTTAAAAAATGTCCCACATATATTTATACTAAAAATCTTATACAACTAGAGTCATGTTGAACATTTTCTCTACCCATATGTTAAAACTACACTTTGAACGGTTATATTGGATACATAAATAGTTAGTATTACAACTAAAGCAATTACATTAATGAGATGAGAATGGCCAAAGTGGATTGTCTAAATAATAGTGTTGACTGAGAGAGGAAAAGCATCTCTGGGATTAATAAAAAATATATATTTTACAAAAATAGAGTAATTCTATATTTCTATTTTCATTGGAAAAGGATAAGATTTTCCTTATTTATGGAAATTTTGGCGGTGTTTTTGGTCTTTGGGAATCTATCATTTTTTACCAAATGGTAAATCTATGTTTTTATTTATTTTGAAGATATCATGCTTGGTCTCATATATTTTGTTTTATATGAAAATTTTAGTAAATTTTTATTTATACATCCATAACTGTCAGAATTATCTTCTATAAATTTGTTGATTTTTGACCCCAATTACGACAAAGGGAGATGACTTATTTAACATAATAATTAAAGGTCTAATACCCAATTTAGTCCCTTTATTATACCAAACCGGCCCTTTTAGTCCCTCCATTATAAATTGAGCATTTTTAGTCCGTCTACTTTCAAGATTGTAAAAATCTAGTCCCTAAAGGCATATGTACAAGGACTAAAAAGGCATAAAAGGCATATATACTGGTACCAAACAAATCTTATGGGAGGGACTGACATTTCTCAATCGTGAAGGTATAGGGACCAGAAAGCCTCAATTTATAATGGAGGGACTAAAAGGGTTGGTTTAGCATAATAGAGGAACTAAATTGGGTATTAGACCATAATTAAACTCTATAGTTGATATAAAGAGATGAAGCGGGGATTCTTATCATTCGTCATACCTTGTTTAAAGAGATTTAAAATTGGAATTAAAAATATACTATTGGTACCAAATTAAGGATACCCTAATAACAAATATGAGGAAAATTAGTGGAGAACTTGTGGCAAACCTTTGGCAGTCCAAGTTGTGGGATGCACATTATTAGAAGAAAATGTGTGGAGGATGATATAATGGGGTTACTCATGGTTTCACTGAGGAATCGTGATGCAGGGTGATGTGTTGCTATCCGCAAGTGCACAGAGTCGCTCAAGTAGTAAAGTACCCTGAGGATAGGGTAGTCGAATCCACAGCGACTGGCAGAGCTAGTACTAATCTGACATCTATTATTTAGCCTAAAAATAATGGTGATGAGCTAATTCAAAATAAAGTGAACAATTGGCAAATCTAGGGTTTTATCAATCAAGAGGACATGGTATCCCAGATCTCTATTGCGCTAAGAATCCCTTGTTCGGCTTGATTCCTAATAAAGGTATTGACCTCTGGCTATGAGTGCAAACACTCAAGCCGCCGCACGCAAGCATACGTGGTCGCAAGTAATAATATCCGGGAAGTACCTGGTCGAATCCTCAGGGAACGGTAGTGAGGCCTACAAACAAGAGTGTATCAACTTATCAATCGAAAACACAAGCAAATAATGCCTAATTCCTAAATGTGTGAGAAGAGTACGAAGATCCCTTGGGGTAGTTCTCTCAATATGGAGCCTTTAGGGTTGTATGACTCTATGACTTGGATGGATTTCTCCTATAATTTTGATGATGTTGTTGCTAGGGGTATGGGTTTACTAATCACGAATCCTGCACTTATGTGGGTTCTAGGTGCAACCTACAAGCCCTTATGTCTAAGGAACGTGCTTCGAACCTACCCATATGTCTATGGTAAAGGAAAAGCATTATAGGACCAAGATTCTATCACTACCATGGACTACCGATGCTTATGTATAAGCTATCGACGACTTGGTTGTCACTCTACTCTACCCTACGATCCTATATATTCCTCTTATATATATGTCTACGGATTGAGTAGTAAAGATAGCCATTGTCTTTCGGCTAATGATATAAAGCATATAGAATCATAGGCATAGCCATAACAACGCAATCAAGCAATCAAAGGATAATATAGATATCAAGTCATGAGTTCATACAACCTTAGAAATGGTGTTTAAGCTGTCATTACACTGATTACATTCAAATCCATGACAACATTAACAAAAAAATACATGTCTAAGAATAAAAAGGAATAAATAAAGATTCAATAACAAAGTGTTATGATTCCCCTCTTGATTAGAGAAAACCCAAGCCTCAAACACTATTGAAGACCCTTGGATTGTTGCCCTCTACTCGCTGCCGCTTATAAGAGCAAAGATGCCTTAAACCCTAAAATTTTAATCCTTTTTATAAACATCGCAATGCTCTGAGGTGAACATTGTGATGTTTCATCATTCTGGAGTCCCTGTAAAGCATCGCAATGTGATCTGTGCACATCATGATGTTCCTGCATTTTCCCGAGAGAGCTCCTTACTTAGGCATTGCAATGCTCTAGGTGAGCATTGCGATACAAGCAACAGCTAAAACTTTTAGTTTTGTGATTCCCATTTTACCATCGCGGTGCTGTTAGGTAATATCGCGATGCTGATAACAACTGGGGAGTTCTTCTATCTGCCTCGCTTCAACATCTCAATGCTCTTCTTTAGCATTATAATGTTTCAATCCTTTTGAGAGTCTTCTTAAATCCTTATTGAACATCACGATGCTCACTTGAGACATCACAATGTTATGTACTTAGCTGCTTCACCATCACCTGTTACATAAGAAATGCACTCATTTTAGCATCTATACACTCATTTTAGCATCTATATACACATAACATATGGTAAACTCAATTAATTTGCCTGAGATAGCTACTTTGGCCATATCTTACATTTTAGGACCGAAATTGTAATCTATCTACATTAAAACCATGCACCTAAGTACTAAACATATGATAATTGCCTATGAAAATAGCTCTCTTCCAAGAGCTATAAACAGGTTATCTAACTGATGTATTCTTGGATCGTGAGGAATCCTATATTAGTTTGACCCCGATCCCCCGTGACAGCCAAACCCTAGTCCCATAAGAAGACTTCACCGCACGCTGCATTATACTAATTATTAGTGTAGGTTTTATGATTCACACAATTAGGTTTTACCCTAATCCGGAGAGTGTGTTGTGTAATCATCGCGATCACAAGATCTCTCGGCATGAGCGTACCCCCTATTATCTATGCTTGGATCTAGCTTGACCGAGATTTCTCTTCATGCATCAAGCAACTACAGATATGTGATCGGTGCTTTCACACTAACAAACCACAAGCATTAAGCACGCATAGACAATTCACAAGAATAATCAAAAGAAAAGCCTAATATTAAATAAAGGAAAAGAGTCACAAGTTCATCTTAGGGTTCAAGGTCCTGAGGCACCACAGAAGATTTAGCCTCTCATACTAAAAGAATTCATCACAAAAGCTAAGGAGGAATACATAAATAAAGATCATAAACTCCATTGACCGATGTCTCCTCTACCTTCAATCTCCTCTCTTAAACCCTAGCCGATGGCACAAACATCACCCAAAGTCAATCTGCCAAAAGTTTTCTTTCAAAAGTTACATTGTGCGCCCTTTAATGGAATTCAGAAATCCCGAAGCATGGTCATGCAGATCTAAGCACGCCCGTGTACTGTCTGCAACACGATTTTTGAGAATCCCGAGGGATGCATGGGCGAAAACACGTTCGTGCACAAGGTTGTGCTTCCCTCTCTATCACTACAATCGCACTGATTTCTTCCCTTAGTACTCCAGTAATACCCGGCCGTGTAGATGCCTATATATTTTTTCCTCTCCATTATTCTTTATCTCAACAATCACTTACCTACTCCCATACTTCATCTCGTTTCACAGTATACTAAACTTTTGGGTACTCCACCTAACTACTCCAAACTTTGCGGTCATGGATGCCTCTATTAGCCATAGCTTCAGTTGTATTTCTCCCACAAACTCACTCTCTGATCTTATCCTTATATTTATCTTGGTTACTCTTCTACTCAAAAAGATTATCTATATCTTAAACCCACTTCGTCTAATATGTTCACTTTGCATCATGTCAAATTTTCAGAGCCTATCTTTATCTTCACTTCTATTTAGTCTCACATAGGCCCTCCTTCATCTAACTCTCTCTCACTAGTGTTCCTTTATATCCTTTCTTTCAATTACCGGCTCATCATCCTCAGCTTTGACGTCTACATCCTTTGTCAGCTCCATCCTGGGCCACTCTTCCTCCTCTCATATTAGCCTTATCCTCCCTACTCTCCCTACACTTACATCGAATTAGGGATCTAATGTTGGTACAAACCCATCACCGACCCCAAATCTATCACCCCTTTAGCCTCTGTCTACCCTTCAGCCTATGTCACCTCCATCCAAATTCTTTACCCTTCCAGCTTCCTCTCCATGAATTATTGTCACTAGACCCAAAAATAACATCTACAAGATGATCAACAAATTAAACCTTATAACTTAGCTCACTAAATCAGACGACCTTGAACTAATATTTGTGACTCAAGCCATCAAAGATTTCAAGTAGCGTCAGGTTATGTTTGAGGTTTATGATTCTCTTGTTACGAATGGGCCTTGAAAACTTATTTTCTCTGATCTTAGAATCTATTTGGTTACAAGTGGATTTTCGTAATAAATATTTGCTTGTTGGTCTAATAACAAATATAAGGCTCAATTAGTTGCCAAGAAGTTTTACTCGTGCCCTAGAGTTTATTATCATGACATTTTCATTCCAGTTTTCAAACCTACTACTGTTAATAACTTCCTCATCCACGGGATCAATTGTATCTAGTCCTTTCGCCAACTAGATATAAATAATTCATTTTTCCAGGGTAACCTTTATGAGGATGTATTTATGTTGAAACATATGGCTTCATTGAGTGTGACGATCCTCGTCATGTCTACAAACTACTCAAGGCTATTTATGGTCTTAATCAATCTCCCTCCACTTGGTATCATGAGTTACACTAGTTTCTTGTCACCTCTAGCTTCATTAATTGTCATCTAGACTCTACTATGTTTGTTTTCACTAACAATAATACTATGATTTATCTTCTAGTCTATGTGGATGCTATTATTATTTTAGGTGATAATGATATGGTGCAGAAATTCATTCATTTCCTTGTTCAACAATTCTCTCTCAAGGATCTTGGACCATTAACTTATTTTCTTAGTGTTGAAGTTGTTCCCCATTCTCAAGGCTTACTTTTGTCTCAACGTTAGTGTATTACTGATCTACTTGCTCGTACACACATAATTAATGCTAAGCCTGTTGCTATACCTCTTTCTATTGTCCTATACTTACACTTCATTCTAGCACGCCACTCTATAATCCTTTTGAGTATTAGTCCATTGTTGGTAGTCTCTAGTACTTGTCACTTACGGGCCCCGATATCACCTATATGGTAACAAAATTGTCTCAATCTATGCATTGACCTACGAGTGACAACAGAAATGATGTTAAGTGATTCTTATATTATCTTTGTGGAACTCTAGATTATGGTGTTATTCTGTATTGGTGATCATCTCTGTCTCTCCATGCGCTCTTTGATACAGATTTGGCGGGTAAAAGGGTGATTTCATTTCTACTAGTGCTTATTTTGTTTACCTGACCGGAATCCTATTTCAATGAGTTTGGTACTACGACTTACTCTTCTACTGAGGCTTAATAATGCTCGGTTGCAACAACTACAACTAAGCTCATTCGGATTTGTTCTCTTACTAGACTTAGTGTTTTTCTCTCTTAGCAACTAATAATATATTATGATAACATTGATGCTATAAATCAAGGCACCAATCTATTTTTCATTCCCAGATGATGCATGTTGTTTTAGATTACCACTTCATTTTTGAGCAAGTTCAAGTGCAGGTTCAAAGTGGTTCTCTTAAGGTGAATCATGTCTACCCTGTAGATCACTTTGCCGATGTATTCACCAAATCGCTTTTGCATACACAATTTCTCCTCTTGAAAAGCAACAGCAAGTTTGGACTCTCTTGTTGTAGCTCCATCTTGCAGGATCATGATCCAGGAAATCCTTAATCTAGGATTTTTATATTTTAAATGATTTATTTTTATGCAATTAGTTTTAGATTCTTTGTTTGTTTTTAATATTTGATTTAAATTTTTTTTTTAAGATTTCAATTTCCTAGTTAAGATAATTGTTGCATCTTTTACCTTTTATGTTTTTCCTTTTAATAAGAAAACACTCTTTGAGCCATAGAGAAGATCGAATGAGAAAATTTGGTCGAGGAACTAATGGGAGTATGAAGAGAGAGAGAGAGAGAGAGAGAGAGAGAGAGAGAGAGAGATGTAATGATTTGAGAATGGTCTGGCCTTGGTCATTCGGACCAAAAGCTGGACCTCCGTCGCAGGTATGGCGCTGGGAGCAGCAGAATGTAAGCGGACAAGCGGGTCGTGGTCAGCCGACAACGGGGAGAAGGCTGAAGAGCTTGGTGGACAAATGTTTCCGGTGTGGTGCACCTAGGCATAAGGCAAGAGAATGTCGGAACACTGTCACCTGCTTCGCATGTGGCGGACTGGGTCACATGTCTTTCAACTGCAAAAGGAGAGATGAAGGCAAGGGAGGGATGGGGAAGAAAGTGGTGGTTGCTAGTAGTCTGAGGGGTTATCAAAGTTTAACCCATCCCTTGGTGACAATGGTTGGTAGGGATGCTGGGAAACAACAGGGCGGTGAGGAGAAAAAAGGAGGGGGACTGGACAGAGATTGGCGGAAGAAGGTGGAAGTGGATATACCAGAGCAGGGGCGGAGTGAGGTCGAGGCCTTGGAAACTGTCGTAAAGGTAGAAGTGTTAAAAAATGACCAAACTATCTCAGCGGAGGCCATAAGGGCATATCTGGCGAGAACATTGGAGGATCGCCAGGAGAGATAGTCTACTTGGTGGGGGGCTGCTTCCTACTGAAGTGCCCGTCATTGGCATGGAAGGAGGCGGTGGTGAATTGGGGAGTAGTAGTCATTGGCTGGGTGGAGGTGCTATTTGGACCCTGGGAAGAGGAGACTGTCGCCACTACAGGTCCTTGAGGAAAGAGGGTGGGCCTTGGCGAACGTACCTTCCGTTCTACTGCCGGTGGTGGGAGTGGCTACAAAAAGGAGTGTTTGTGATCGGATCGCTGCTAGGGTGGTTGGATGGTGAAGGACTAGGAAGATATGCCAGGGAAGTGGTCGCTGAGGTGTGGGTCGTGCGAGGAAGAAGGGTATGGGTGAACTGTGAGGTTATGTAGATCACCGAAGGCAAGAGAAACGAGGTCCAAAAGCCTGGAAGAACTGAGGCTAGGATCTCCTCGCTGAAGGGAGAGATACTCCGGTCATCAAGGGTCTCGCGGAGGCGAGTGAACCGGGACAAGTCAAATCAGGGTGGGACCACTGGGTATTACATGAGAAGATGCCTCGGGAACTAATATGGAAAAATGGGAGAGAACCATTACATAATTCTATGTTAGGAAACGAAAAGCCAAACGATGAGGACTTTGAAGTAAGAGGGGGGCAGAAATCAACGGTACAGGAAACGGGAATTAAAAGAGGGGGTACGGATATGCATCGGATGGGACGTCTTGACGCCATGGAAAGGAAGGATGTGCCATAATTAATTTTTGTTATTAAAATTTAATTATTTTTAATTAAATTTTATTTTAATTTTAATTTAAATTTACTCAAAATTTTATATAGAAGGGTATTTTGGGAAATTTGGAACATTACTAAGTTGATTACCTTGACCAACTAAACATGAACCAAACATGGTCATATCACATTACCACAACATTCCCAGGCATATAGCATTCCCGACTCCATTCCCAGGCATATCACATTACCGTGGTCATATCTCATATCTCGAACCAAACGCCCCCTGAGTGCAGCACAGAGGAAGGCAGCTTCAGGGATTTGAATCAAAACTTAAGCGAGGAGTTTGAGGTATCGAGGAAGGGGAGTCACACTCCAGTCCGTTGGACACCGGAGAATGGGGAGACCGGTTTAGGCATGATGGTGCAAGAAGTCAGGGGTTCCTTCGAAGAAAGGGTCCTAGAACTAGGCAGAGAAATCAAGAGACCTATGGAGCGGCCTGACGAAGAGGTGGTGGAGCTTTGCACCTCCTCTGGGATAAGGATAGGCCATGAAAAGGGAGGTCAGGTTAAGCTGGGTGAGCTACTCCGGCATATGGAGCGAGCATGAACAGCCGGAGGAGAGGGGGGACAAAAAGTTTCATGATCATCACATCTTGGAACATAAGAGGTCTGCGATGGCTGGAGAAGAGGGCGGCAGTCCAAGGGATGATCCAGATGAACAAGGTCGACGTAATCTTAATACAAGAGACAAAGATAGAGGTGTACACAGTGAAGACATTGAGGTCTCTAAGGCGAACTTGGGTCAAGGAGTGGCGCGTTGTACCTTCAATGAGTCTAGCATGAGGGCTACTCACGGGCGGGAAAACAAAAATGTTGAAGCTCGTCGACTCCAGGGAGGGGCAGTTCTGCTTGGAAGCCAGGTTAGAATGCATAGAATCCAAAAAACAATGGATGCTCTTAAACGTATATGCGCCCTACTCACGGAGTGAGGCACGGGAGTTCCGGGGCGAAGTGGCGGTAATGGCGGAGGCTTGGAGGCTTGGGCAATACCGTGGATCCTCATCGGAGATATAAATGCAACAGTCGTTGATGAAGAGAGACAAGACTGTGTCAGAAGTAGGTGGGCGATGACAGCCTTGCGACAAGCCATAGAACTGCAGCTGCGAGACATGTCCCTCGGAGAAAGAAGGTTGACCTTGGCTAGCGGGTAGCGGCGTCCGGCATTTGCAAAACTGGATCATTTTTTGGTGTCAGGGACGTGGGAAGAATTATACCCAAAGGCATGTGGAAGCATAGCCCAAGACTAAATCTGATCACATGCCAATTGCACTAAACACCGAGGTGGTGGAGAAGAGACGACGCATATTTAGAGTGGAGCATAGTTGGTTTGTAGAAGAGGACTTTTCTTCTAAGTTGGCAACTTGGTGGGCTGCCGTATCAAATAGGGCAGAATGGAATGTCAAAATGAAAGTGCTTCGAAAGAGGGTGAGGACCTGGAGCCAAGACAAGTTGGGGAATATCTTCGAGAGGAAGAGGAGGTGGATGACAACGCTCAAGGAGATAGACACAAAGAGCGAGTATGGGGCATTGTCAGCAGAAGAGGTTACCCGATGGTAACAAGCGAAGAATGAGCTCAGGAAGGTACAAGAGCAAGAAGAGATGGTGTGGGCGCAAAGGGCCATAGATAGATGGGTGAGAGAGGGAGACACAAACACAACTTACTTCCATAGACTAGCAAATGGAAGACGGCGCCAGATACTTATTACCTCGGTGTGTGAAGGAAGGGAAGTCAGAGAATAAGAAGAGATGAGGAAAGAAGCTAGGGATTACTTCAACAAGGTCTTTCGGGAAGAACCGATGTAAGATGTGGAGGTGGATTGAAGAATATTACTGTAGGAAACACAAAGGGTGCAGAGCCCTGGGGAGCTAGAGAGCCTCTTCTCTATGGAGGAGATTAAAGCACCATTCTGGCAATAAGGAGAGCAAAAGTTACCCGAACCCAACGGACTTTAGGCGAGGTTCTTCCAAAAGTTTTGGATAGTAACCCAGCCAGAGGTGTGCACGTTAATCTGGAACCTCCAACGTGGTATGCTGTCATTTTCTCAGTATGAAGCAATCATCATACTAGTGCCAAAGAAGGAGGAAGTGCAAAATCTATAGGAATTCAAGCTGATTAGTCTGCTTAACGTCACATACAAAGCCTTCGTTTGTTGCCTTGTTAATCGCCTGAAACCACTGATGAGTTCCTTGGTAGAAGGCACACAAACAACATTCATGCCAGGAAGGTTGATGATGGAGAGTGTGGCTTTAGTTCAAGAAGTGATCCACACGTGCTAGGTTGAGGGGTAGGAGGCGCTCTTCCTGAACTTTGATATCGAGAAGGCATATGACAGCGTACGGTGGAGCTTCCTCATCGACATGATGAGAGAGAGGGGCTTTGGTGAGGTCAAAATACGCTAGGTTGTAGATACGCTGGGTTGTAGGTATGGTGGGGACGTCAAGGATGAGGGTGTTAATGAACGGGTATCCGTCATGAGGATTTCAGAGAGGAAGGGGATTTCTTCAAGGCGACCCTCTCTCCCCGTATTTGTTTATCTTAGTCATGGACGTATGGACACGAATCCTTCAGTACGTACAACGTGGAGGATGGGTGACTGGAATACAGTGTAGAGCAGGCCGGGGAAGCGAGCTCCTAGCCAACTCAATTCGCAGATAACAACCTTATCATGTGCCAGTTTGAACAAAGATCGGCGGTGGCTCTGAAATGGCTATTATATGTGTTCGAGCTAATATCATGTTTGAAGGTAAATCTAAAGAAAATTGAATGTTTACAATCGGAGTTGAACCAAAATGGGCAAGGAATTTGGTGTAGGAGATTGGATGCGAGATAAGAACGCTTCCAGTGAAATACTTGGGGTTGCCTGTAGGATTGGGGAACCTAACGAGAAGAAGTTGGGAGGAGGTGGTCTCAAAGGTTAGGGCGAGATGGGAGCCATGGAAAGGGATGCATCTATCCTTGGGGGGGAAAGATGGGTCATGACAAACACAGTCCTCACAGCATGTATAAATCACTACCTCTCGTGTTACCTAGCTCCAAAATGGGTAATTCAGGAGGTGGATAAGCTGAGAGCAAGATTCTTCTAGAGAGGAGGGAAGGAACAAGGATTAAACTTGATGGTCTAGTTAGTGGTTTGTAAACCAAAGGAGCTTGGTGTTTTGGGAATTCTAGACTTATACACCTTCAATAGGAGTCTGCTGGCAAAGCAGTGGGCTAGGTTGAGCCAAGGGGACCATTCACTGTGGGTGGACATCGTGTGAGAGAAGTACTATAAGAGATGGTTATTCTGGAACCGATCGGGGGGAAATTCCATGGTTTGCTCGATATTCTGGAAGGGCATACTAGCAATCGGGGATGCCTACGTTAGATGTGCAAAGGTTCAGCTTGAAAATGGGAGAGAATGCTCCTACTGGTGGGATGCATGGGCAGGTGATATTGAATTCAGACTGGCTTATCCTGAGGCATTCAAGGAATATGTCAACCCGCATAGGCGCATCTCTAATTGTGTGTTCCTGGGGCACGATGGAGTACGGTGGGTATCCCTGGAGAGGATATTTGCAGGAGGGTAAGCATGAGTAGAAGCAGAATCTATCATGGCAATGTTGGAGGAACACAGGTAGGAGCGACAGGAGGATCATAGATTATGGAGGCTATCCCCGTCTGGCGTATTCTCAGTGAAGAGCATGTCCAGCCTCCTCATTAATGGAGGGGTTAGATCAAAGCTACATACAGTATTCTAGGACGTGAAGACTCCGCTAAAGCTCAAGCTCTTCTCATGGTTGGTCATCCACGATAGAATACTAATACGTGTAAACCTTCGTAAGCGAGGCTTGGACGACTTGGACATCTCATGTCTGGTATGCGGGATGGCGCCCACAGAGGTTAAGCATTTATTCCTCCATTGATGATTTGCATACGCGGTATGGTGTTATTTGGAAAAGGTATAGGACCTAAGACTTCGACCTACATCAATGGAGGTCACTTGGGACCCATGGTGTCGACACCAGGTGTAGGAGGTTGATCATGGTAGGTGGACAAGCCTAGTAGTGGTGGTATGGTGGGCAATATGGGAGGAGAGGAACCATAGGGTCTTTGAAGGGAGGAGGAGGGAGCCTCATGGTGTCCTGGGAAGCATTGTCATGCTACTATTCTTCTGGAAGTTGGAGGAAAACACAGGGCAGATACTGGGCGTACAACTGAATGAAGGCGGGTTGGGCTCAAGGGAAAAGAAAGGGGGAGACCAGGAAGGGGAAGGGAGTAGGTTTGGCGAGAGAAACCTTGACATGGATAGGAGGAGTTTATATAGAGGAAACGACGCACATAACCTGCGGAATGTTATGGGGTCTGAGCTGGGTTGGGGATCTGGCTTAAGGGCAAATAGAATGCCACATGTACTAATGTAACAAAGTCTAACAAAGCCTGATTTGGTGGCCACACCGACTCGGTGCTTGGCCCCCAGCTAGGTTCCAAATGTAACACGTGCATTTTCCTCATATCCTAATACAAAGGATCTTTAAATTAAAAAAAAACAGAGAGAGAGAGTTGTAATTATTTACTTCTTGAGATAGAGAGAGATATGTAATTGTTTACTCCTTTCCTATCAATGGTATATTAGACAATAATGAAATATTTTGAATGTTAAATTCAAATTATTATATTTAGTAAAAATGATTGTTTCACAAATGACATGTGATTTCCATTATAACAAATAATTTGATTCATCGGATAAATAATTGATAACAAATTACTATTATATAAACATGACATTCATTAAAAACCTTAAAAGTTAGAATTTGGAGATATATATATATATATATATATATATATATATATATATATATATATATATATATATATATATATATATATTGCTATGGGGAAATGTGGTTTTACACATGGCATGATCCAGAGCCCCCTGGTAGTGGGTTGTCCATAACCAACTTGATCGTCAGAGGGTCCTGGAGAATCCCCCAGACAGTTTGGCACTGTCTATAGGAAATGAAGCAAAGAGCCTTGCAAACCCGCTAATAACGAGAGGAATGAAAAACTCAGTGATCGATCCACCGGTGGATGACGTTGTGGGGGCTAGCATGACTCCAAGAACTATAGTCATCCTCAGGATCAATCGATGGTCCTGGAGGAGGACTCGAGGGATGTCCAAATCATGCTGCTCCAGAAGCAGTTCAAGGTGCTCACCAAAGCCCTTTAAGAGCTGGATCAGACCTGCTAGTCTCCGGAGCAGCGCAAGGAATTCATCCTAGAGTCGATTGGAACAGGAAGGAGGTCGGCAACACTTGTCCCGGAGCATAAAGCATGTGGAAAGAAGGAGAAAAGTATCCTGTCACATGTTCTCTCATTTACAGTCTGAATCTATCTCTTCACTTGAAGAGTTGTTTGATCTCTTTATCGGGCACTTTAGCTGGTAAGAAACAGAGGGGAAGCTCCGCGATATTGATGAGGTTCAAACATCACGATGGAGAAAGCCTCTGCAATTATATTGAAAGGTTCAACATGGCAACCTTAGAAATACTTGCTATCGACCAAACGTTTTCTATCACCACCCTTATGAAGGGTTTAAGAAAGTGTCCCTTCCAATTCTCATTATTCAAGAAGTAGCCAAAAAACTTGGTCCACCTACTTACCAGGGTGGAGAAATACATAAATGCCGAATAAATCTAGGCCGCAAAAATAAAAGAGGTCCAGAAGACATCATAACCAAGTGTATGAGCAGTAAGGGCCATCAAACAAGTAGATACCTCTGACCCAAGAAGGTGTGTAGAGAGATGAGAAAACAAGATTCCGTCATTAAGCTATACTCATATGAGGAGAATGGAAATCCTGATGAACATTGAGGATCGAAAGATACTGATGTTACAGGCTAAAATGAAAAACACCGCCAAACGAAAAGACAATAAGAAGTACTATCACTTGCACAAGGATCATGGGCATGAAACAAAAGAGTTCATCCACTTGAAAGAAGAAATAGAGAAATTAATCTGCCGAGGATGTCCGATACAATACTTTAAGAAAGATTAGCAGGATGAGGACCCTTCTTCCCCTCCTGAGAACCGAGCTATTGCGGGAGTTATTCTTATCATATTCAAAGGTCCAGCGAGAGAAGGTGAAAGAAGCTTCGCAAGGAGGAATTATGCTCGGATGGGCCCTCTAACTAGTACATCACGAAAAAGATCCTTCTTCGAGCTACCCATTATATTTTCAGACGATGACCTCGTAGGAATTAATTATCCCTACAATAACGCGCTGGTGGTAATTGTCAACATTGTGAACTATAAGTTCAGAAGAGTTCTTATCGACAATTGAAGTTCTGCTGACGTTATCTTCTAGGATGCGTATGAGAAACTTGGCTTTGGATCAGTGTTACTATAGTCTGTGAGGTCCCTACTAGTCGGATTCACCAGAGGAACTTGAGGGTATGCTAGGCCTTCGGCTCACTGTGGGCACCTACCCTCGACAGTTAACTATGACCATGAACTTCCTCATTGTTAAATGCTCATGGAGCTACAATGTCATACTAGGAAGACCAACTTTGAATGTCATGCGAGCTATGGTCTCCACATATCATCTGATGAAGAAATTTCGTACCGAGCATGGATATGAAGAACTTAGGGGAGACAAACAAATAGTTTGGCAATGCTATGTGGCTTTCCTAATAGGAAAAACTCAAGAATCCTTGGAAATTTAGATGCAAGAGGAGATGGATAACTAGTTCTCACAGAGGGTAACAACTATCCAAGAATTCACCTCAGTCTCCTTATCAGAAGATCACCTAGATCGAACTATACAAATTGGTGGTGACTTACTGGGAGAACAAAGAGAAAGCATGCTGACCTTCTGGAGGAACATTGTTGATGTCTTCTCGCGGGATCCCGAAGACATGCCAGGAGTCGACAGATAGGTCATTGATGGGTGGTTTCCGCAAGTATACGGGTTGCGATCAAGTAATAAAGTGGACTATGGGAAGTCGGATGTCGAACCACAGGGAATAGAGATTGCTAAGTGTAAACCAAGCTTTAATAACCTAGTCTAAATGGTAAATTGGGGGGTTTTGGTTTTCAAACGTAAAGACTAAAAAGGGTTGAAAGTGAGAACTAAAAATCGAGAGTTGATTGGGGTAAATCAATAGCAAGAGAGGATACTTGGGTATGTATCCCTTTTGGATTTCAATTCTAAAGATGAGCAAAGATGTTTATAAATCAAAGTTGGTACTTCTTGTGCCAATAGTCCCTAAATTATACCCAATCCCTCTTCCAAGGTGATTGGATAACTAGTCTCCTAGGACTTGATATGAAGCTCAAGGGGTGATTCCTAAATTACACCCAACCCCTCTTCCAAGGTGGTTGGATGACTAGTCTCCTAGGACTTGATATGAGGCTCAAGGAAATTTATGTATATTGGAAGAATCATGGGGGTGAATTCATATGAAAGAGTCGTTCGTCCTTCTAGTACCCGATTCCTCGGTATACTCATGAAACTCTCTAATGAAGCAAGTTCCTAATACAAGGAGGTGCTAGCTCTACCCTTGTATTGCACACAAGTAATTTCTAGTGATGAAATTACAATCAATACATAACATTCATTAGACATTCAAGAAGGTACCAACAAATCATCATAAACATTCAATGCTATTAATGCTCAATCCAAAAGTTCAACATACCCAAGTACCAATAGATTAGTTCCCCATTTATGGGGAACTCAAACCAAAGAAGGAAAGCTTACAAATCAATGCAAAGGTAATAGAGAACACCATTACCTCCAAGATTGCAGCTCCAACGGTTCTCTATTCTCAAGATTTGGGGGTGATGACCCCCAAGCCCTAATCTCTCCTCTTTTCTTTCTCCCAAGCCAACCTCCTTTCTAAACTCTCATACTTAACTATTTATACCCATAAATTAGGGTTCCACTAAAAAATTACAACATTGCCCTTGATTGGGCCCGTGAAACTGCAAAAGTTACGATGAACGGCCTCGTTAACGGCCTGTTCATCAGTCCGTTCAGCTCACAGCCTGTTCTGAACCGGCAGGTGAACTGGCGGTTCATCAGCCGGTTCACCTCACAGCTTGCTCTAAACCGGCAGTTGAACGGCCATTCACAAGGCCGTTCACCCTCTCTTTGTGCCTGCCTTTGTGCCCAGGTGTGAACGGTCGTTCACAAGGCCGTTCACCCCCTATTTACTTCAAAATATCTTCGTTTGTTCTTCATTTTGTTAATAAATGCTTCCTTTTCGTCGGGGTGGCCTATTTATGCCCTGTTTACAAAATATGAAGCATTTTAAGTACCGGCGGGCTACAAATTATTACATTTGACATGAAAATAAGTATATATATGGTATGTAAATATGCTCATTTGAACGCTTATCAAATATCCCCACACTTAAGCATTTGCTTGTCCTCAAGCAAACAAGACAATGAAAGTACAAGTAAAAAAAAGATGATAAGTGTTCAACCTCCGACAATAATAATAATGAATTTGCTCTACCTCAAGTTCACCACCGAAGTGTGTGTATTCTCCTATTTTCACACCGAGAACTAGAGTTTGTATAATGTCATCGCGGCTCTAGATGAGTGTTTTCACTCCGCATACCATGTTCTAGAGTCTTAGCAAGACAAGCATTCCCTCAATGTACTCTAGAGAGTCCTTGAGGCCCTAAGTTTTGAGACAACTACCCCTCTATTGAGAAAACGGTGGACAAGTTAGAGAGGCTTCAACTATACCCTTTCTCTTTATATATATATATATATATATATATATATATATATATATATATATATATATATATATATATCGGGTAGGGCATCTCTAATAGATCCGACTTTCCCGTGCTACAGATCAGTGTAGAGTGTAGATCCTCTTTTCTTCAGGATGCACATGCTGTTTAGGCACCAGAACACCCGGGTACTTAGAGGGTTACAACTCTACCTAGATGTGCTAATACTTAGAAGTGATTTTCCGAATTAAGGAACACCCTGATTAGGGGCCAGGACCCTAAGCTACTTCATCACAACAAATAGTTGAGCACTGTCTTTATTGCTCTAATGACTCAACTACTATGTACATACTATTTTATTTTTCTCTAACTTGTCCACTAAGTTGAATTATGAAGGGTCAGAAGCTAAACTAGTGCCACGAATCCTCTTGGAGCCATTGAGAATAATGCTTAGCAATTAAAGTCAACAAAACATGGTAGTGGGTTATCTATTATGACTAGAGCTTTTGAATTTCATGAATATAATCTCTAGATGTCCATGGTGTGTCGTAGGAGAATTCTAAAAAATTTGGGTACTAAAATGGTGAACAAGAAGTAGAGTGAAACATTGCATTTCCTAATAGTGCCATCATAGGTCCATGTCGAACATGCTTCAAATAATTAGCTCCCTATCCCCACACTTAGAGTTTTGCAATGAATTTATCAATGGAAGGGAGCTACCCATCCCCACACTTAAAATCGTACATTGTCCTCAATGTACACAATTAAATTGAAAAGTGTGTAATATGCAATAATAACAAAGAGGAGGGCAAACTGAAACTTCCCCGGTTATATTTGGTAGATGGTGTTGCAATTTGGTTTAGACGTGAAAGCTTTTGCCTGGGTGTTCCATCATGAGTATCTGCAAAATAGAGTGAGAGAGGGGGGATAGCTCGAAAGGAGATGACATAGTGCAGGAGATAAACAAACGAAAAAGGAGTTCTGTTAACAATAAATCTCAATGATCCGTATGTAGTTGCTCATCGGATGCTGGTGCGGCCTTAGGCGAAGGGTTCAAGACTGGCGCTACAGTTGCTTGGGCTCATGTGGTTGTCGCCGTGTGAACAGTCAAGAGAGTGAATGCGTGGGTGAGCTCAGCAACTGTGTTTTCCTCCTCATCATCTTCGATACACGGGCGTGGCCCTTCCGCACGAGGTGGTGTTGATGGAGCTGCAACTTGGAAATGTTGGTGAGGAAGAAGTAGTGGAACCCTGATGCGCAAGTTGAAATGGGCCATGGTGTACTGAACAAAAGGTTGGTATTTCGGGTTTGCCTGCAAAAATAGCTTCTGAGAAAAAAATCATTTAGAATGTTTGCAGAACAGCATTGTAGCAGTGCCAATCACCATGTGAACGGGCCAGTGAACGGCCGTTCACTATCCAGTACAAAGACAGGTATTGTTTAAATCAAACTTGCTGGTTCCATAAGGCCCAGATTTTGAACAAAACATTAGTGCGTATCTAGCATGATGAGTCTAATGATGCAAATGCGGACAAAGGAATTTAATGTCAATAGATCTCATGAGTTCTATCACTATAAAGCAAATAACACAAAGAAACAAGATTGAAAAGAAATTTTTGTCTTGGGTTGCCTCCCAAGAAGCGCTTGTTTAACGTCACGAGCTTGACGTACCTCAATCATACGTATAGAGGGTCATATGTGAAGAGGCATCCATCAGTATTTCCATAAAAACACTTACCAAACAGAATCTTTCCCAAATTATCATATATGGAGAAAGTTTGAGAAGTCATACCAGGGTCACCCTCATTTAGTGGGTGAGTTGAGGAAGTAGGGGGTACCCTTTTTTTTGTCTCAATATATAGCCACCGGCAATGAGTTTCAGCTCCTTCCACTTTGTCTTTCGTGACAACTTTGGAGGTTGAGTTGAGGTGGTGCCAACATTCATGAGTTCTTCATGTTGTTCGTCAAGTTCCCCCAAACATTGAAATGCTGGATCAGTATGTAGGAAATCCTTCAAGCAGTCGGTTGTAATCTTGTCAACTTCATCGACACTATAAGAGGTGTCGTCGTGATCCATTGTGTGTCGCATGGCTTCAGGCAGCTTGAACACCACTTCTTGATCCCCTACTCGAAGTGCCAATCTTCCATGAGCGTGGTCTTCCAAGGCTTGAGCTGTAGCCAAAAAGGGGCGACCGAGTATAATCGGGACATCCACATTATCATCAACATCTAGAAGGACAAAATCAGCCGGGAAAACAAATTGATTGATCTGAATCAGCATATCTTCAGCTAGCCCCTTTGGTCTTTTCACTGATCTATCGGCTAGTTGAAGTGTCATCCCCGTTGGTTTTGGGGCTGCAAGCCCTAATTGCATGTACAATTTGTAAGGCATTACATTTATGCTTGCACCTGAGTTTGCTAGTGCCTTTTTCACAACACCTTCACCAAGTATGCAAGGGACTACAAAGCTCCCTGGATCCTTTAGCTTTTTGGGCAGCTCATGTTGCAATATTGCAGAACATTGAGCATTCAATGTAACAGCACCTGCATCTTCTAGTTTCCTTTTGTTGGAAACCAGTTCCTTCATAAATTTAGCATACTTTGGCATTTGTGAGAGTACTTCCACAAACGGTAGGCTGATGTGTAGCTGCTTAATCGTGCTCATGAATTTTGTGAACTGAGCATCTTCCTTGTCTTTTCTGAGCCTCTCCGGATATGGAATTTGAGGTTGATAGGTGCTTTGGGATGTTTGATTTACCCCTTTCTCTTTCTCTGTCGGCTTTCCCGTTGAGTTCTCTGGGGGTTCAACCTCTTCAACCTCTCAGTATTGTCGGTAGGAGGTGGTGCAATAGATGACTGCACTTCCTTGCCACTTCTCAAGGAGATGGCCTTGCAATGCTCCCGGGGGTTTGCCTCTGTGTTTCCCGGAAGGGTGCCTTGCGGCCTTGTTGAGATATCCCTTGCCAATTGCCCCACCTGGTTTTCCAATCCCTGAAACGCTGCTTGAAGATTTCTGATTAAGGCATTAGTGTCTTGTACGAACTTCAACATGGTTTCTTCGAAGATGGATTTCTTTTCTTGTGGTGGCCTTGGCATCGGCTGCAAACCGGGTGGATATTGTCCCGCTTGGGGGTTCCCATATGAAAGCGCTGGGTTGTTCCACATTGGGTTTGGTGGTCGATACTGATTGTTTGGCATTCTCTGTTGGTTTCCCATGTATTTGACTTGTTCCATAGGTGATGCCTCAGCACAAGAGATTGGACAATTCGAAAGCTCGTGGCCTCCTCCACAAGTAGTGCAAAACATAACGGCAACCGGAGCTGAGCTACTACCAACATGGGGGGCACCACCCGTGGTAAGGCGGTCAATTTGTTTTGACAGAGTGTCCAATTTTTCAGCAAGGAAAGTGTCTATAGAAGGAGGGCCTTCTACCGATCCCACGAGCTTAACTTGCTTATCCCTTGTGGACCAATGGGCCTCATTCCCGGCCATGTCCTCGAAAATCTTCTCCGCTTCTTCGGGGTACTTGTTGCTTAATGAACCTCCTGCAGCACAATCCACCAAGACTCTATTGGCATTGTCTAATCCATTATAGAAGGTGCGGACCTTGCTGCAAGCATCTAAACCATGCTGAGGGCAACGACGAAGTAGTTCCCTGAACCTTTCATAGGCTTCAGAGAATGTTTCACCCCCATTCTGCCTGAAGGCATTGATGTCAGATCGGAGTTTTGCGGCCTTGCTTGGTGGGAAGTAGCGGCCCAGGAATTTCTCTAGCATGTCAGCCCAAGAACGGATGGAACCCGATGGGAGCGATGTGAGCCAACTATAGGCCCCTCCTCGTAGACTCCATGGAAAGAGTCGCAATCAAATGGCTTCATCGGTGACTCCATCTGGCTTAGAAATGCTGCAAATTTGAAGGAACTTTGCTATGTGCGCATGAGGGTCTTCATCTGGCCTTCCATCAAATTGAGCTGAATTTTGAAGCATATGCATTTTGCTTCCCTTGATTTCAAAGGTGTTGATATTAACATTCTGAGGGTGGATGCTGAATTCTTCTCCGGTGTATTGAGATCGCTCATAGTCAGCTAATGTACGCCTTCTTTCGGCCATAATGGGTACTACTTCAGTTTCAGTGTCAATCTCAACTGTGACTGAGTTTTCTGCTTCAGAAGAAGGATCCAGCGACGAACCTTCTAATCCTCTCAAACGGCGATGAAAGGTTCTATCAATTTCACTATCTCTTTCCAGTAGACCCTTGGGGTTCCTTCGGGTCATGCAACGATTCCTCGCACGAAGAGATAAGACGAAAAATGAGTATCTAAAGGATCAAAATAAAATAAAATAGAAGAAGAAAAAAAAGCAAACAAGAAAATAAGAGACTAAATTAATAAAATCCTAGTCTAACTAGCAATCCTATTCCCCGGCAACGGCGCCAAAAACTTGATGGGTAGTTTCCGCAAGTATATGGGTCGCGATCAAGTAATAAAGTGGACTATGGGAAGTCGGATGTCGAACCACAGGGAATAGAGATTGCTAAGTGTAAACCAAGCTTTAATAACCTAGTCTAAATGGTAAATTGGGGGGTTTTGGTTTTCAAACGTAAAGACTAAAAAGGGTTGAAAGTGAGAACTAAAAATCGAGAGTTGATTGGGGTAAATCAATAGCAAGAAAGGATACTTGGGTATGTATCCCTTTTGGATTTCAATTCTAAAAATGAGCAAAGATGTTTATAATTCAAAGTTGGTACTTCTTGTGCCAATAGTCCCTAAATTATACCCAATCCCTCTTCCAAGGTGATTGGATAACTAGTCTCCTAGGACTTGATATGAAGCTCAAGGGGTGATTCCTAAATTACACCCAACCCCTCTTCCAAGGTGGTTGGATGACTAGTCTCCTAGGACTTGATATGAGGCTCAAGGAAATTTATGTATATTGGAAGAATCATGGGGGTGAATTCGTATGAAAGAGTCGTTCGCCCTTCTAGTACCCGATTCCTCGGTATACTCATGAAACTCTCTAATGAAGCAAGTTCCTAATACAAGGAGGCGCTAGCTCTACCCTTGTATTGCACACAAGTAATTTCTAGTGATGAAATTACAATCAATACATAACATTCATTAGACATTCAAGAAGGTACCAACAAATCATCATAAACATTCAATGCTATTAATGCTCAATCCAAAAGTTCAACATACCCAAGTACCAATAGTTAGTTCCCCATAAATGGGGAACTCAAACCAAAGAAGGAAAGCTTACAAATCAATGCAAAGGTAATAGAGAACACCATTACCTCCAAGATTGCAGCTCCAATGGTTCTCTATTCTCAAGATTTGGGGGTGATGACCCCCAAGCCCTAATCTCTCCTCTTTCCTTTCTCCCAGGCCAACCTCCTTTCTAAACTCTCATACTTAACTATTTATACCCATGAATTAGGGTTCCACTAAAAAATTACAACATTGCCCTTGATTGGGCCAGTGAAACTGCAAAAGTTACGATGAACGGCCTCGTGAACGGCACATTCATCGGTCCGTTCGACTCACGGACACCTTTCTGAACGGCGGGTGGCTGGCGGTTCATCAGCCGGTTCACCTCACAGCTTGCTCTGAACCGGCAGTTAAACGGCCATTCACAAGGCCGTTCACCCTCTCTTTGTGCCTGCCTTTGTGCCCAGGTGCGAACGGCCGTTCACAAGGCCGTTTACCCCCTGTTTACTTCAAAATATCTTCGTTTGTTCTTCATTTTGTTGATAAATGCTTCCTTTTCGTCGGGGTGGCCTATTTATGCCCTGTTTACAAAATATGAAGCATTTTAAGTACCGGCAGGCTATAAATCATTACATTTGACATGAAAATAAGTATATATATGGTATGTAAATATGCTCATTTGAACGCTTATCAGTCATCGAACATTATGTGAATGTTGGACCAACCTATCAGCTGGTGATCTAGAAGTTGAGGCACTTCGCCCCCGAACATCAAGTGGCCATAGAAGAAGAAGTTGGAAAATTATTGAAGGAAGGGTTCATTCGGAAGGTATATTACCCCGAGTGGCTAGCGAACATGGTGTGAGTCATAAAGGCCAACAAGAAACAGAGGATGTTCTTTACTTTACAAATCTCAGTAAAGCATGTCTAAAGGATAGTTTCCTTCCTTAGATAATCGATGTTAGTTGACTCCACCGGTGGCCATGAACTGCTAAGCTTTCTGGATCCCTTTTCAGAATACAACCAGACCAAAATGGCAATATCGGATGAGGAGAAAACCTCCTTTATTATAGACAAAGGAACTATTTCTATCACATTATACCCTTTGGCCTGAAGATTGCAGGGGTGACCTTCCAACGGCTGGTAACCAAGGCTTTTCAAAAACAGCTCGGGTGGAACATAGAAGCATACGCTGACGACATGCTCGAGAAAAGTTAAAAAGAAGATAAGAATATCATAGATTTAGAAGAGACCTTCAGAACTTTACGAGGATATGGTCAGGAAAATTTCTTGGCTTCATGGTCTCCCAAAGTGGGATAGAAGAATGCAAAAGAGCTTTCCAACAGTTGAAGGATTATTTAAGCTCTGTACCTCTATTAACCAAACCTAGAAATAGGGATGAGCTTTTTATGTAACTCAGCATAGCAAACCATGCTTTAAGTTCAGTCCTTATTAAAGAGCTGAAGGGATTCCAGATGCCAATTTATTACGCCAGCAAAGTGCTAAGTGACCCAGACTCTAGGTATCTATCAATTGAAAAATTGATTGATCTATACCCTGGTTGTATCAACTTGAAGATTGCACCCTTATTTTCAAGGGAACAAGATCATAGTTTTCACCAATCAGCCTTTGAGACAATCTTACAGCGACTACAAGTATCTAGAAGATTAGTAAAGTGGGTTGTCGAGCTCAGTGAGTTTTACATCAACTATAAGCCCAGAATGTCGATCAAGGCATAGAAACTTGTTGATTTTGTCACTGAACTGATTATCATAGAGAAGGATTCATCCTAGATCGAGGAGAAGCCATAAAGCCATCTCTAATCCGCCACAGTGAGCAGGTCTGGAGCAGGCCTGGTATTGAAGTCCTCAGAATATCGGAAAACCTCCGCATCATTAAAATTTGACTTCAAAGCTACAAACAACAGAGCGGGGTATGAGGCATTAATTGCAAGAATGAAATTGGCCCTCAATGTCTGAGCTCGACATTTGTACACCCATACTGACTCGTAGCTTGTCACAGGTCATATGAATGAGAGGTTTGAGGCGAACATGGCTAAGTACAAAGACTTGGTGAAGGACCTTATATCAAAGTTTATTTTAGGTCATAACGATTCCCCGCTTAGACAATAATAAAGCTGACATATTGTCTAAGCTCACTTCATCTCAAGATGTGAGTCTGTACCAAGCTGTGAAAATTCAGCAACTAGCTGGGTGAAGCATTGAAGAACAACAGCTGAAAGAGTTCTGTGATATCCCAAGAGAGTCATGCTGGATAGATCCCATCAGTGACTATTTGAAGGGGGGAGTACTTCTATTCAACTTGAAGGAAGCTTGAAATATAGTCCGTAGGTCAACTCGGTTTGTTCTCATTACTGACAAAGTATATAAGATGTCATCCAAAATGCCCTACTTGAAATGCTTAGGACCTTCAAAAGTTGATTATGTCCTCCGAGAAATTCATTAAGGTATTTGCTGCAACCATCTCAGAGGGAGATCCCTTGCTCATAAAGTCATGAGGCAAGGGTATTATTGGCTGACCTTGACCCAAGATGCTCAAGTCCTTGTATGTAAGTGTGAGGCTTGTCAATTGCACTCGCACATTCAAAGGCATCCAACCACTCATCTCACTTCTATTGTGAGTCCAAGTCTACTTTTAGCTTTGGGAATTAATATTCTAGGCCCATTTTCGATGACGATTAAACACTTGCAATGTTTTATAGTCACAAGAGATTACTTTACAAAATCAGATGAAGTAGAACCACTAGCTAAAATCACCAAACGCGCATACCAGGACTTCATCTAGAAGTCGATCATCTGCAGATTCAGTATCCCAGTAGCCTTTGTCACAGACAATGGGAATCAGTTAGACAATCAGAAGTATTGAGACTTTGGTCACAACTTGGGTATCAATGTAAGGTTAACGTCTCTGAATCACCCTCAAGCATATGGGCAAGTTAAAGTCACAAATCAAACCATTCTTCAAAGACTTAAGACCCAAGTTCAGCAGTCGAGGACTGATGTGCTACTAGCCCACAAGTGCACAGAGTCGCTTAAGTAGTAAAGTACCCAGAGGGTAGGATAATCGAATCCGTAGGGAAAAATAGAGCTACTACTAATTTATCTTCTATTATCTAACCTAAAATATTTTTGGTGTTTTTGTGATCCTACCATGTAATCAAAAGAAGAACTAAAAGTAAAGTGAATAGTCTGCAAACCTAGGGTTATCAGTCAAGAGCACATGGCACCCGGATATCTACCCCCCTAAAACTCCCTTGTGACTAGCTTCTTAATACCTTCTATCTAGTTGACGTATTCTTAGACTGTGGAGAACCCTAAATTAGTTTGATACCAATCTCTCATGTTGTTTTATGGTTCCCACTATTAGGTTTTACCCAAATCTAGAGTGTGTTGTGAAATCACTGTAATCACCCGATCTTTCTCATGTGCGCACACCCCCTATCATCTATTCCCAGCTTGGCTGAGATTTCTCTTCATGCATCAAGCAACTAAAGATATGTGATTGGCGCTTTCGCATTAACAAACCACAATCATTAAGCACACATAGACAATTCATAAGAATAATAAAAAAAATGAGTAATAAAGAAATGAGAAGAGTCACAAGTTCATCTAGGGTTCAAGGACCTGAGGCACCATAGAAGGTTTAGCCTCTCATACTATAGGAGGCCCTAACAAGATCTAAAGAGGAAGACATAATAAAAGAAATCAAACTCCCTCGATCGATGACTACTCTGCCTTCAATCTCCTCTCTGAAACCTTAGTCGACGGCAAAAGAATCCCAAAAAGTTCATCCGCTAATAGTCCCCTTTCAATCTGCATCCAACGGCCTTATATAGACTTCAATTTTACATCACACGGCTGTGTCAAGGCTGTGTAGACCCCATGTATATGTTTGGAATCTATAAGAATCGATTCGAAGCGGTTTGTGCTAATTTGAATGTACATGGCCTTGCACAAGCCGCTGTGCCTCTTTGACAGATGTGTGTCCTCTTTGATATGCTTGAGTCCATGGGAAGGGGACTTTTGGTAAATCAACTTTTGGGGATTCTTTTGATGTCGGCTAGGGTTTCGGAGAGGAGATTAATGGCACCGTGTGGGTGTCACACGGGTGTATAAGGAGCATTTTAACTATGACAGTCTAACATGCCCGTGTCTGCGAACGTGTATCTCTATGTTCTTCCATGAAAGTTTGTTCAAGGTGCGTCACGGCCTCCACATGCCAGTGTTGGTGGGCATATATCTCTCTGTCTTTCTCTGTCCTCCAGCCCGAGAGTTACACAGGCATGCACAAACTCCTGTCTAAGAACGTGTGCCTCTCTGTAAACTCCTGAGCCTTGATCTTCGCCCTCGTCTCGCTTGCCCCAATGTGTTATTGACTCCAAAGACATAAAAATTAGTCATTAAGCACCTTGGAAATCATATAATCACTGAAAAATCATCAAAGAATTGAAATCAACACTAATGTAAACATAAACATAAGCCTAAAAGTGAATCTAATCATGAAATATTCTAGAAGTCTTAACTAGAACTATCAAAAAACTACAAAACTTGGGTTGCCTCCCAAGAAGTATTTTTTTTACATCACTAGTTTGACGTACCTGTAATGCTCAATGAGGTTCAAATAGATGGAACCTCTCAGCGTCCTTGTCGGGAGGAATGTCTCCCACCACCTGTATATTTAAATTTGAAATAAGTTTACAGTCACCGGATCAGTTCTTGATTGAGCCTGATAGCAAGGTTTCATGTGGGGGTATTTCATTCCATTCCCTTGTTTTACACTTCATCCATTGTTTATTTCTCCTTCTTGGGGAGGAACTAAATTGTTCTTGTTCAGGGCCTTCCGCCTACTTTGTGCGTCTCCAAGATGGTAGTTCATCCTCGAAGAGATCCTCCAATTGATCCCCAAATAGTTCCTCCTCCATAAACTTAGAAACATAATCATCAAGGAGGTCGAGGAAATAACAAGAATCATCAAACTCCATTGGGTATCGCAAAGCTTCTTTAAGCCTAAAAGTCACTTCATCCTCTCCAACCCTCAGGGCCATCCAATCATTCTTGATGTTAAACAATGTTTGTGTAGGTTTTAGAAACACTCCCAGGATGAGGGAAACCTCCACTTGGTCATCCAAATCCAAGATAATGAAGTCTACTAGAAAGATAAACTTGTCCACCTTTATTAATATGTCTTCAAAAATGCCTCGGGGGTCATGAATTGATCTATCGGCCATCTGAAGTGTCATATTGGTCAGTTTGGGCTCTCCAAGCCCTAACTTTTGGAGTATCATGTATGGCATGAGGTTGGCACTTGCTCCAATATCAACCAAAGCTTTCTCATCCATCAACCCTCCAATGGTGAAAAGAATTATATAACTCCCTGGGTTCTTTTCCTTCTTTGGGAGTTTGTTCATGAGAACGGTTGAGCACTCCTCACTTAGCGTTGCCTTGGACACTTCTTCTAGCTTTCTTTTGTTCATGAGAAACTCTTTTAGAAATTTGGCGTATTGCGTCATCTATGAAAATGGTTCCACAAAAGGGAAATTAATGTGCAATGTCTTCAACATCTCCAAGAACTTCCTAAATTGCTCATCTTGCTGATCATTTCTGACCTTGGCTGGGTAAGGGAACTTTGGTTGGTCCTCCTTGGCCGATGTATCCTCTTGACTTCTAGGTTGAGGTGAGGGCAACCTAAAAGTCAAGAGGATACATCGGCCAAATGTCAACCTACGCTGCCAAGGTAGTTAGTAGATCCACTTCATAGATCCTTGCAGCACGACAAGGCTTATTCCTTTTCGAACTCCATTAGTACCTATTGGTCGTCATTTCTTCAATTAAGTCCTTAGCAGCACCAGGATCCTTGCTGCACAGGGAACCTCCAACTATTAAGTCTCGAATGATCATATTATCCAATCATTGGCTAAATGTCTCAACCTACGCTGCCAAGGCAGTTAGTACATTCACTTTACAGATTCTTGCAGCACGACAAGGCTTATTCCTTTCCGAACTCCATTGGTACCTATTGGTCGTCATTTCTTCAATAGTCCTTAGCGGCACCGGGATCCTTGCTGCACAGGGAACCTCTAACTGCTGCATCCAATATCTGTTTGGTAGACACGTTTAGTCCATTATCAAAGGTTTGGACTTGCATCCAGTCCACTATACCATGTTATGGACATTTTCTGAGCAACTACTTATATCTCTCCCAAGTGTCATAAAGTGTTTCTGATTCCAATTATCTGATGGAGGATATATCACTTTGGATTTTTGTGATTTTGGCCAGTTGAAAATACCTCATGAGAAATGTTTTGGCCAATTAAGCACACATAGTGATGGATTCTTGGGGTAGTGAGCTCAGCCATTTTTTGGGCCAACCTCTGACTAAGAAAGGGAACAGTCTGAGTTATATTAGGTCAGTAGGTACTCCGCTTGCTGAAATTGTATCACTGATCTCAAAGAAACTAGTTAGATGTGCGTATATGTCCTTATCCTACAAACCGTCAAACCGGCATGACTGCTGAAACATCTGAATAACATGAGGCTTCAACTCAAAGTTGTGACCTGTAATTAGTGGCGGATTAGTACTAGAACCAATGCCATCGAGGTTAGATTTAGCAAAATTTGAGATTGAGCGTGTTGGTGTTGCCATTGGTGCTGGTTGATCGACCTCCACACATGTTTCCATTGATACGGTCTGTTTAAGAGTAATTTTTCTAATCTTCTTGGGAAATTGACGCTCAAAGTCTGGATCTGGTATGATTAGTGGATAAGGGAAGCTCTTGGACATATGCACTGATTCCTCCAACAGAGAAGAAAGTCAGAAAATCATATCTAAAATAAAAGAAAAGTAACAAAATAGACTAACCCTAATTTGACTAGAAGAACAAAATCCTAATGTTCCTAGAATTCATGTTCCCTAGCAACCACACGAAAATCATAATGTGCTTCTAGAGTGCACTGGGTCACCCAAGTAGTAAAGTACCCAAAGGGTAGGATAGTTGAATTCAAAGGGAAAAAAAAGAGCTAGTACTAATTTATCTTCTATTATCTAGCCTAAAATATTTTTAGTGTTTTTGGGACCCTAACTAAGTAATCTAAAGAATAACTAAAACTAAAGTGAATAGTTGGCAAATCTAGGGTTATCAGTTAATAGGACACGGCACCCTGGATCTTTATCCCCCTAAGAATCCCTTGTGGTTTGTTTCCTAATACTTGTTATCAAGTTGATGTATTCTTGGACCGTGGAGAACCCTAAATTAGTTTGAACCCGATCTCTCGTGTAACCAAACCCTAGTCCCATAGAATGACTTTGACTTACGACTGCATTATCATTATTTAGTGTTTTGTGAGTCCCACTATTAGATTTTACCCTAATCCAGAGGGTGTGTTGTGAAATTACTAATATCACCCGATCTCTCATGCGTACACGTACCCCCTATCATCTATGCCTAGATCTAGCTTGATCAAGATTTCTCTTCATGCATCAAGAAACAACAAAAATGTGATCAACGCTTTCGCACTAACAAGCCACGAGTATTAAGCATGCATAGACAATTGATAAGAATAATAGAAAAGAAAACTAAGTATTAAAGAAAGGAAAATAGTCACAAGTTTATCTAGGGTTCAAGAACCCGAGACACCACAGAAGGTTTCTCCTCTCATCCTATGGCTGGCCCTGACAAGATCTTAAGAAGAAGACATAATAAGAGAAGTCAAACTCTCTCGATCAATGTCTCCACCACCTTCAATCTCCTCTCTGAAACCCTAGCCGACGGCAAAAGAATCCCCAAAAGTTAATCCGCCAAAAGTCCCCTTGCAGTTTGCATCCGACAACCTTATATAGACTTCAATTTTACGCTACACGGTCGTGTTATGGCCGTGTAGACACCGTGTATATCTGGAATCTTCAGGAATCGATTCGACGTGGTTTCGGCTAATTTGAATATACACGGCATTGCACACGCCCGTGTGCCTCTTTGACACACCCATGTCCATGGGCGTGTCACTCTCTGTAATGTACCTGTTTAGCTTCTTTTACTCTGATATATCCCATTTTTCTTTTATTTTGTTTTGAGTACCTTTTTTCCTATTCAATGACAACAAAATAACCAACAAAGCACAAAAATAGATGATTTCATGCAAAAAGGCAAGCAAAGTGCATGCAAATATAGTATAAAAATATGTATAATTATGCACTCATCAAAGACCAACTTGGTCGGTGAGCTCTCGAGTTGTTTATGGTTTTATCAAACTACCAATTGAACCTCAACTAGGGAGACACCTTTTAGTCTAAGATTGGGATCAAACCTACTAAACAAACTCTTTTAATCAAGATGAAAATGATAGGTGTCTCTGAGCTTAGTTTGACCTCTTAGAGGAAAAGAGGGATTTAGCCAGCATCAAGGTAGCAGCTTACGACCAATCGATCCGATGTTTCTACAACACTAGGGTGCGAGGAGTTTCTTTCCAATTAGAGGACCAAGTGCTAAGGAAAAATATTTTCCATGCAAAAGAAAGTCTAATGGGCAAGCTCACCCCCAATTGGGAAGGCCCTTATATTGTCAAAGAGGTTGGAAGACTTAGGACATACATGCTAGCTGATATACAAGGTCAAAAACTTAAATTACCCTTCCACGCTGAGCATCTAAGACGATACTACCAGTGAGTGTAATCGCTTCATTTATCATTGAGAAAATTTAACGATATCCTTTGATCAGCAACGGTCTTTTCTTCATGAGCCTTCAAATGCTAAGGAAAACTCTTAATTTCTCTCTCATAAAAGTCCCTCTTAACAGGTCGAGCCATTTTAAAGAGCTCGAATGAAAAGTCCTTCAGAAGGTAAGGAAACCGACTAGAGTTGCTCAAAGGTTCCTTCAATGACTCAAAGTCATCCGCTACACGCTATTGGCACAGCCTCATCGCCTTTTTAGGGACGAGCTTCTTAATTCATCGCCTTTTAGGGATAACCTCATTGCCCTTTTAGAAGCGAGCTTCTTAAGTCATCACCTATTCAAGGACAACCTTGTTGCCTTTTCAAGGATGATATTCACCTTTAGTCGTTGCCTTCTCAGGGACAACCTTGGCCCTTTTTAGGGATAAGCTATTAAGTTGTTGCCTTTTCAAAGACAATATCGTCGCCTTTTCATGGAAGACCTCATAGCATTTTTAGGGATGAGCTTCTTAAGTCGTCTCCTTTTCAGCGACAACCTTGTCGCCTTTCTGGGAATGATCTCCTTGAGTCGTTGCCTTTTCAGGGCATCCTCGTTGTCTTTTCAAGGACGACCTCGTTGCCATTTAGGGACAAGCTCCTTAAGTCGTCACCATTTTAGGGACAACATTGTCGCCTTTTTAGGAATGAGCTCCTTATGTCACCGCCTATTCAAGGATGACCTCATTGCCTTGTCAGGAATGAGCTCCTTAAGTAATCGCTTTTTTAGAGATGACCTTGTTGTCTTTTAAGGAATGAGCTCCGAAAGTCGATGCTCTTTCAGGAACAAGCTTTGTTGCTTTTTTGAGGGCAAGAATACAACCTAGATGTCCCCTTAGCAATGAGCACAAACTTAATTATCTTTCCATGAAAAGCTCGCCATATTAACTCTCTCTCAGAGGCAATCCAGTCATTTTCTCAGGGATGAATTTAGCACTCCTATTCACTAAGGGTCTCCAGCCAGATTGAGAACAAACTTAAATTAGCCCCAGCCAGGTTGATCTACAATGCAAACTCCTCTCCTCCAAGCTGCTCCAGCTTTTCTATGTCAGGACCTAAGGAGATGACTCGCAACACCTTAGCAGCTATTGTCGGATCGTTGAGGTTTGTCGCTATCACAATGGATTTCCCTTTCATATCGAGAAAAACCCTCGGTCAAGGAGACTCAGGTATCAGGGCCAAAGTAAAAAATCAGAGGGGAATTGGAACCATGGAGGACGGCACCCCCAACCTCACTGGAGGAATGGGAACATATACCTCGTTGTAGGGCCTCTCGAGCACTACCTATCCCCGGACAGTCTAATCCTGATTTAACCTTCCTCTACCAACGCAAAAGGCGTCTAGAGGGTCAGTGGAGTCAAGGCAGATATGGGTCTCCTCGTCCAACTCGGAGCAACCTCCCTGGAGACCCCTCCTCTTCTCGAAAGAAGAAAAGGGTATGGGACCGTTGAGAAACCCTTTCAAAGTTTGCCTCAATTGGTCACGGTCCATCTTCAGAAAACAAAGGAGTTCTTGAGATAGTTATGAAGAAGAAGACATGGATAAAACAGTCTTTTGAAGGCTATTTAAAAGAGGAACAACAAACTTGCTTTGTTTGAGCATCACAGTGAAGGTCTAACAAACAAGTGTGTTCTATGAAAAGACACAAAATAGATGGCTGACACGTGGGCCATAATCCTCATGACTCTTCGAAAAGGCTTCATCAAGAGTTACCCCTCATTATAACATCTACAAAATCCCCTCGGAAAGGCACACATCTGGGAAAATGTTGTCTGACACTTGGAAGGTGTAGCATCAGGGCAACTAGAGAGACACAAAAGGTCGCCCTTATCTCCTATCAGTTTTGGAAACATCGGGAATAATAAGGGACGAATTCCCAACATTGTTACCTGCTCAGAAGTGAATTTATTAAGTCATCGCCTTCTCACGGATGAGTTTCTTAAGTCGTCACTTTCTCAAGGACAAGCATCTTAAGTCATCGTCTTCTCAGGGATGAGCTCATTAAGCCATCGCCTTGATAAGTGCACAATTATACATGTATTTCTATCATATTTGCATGCACTTATCTAGATATTTTGTGTCAATTTCTCTATTTATGCTTCTTTGGGTTTGTTTTATGATTGAACAGGTAAAATAGGTACCCAGAGCAAAAGGAACAAGAAACGGGACAAATCTGGGCGAATCAAGCCAAAAAGGGCCTTTATAAAGATGGGTACGGCCATAGTACAATCTAGCACACCCGTGCATAAGCATGTGTACATCTCAGTACTCAAAACTCATCAAAATCATTTGGCATGGGCGTGCAGATGCTTGGAACGCCCGTGCACCCCACAGCCACAACCTACAGACGAGATGCAATGTTCCAGAAATTATTTAAAAAGATCCAGGACTCCAAATATGATCTCCATCCGATTGAAGAAGAAGGGGTTAGGAACATTAATTTAAAATTTCAGGTCGATCCAAGTTGATTTGGTTACCCGATCGCTCACTTGATGAAAACTGCGCAGACTTGGAATTTCAGTCCAATTTATCCCGAATTATCTCAAGATTATCTGGACCCACTCCAACTCAAACCAGAAGTTATCTAGAAGTGGGAGAATGATTTTTTCCTCATATTCTCAGCTTATATAAACCCTATGGAGAAGGATATTAAGGGCATCTTTGGGTGGGGGCCCAGATCAAGATCTTTGGACGAGAGCTCGAGATCGGGACGTTGGTCAGTGTAGCAGAAGATATCGAAGGACAGAGGAGACATCAAGCAAGGGAAGCCCTATTTCTTAATTATGTCTCCTATTTTCTTTGTTGATGTATTCATTTTCATGAGAGGCTAAACCCCTTTAGTGGTGCCTCGAACACATGAACCTTAGGATTTCTTTTAGTAATTGAATTCATTATTTGTTAATTTCCCTCATGGATAGTTCTTGCTATTCTATGTTTTGATTGATATGATTGTGTCATGCATGAACCATGGTCACATACCTTACAAGGTTTAGCAAAGCATGTTCGTGCTTAGGGTTTTGATTGCATGCCTTATCTATGCATAGATTCATGTCTATCTTAGTTAGGTTACAACTAGACATAGGTAATGAATTTGATCTGAATACTGAGAGATCTGATGTGACGTCTAGATGGTGCAATTATCGAACTCCCAAGAACCAACTAATCGAGAACTAATAAAAGAAACCTAGGGGATTGAGATCCGAGGAGCCACACTTAATCTCTGATTTCTCAGAACCAACTATTCACCTTAGCCTTGTTAGGATCAACAACCAACACAACCTTTTTCATAGTTTCACACTAGATAGCAAAGAATAGTTAGTACTAGATTCCAGTTCCTATGGATTCAACAACCCTACCTTTTGGGTACTTTATTACTTGAATGATTAGGTAGTTTCCGTGCACTCTGCGCGTGCATCACGCCTTCTCAAGGATGAGCCTCTTAAGTCGTCGCCTTCTCAGGGAGGAACTTAAGTCATCGCCTTTTTGGAGTGACCTTATCGCCTTTTCAGGGATGAGCCTCTTAAGTCATAATAATGACACTGTCACCTTCTCCTAGGACAAGCTTCTAGGTTAAAGAGTTGCCAAAAGTAAGGGCAATATTCATCCAAGAGTAAGGTCGACAATGTAAAAGGAAATGGAAATAGGCGATAATAGACCCCTTAGCCTAGTACAAACATGATTAGTCTGGGGGCAAAGGGATGGTATCCTCATAAGCACAAACAAGCAAGGGGAAAATTCATTTCCGTACAGCTTATGAATGTTTACAGTTATAATAAGGAGTACAGTTGGAAATACTCAGAACCTACGCTCAAAGTATCAAGAAGCTGGCCTATAAGGATAACAGCCCTAAGAAACTAGTCCAACAAGGCCAGCAAAGACCGCTACAAGGACGCACATAATTGATGGGGTATGTCAACCCCATCCTATTGGGACACTCAGAGTGGCCTAGTTGCCTAAGGTCGCATAGCTGAGAGAGCGACTCCTCAACCTTCGCCCGATCAGTTTGCATACCGGATCAAAACATCTAAGAGCTTGAGCCAATTGGCCAGGCTTGAACCTATAGAGGACCATAATCTCTGGGGCAAGCTGAGACCCACACAAGCTCCCGACCCTTAACAAGTTCACAACACCTAAGCAAAGAGAACCATCCAAAGAGAGGATGTCCTTATGCCTACTACATATGTTCATAGACATGCACAAGGACATTCTCTTAGTGAAGAGACTTCACAAGAGCCATAAGGGAGGACTAACTCACACGAAAGAAAACATGAACAAAGGCTACAAATCCAAGGTCCATATCAAAGATTGAAGGAGAGGACTAACGAGCGAGGGGCGCTCGAAATAAGAAGAAGAGAATGAGTGAAAGAACCCAGCCCTCACTTCCTACCTCTTATAGACTCTCAGTAAAGCAATTGTGTAGCTCATGTGGTCCCTAATAAAAGGGATCACTCGATGAGCCATACGTGAACTTGCTTCCAAGAACAACGAGGTCTTTCTCAAATCACAGGAGTACCTCAGAAAGTGGAGTTCACAAGAGCACCCTGGAAATTGGTGCAGTAGATGTCCAAAAATAATATTAAGCGTCAGAGAGTCCCAATTTGCATAGTTTACCCTTTCCAAGCAACAATCCGAAGCTTGAAGAATGGAAAACTTTTTGACTATAGACACCTTTGAGGCTGCCTGTAGAGAAAATAAATTATGTAGGAGGATGGGAAAAGGCCCTATCCAAAAAAAAAAAAAAAAAAAGATGTACTTCTTTGGGAAGACCAGTCACTTCGGGTTGAACTTGCAACCTCAAGAGAAATCAAGTCAATGGGGTAAAAAATTTGGCTAAATAACCCATAAGGCTGTCAAAAAAGGTTTAAAACTCAACAAAATATCTCACAAGGTTAGGCTAAAACTTATGCAACTCCCTAGTGGAGGTCGTCTCAATGACCACTTTCTTGGAAGGAAGGTCTCCAACATTTTGATCATCCTGATTCTTCAACCTCTTTCTTGGTCGAAGTGGTTCTTTAGCTTTAGTAGTCGAGAGGGCCTCTTTAGAAGGACATTTTTTTTTGTGAGGGCCCAAACCACTCGCGAAAGGAGTCTTCAACCCCATCCTCATTATTCTCAACATTTCACCTTGTTAGAAGGTATCTCTGCATGAAAGACAATAAAAACATTAAAGGAGCTACCTCATAATTAAATAAGAATAACGAAAGAGAAAAGGCCTACCCTTTACTAAGGAGAGCCCAACTTCTCTGAGGACCCCCTTAGACAACGGTTTCAAAAGGTCCAAGGGTTCTGATTTCTTAAACTTCTGTGATTGGTCCATTTCCTCGCCTAACATGGATGTCTTATAGATAGAATCTAAATGAAGGGACCCCCAAGAAGTCCGAATACCCCAATCGCCCTTAATGGAGACCAAGAGGAAGCAAGGTTTCTAATCGTGGACATGAGAAGGTATTTGACCTAGGAAAGGCCTAGAGTGCCTGGAGGAAAAGTAATACCAACCATCAGAATGAGGACTCTTCTTCAAGGAAAAGAGGAGCCAAAACCAACGAAGGGAAGGGACAATCTTAAGTCGGTGAAAAATGATTATGAAATCGCAAAGGATTCTCCAAGCATTTGTGTTGAGTTGAGATAAACAAGCAATATAGAATTTAAGGGCTCCCTAAAAGAAAGGGTGAATAGGGAGTTAGAAGCCCGCCTTAAAGGAAACCAAATATATGGCAACCTTTTTTTGATGGGGTTATTGGCTCGCTTAGAAGAAGTGTGAATCCTAAGACTGAACGAAGGAGGAATATTAAAAAGTTCTCGGACTCCAGGAAGAGAGTAAGTTTCAAGGCTACAAGAAAAGGACTCTACACTTCTAGTATCTTTCTTAGAAGCTAAGGGAGAGATCTCCATTACCTGAGTCATTGAACCAAAGCGGAAGGTCTAAGCAAAGAAGAGTAGAAGGTCGCAGAACTCCTCTCAACGACAAAGAAGATGAATCCAGATATAGAGAGATTTGAACAGTTGCTTAAAGGAGAAGGTAACCCAACGTGCCCTCCCACCAAATTATGGTGGTTACAATCCAACGACTCTGAAAAGCCAATGGAAAATCATCCCCCTCAAGGGTGACACATGGGTCATTAACCACTTGACTCTTAGAAAAGAGCATATAGAGGACAGCGCACATCATGTTCTTCGTTGAATCCATTTAATGAAGGCACCTCGGGAGCTAAAGCACTCTCACAAAGTCATCGGTCTGAATATCGAAAGTGATGCGCGGTGGTTATCTCATCAATATTGGATTATCTTGTAAATAAGTCGGAAAAGAAAGGTCACCAATGGTGCTCTTGTAGTAAAAGATGAGCTCAGTCTAGAAGCTCGCTCAAATATGAGCTACACTTACTATGATGATCCTAACCTGTATCGGATGACTCATCCAGCCGTAAGCTGCTTAGACCCATCCAGGGAAATAGGTCACCCAAGAAGATCGAAAAAGGAATACTCTTTGATCGGATCATGCCAATGACCATGCTTACTAGGTCGACTAAAAATAAATCTTAGAGGCCAAATAAGCCGTAGGGCAAGTGTTATGGGGGAAATCTAGCCTTTCACGTGGCATGATCCTGGAGCTCCATGGTAGTCAGTTGTCCATAACCAGTCGGTCATCGTTCATTGGTCGATATGGAGATTCCCTCACGTAGGGCCTTGAGAGGGGACATGCGAGCACCTCCGCTAACGATTCCCACGACCAATGGCCTGACAACACGAAAGGAGGTATAAAGGAGGTATGAGAGAGAAACGAAGGGGACTCTTGGACTCTTTTGAGCTCATATGCAACCTCAGATCTCTCCCTCTCTACCCCACTCTACTCTTCTCTTAAACTCACTGAGACTTCTCTTTATTTTCTCTTCTCATCCGATCATCCCCACTGACTTGATCATTGGAGAGTTTAGGGAGAAGGCAGTAGAGTTCCCTTGTAGGGAGTTAAACCCGCCTGTTTGACTTCCACTGCCTCTTAGGATAATGATTCGCCAGGAGCCGCCGTCTAGCTCAAGCCATTGTTAGCACTCTGAGCAAACCACATTTTATAGCTTATATGTCTAATGTTTAGGGCTAAATATGTTGGTTTATAGGGAGATTTGTGCATGTTTAGTCCTAATTCTTATAAATTGTGCAATTTGTACTAGCCAAATCTGAATAATTATGGGTATTAATTTGAGTAAATTGTAATTGTTCCAAGAAAGGGCAATTTTTAGCCCCCATTATGAGCTACAGAAGTGGAAAAATACTCGGGAGCAAAGCAAAATGAGCTACGATCATCTTCCAAAATATGATGACCAAGTTGGGGTTGACCATGTGGCCAAAGGAAAGGATGCTCCATGAAGATGAGCAAAAATACAAAGGGAAAGGGAGCTGCGAATATCTCAAAAGAGTAGCAGAGATCCAAAATTTATTGGAAGAGTTACAGGAATCCAAACCCAATCTCCACTGTTCAGATTGAAGGTCTATAAGTCAAAAACACTCAATTAAAATTTCAGGTCAATCTGAGACGAAATGATAATCCAATTTAACTTTTTATGAACACTTCACAGATAAGGAAAGGTGGACACAATCTGAAGAAGGAAGGTTGCATTCTGACTTTGCTGCAGATTTACTGGAAAAGGCTGATATTTTAGGTCACGTCACTCCACAGTGAAGGTCGCGTCGCTCAGCAGGAAGATCGAGTCTCTCTGCAGTGAAGGTTACGTCACTCAATAGGAAGGTCGTGTTGCTCGACGATGAAGGTCAAGTCGCAGATCATGACTATATAATGGAAAGATGCGCTCCTATGGTTTTTATCTTTGGTTTTGGGTTGAACTCAAGGGGGCTGCGACAAGCAACTCAAGGGCGTCATCTCCCACATTTTGCCATCGATCCGAAGAGCTAAAGCACTTCATGAAGAAGGAAGGCTTCCAATACGGACAAAGATCCACATCCTCTCTTAGTATCATTTATCTTTGTCCTTTATTTGTGAATGTGAATGCTTATTTGTATGAATGCTTTGAATCTAATGCTATGAACATCATGATTTTCGGCCAGAACATTGTTCTAGGGCTGTGTGATAATGTGAGCATGAAAACCATATGTATCTTGTGATTATGTGGTTTGTTAGTTAAGCATGGTGTGCTTGTGACATAGCCCTTATTGAACTGTTGTACCAGAAAGCAAGGGCAAATATTTAGCTACTCTTGCTTTTGTATGAATCTAGTTAATCATCGGTCAAGAAGGTGACATATCCTAGGCTTCAAGTCATATGATTGCTAGTATAGACAGATTATGCATCTCAAGGTGGAAGGTCAGTGTGACAGATCGACATTTGCCGAGGCATAGGAATATGTCACGACTCATCCAAGGTCAAGGCACCTCCTAGGATTAGTAATGTCTCACTCCGCTCTATAGGGATATGTGACGGAGACCGTATGCATAATCCTCAAGAATGAGGAATCAGAAACTACGCTCCATGCGTATGAAGTCCCTAGTGTGCCACTGAATAGCCCTACCAACCAACACAATAAACCAAAATTAATCACAAGAGAAAATCATTATCATGCCTTGGCAGCACACAACCCTAGATTATCATTATTGATTGTCTTACCCATCATCATTACTTTCTCCGTTATTCACTTGATCTCTCAAGGAATTAAGTCTACCAACTCTTGATTTTATCCATTGTAGTAGCAAAGTACCTTAGTATGCTTTATTTTAGTTAGTCTCCCACTCCCTATGGATTCGAACCGATACTTACCGGTCATTTTATTACTTTGATGACATGTGCACTTGCGTGAGTGTGTCTACGCACTCAATACAAATCCCATTATTATGCATGTTTCACTCCAATTCTAAATTAAAACATGAAATATGAAATGAGTTGATTGGGATATTGGATTCACTTTAACATGATGATAGATCAATTCAACAAGGCTATATGTGGATTGACCAAGAAAATGGAAAAAGAAAAAAGCCCAATCAACTAAGACATGGGTAAATATTTTAGGTGGGTACCGTACTATGGCCGAATTTCACTTTGAGTAGGAAACTTCAATTTGTATCTTTTCGGGTACCATGAATCAATTTGTTTTTATCGGGTGAGTACCCGAGGGTTTCTGACAATTAGATGTTGACATTTACGCCAAAATTGCCACGTTAGTCCCCGTGGATTATGCCGAAATATATCTAATATACACATAATCACTGGCTTGGCATGTTAGTACCCGTGGATTAAGCACTAGCGTGGCATGTAATCGCTGGCGTGGCACGTTTATGCCAGAATATGTTTGATATATATGTAGGACAATAAAAAGGTGAAATTAGGTTTCCCCATGGATTACATGCCAATTATGACATAAACGTCAGCATCTAATTGTCAAAAACCCACGGGTACCCGCCCAGCGAAAGAAAATTGATTCAAGGTACCCGAAAAGATATAAATTAAAGTTTGATGCTCAAAGTGAAATTCATCCATAGTACAGTACCCACATGAAAAATTTACCCGCTTAGACATGCATATTGTAAATTGGATTCCTAATTGTCTTAATATGATTCATAGATACATTCTTAATTACTAGGTTTAAAACGTATGTCCAAGTTTGGTTATATAACCTTGGAAAAAAAACATTTTAATTGATTGTGAGCTCTATGATATTGTAATTGCCTTATAACCCAAAAAATACAAAAAACTTACTTCTATACCTCTCCTGTTAACCTTGTTATAATATGTAAAAGCTCTTAGATTTTATTATAAATAAATAAAAATATTTTATAACTTTAAATTCCTACAATATTATTAAAAAATTCTTGGCCCATTTTTTAGTTTTTTTTTAAATAATTTTATTTATCAAAATAACCCTAGAGTTGCCTAGTCAACATCCAAGATGTTGATTGGATACTAGCTGGAATTAAAATAATTTTTAAATAATTTTTAAGGTTTTTAATGAAAAACATAATGTTTTACAATTAATCCATTTTGTAGGGGCTATTTAGAGCTAAACGGCCTTTCAAAGGCCGTCGAACTCTTTTAGAAGCCAAATAACGAGCTTCCTAGAGCTTAATTTCTCGAGACCAACCTAATGGGGCTTACTGGAGCTAATGGGTTTTCCAAAGACTTGTGAAAGCTCCAAAGACGGATGGTTTGCTTTATAGAGCTAAAGGTCTTTCCAAATAGCATTTAGCTCTAGGAAGCCCCATTTTTGGAGCTAATAGACTATGAAAGGTCATTAAGCTCCAAAGACGGAGGTGGTTTGCTCTTTGGAGACGGAGGTGGTTTGTTTTTTGGAGCTAAATGACCCTTTAAATGCCATTTAGCTCTAAGAAGAACCATCTCTGTAAAGATCGTTTAGTACCATGGGTTCTGACTAGATAGACCCAAGCTATCTAAAATTAAAAAAATAATAATAATAAAAAATAGGGTCATTTGAAAACATATTTATTTTCTTTTTTTAAAAAAAAAATTTCACCCCATGGCTATTTTATTTGTGAAAATCGCCTTGGGTTGCCTAGTAACATCTAGGGTGCTGACTAGGATTAAAAAAATAATTATTTTTTTGAGGGGTTTAAATGAAAAAACATAACATTTTAGTTTTTAGAACCTAGAGAGCTATCCGGGTGCACGGATCTGCCTCCACGTTGAGCTGCCAAGCCTATACACGTCCTTAACGTCCTTCGGGGGTAGTTTGTCGCCTTAGTTAAAAAAATAATAATAATAATAAGAAAAACCCAACGGAGCTAAAAGAGTTGTTTAGCTCCCTATGGTTCCTTTGGATGTTTTCTGGAGCTAAACGGCGTTTTGAAGGTAGTTAAGCTCCAAAAATAAACACAAGGGAGTTAAAAGGCCTTTCAAAGGCCATCTGGCTCCTTCAATAAGCTGTGTAGTTTCTAGGAGCTAAAAGGCCTTTGAAAAGGCAATTTCTCTCCCTAGAGACTCTAAGACCCAATGTCCAGGAGCTAAACTCCCTTTTTTTTAACTAATTAAGGAGACAAGAACCGCCGGAAGGACGTCAAAGGACGTGTTATAGGCTTCGGCAACTCACACTTTAAACAGACATCATACACTCGAAGGCTCAGCAGCTCAAGCGTGGAACAAACCCGTGCACCTAAACCCTCACCTTGCAAGAGGTAGGATTCAACCTTGGGCCATCCACAAGGGAATTTGATAAGTGCTCAATTATAAATATAATTCTATCATATTTGCATGCACTTATCCCTTTGTCTTGCATCAATTTCTCTATTCTTGTACTCCTTTGGGTTTGTTTTGTGATTGAGTAGGTAAAATGGATACCCGAAGCGAAAGGAGCAAGAAACGGGACAACCCATAATGAAACCAGCTGAAAAAGGGCTTTACAGAGATGTCAACAACCTAAGCATGATTGTGCATGGGCGTGCACGGGCCGTGCACCTCTCAGATCCAAACGCATCAAATTCAGTTGCGGACTACTTGCACAGCGTGCATTAGATGCGCACGCCCCTGCCATATTGATCTGAAATTTATATAAACCTGCCGAGGCAATGGAAAATAGGACTTTTGGGGAGATCAGTCTTCGGCGGGGATTCCGAGTAACGGCTAGGGTTTCAGAGAAGATCGAATGTGTTGAAGGCATCGAGCAAGGGAGTCACCCGTGTTTTCTATTATGTCTTTCTTCCAATATCCTTGTTAGGGCTTTTTATAGCATGAGAGGCTAAAACTCTTTGTGGTGCCTTAGGCACATGAACCCTAGAATAACTTGTTCTTGAATTTCTTTTATTAGTGGTTTATCTTTTATTAATTCTTGTGAGTTATCTTTGTATGCCTTTGCTTGATTTATGTGGTTTGTTTGCATGAGCCCGGGTCATATACCTCATTTTTATTGTAGCGAAGCACATAGGTGTTTATGGTTATGAACTGTGTGTCTATTAGTGCATTAGCCCATATCTCACCATGTTTAGAACACACCTAAGCACAGGTAATTGAGTTTGATTCGTATACTGAGAGATTGTATGTGGCATCTAGATGGTGCAATTGTCGATCTCCCTAAGAATTAGTAATGGATAGCCGATAATAGGAAATCAAGTGTTAGCAAGGGATTCCTAGGGTGATTGTGATCCGAGGTACCACGCTTCGTCTCTGATCACCCACAATCTACCAATTATTCACATTAGTTTCTTTATTGGGTTAATTTGTGAAATCCCCAAATACTTCTTATATTTCATTTAGGCTAAAGAGCAAAAGATAGTTAGTACTAGTATACTAGTCCCTATGGATTCAACTACACTACGTTTGAGTACTTTACTAATTGATCGATCCCGTACACTTGCAGGAGTGTTGTCGCGCACCTTGTGCGTGCATCAGAATTCCATCTCTTGACAAGGGACCCTTGGACCAATAGACCTTTTGGTCATTGGTGGAGTTAAACTCCCTTTGAAAGATTGTTTAGCTCCATTAGGTTTGTTTTTGTACTCTCTAGAGCTAAACGGCCTGTTACAGGCCACATAGCTCTAGAGATGAAACCTAGGGAGCTAAATGGCATTTTAAAGGCAAGTTAGCTCCTCGCAGTTCGTTTTGATGCTCTTTGGAGGTAAACAGACTTCAACAGATTGTTTAGGTCTTTCAAAGGTCGTTTATGTCTTAGAGTTTACACAGGTTATTGAGGAAGCTAAACAGTCTTTTGGTTCCCTTACACAAAAAGGAAGGTTAAAAATAAAATGCTATGTTTTTCATTTAAATCTAAAAAAAATTAATTATTTTTTTTATCCTAGTTAGCATTTTAGTCAACATCTTAGATGTTGATTAGGCAATGTTATGGTGATTTTGACAAATATAATAAGTTTGGGGCTAAAAAAATTATATAAAAAAAATTGTTGGCAAATTTCCCAAAAATATATATACTAGAAAATGGCCCAAAAAGTTTTGAGCAATATTGACTTAGAATTTAATATATATATATTGAGGTGTTTTTAGTAATTTTAACATTTATATCAATTACATATCAAAGTGATAAATTCTATTATACCGTGGCTTTTAAACAACGAGAGCATACCTGCCCACTATGGCGGCTGTAGGGTTTTGATTTGTATTTTTTTGGGTGTCGGATGTGTCACAGCATCCATGTGATCATGGTAACATAGAAGGGTAATAATCTTTGGTGGGTTACCGAACTATGGGCTTTTTTCACTTTGGTTACCGAATTTCAATTTGTTTCTTATTGGATACCGAAGATCGATTTTGTTTCACCGGGAGGTTACCCGAGGGATTCCGGCCAAATTAATCCTATGGGGGCGCCGGAATGGTCACGTAGGATGCCACATCACTCCATCTTCCTCCCCCTTCGAAACCCTTTCTTCTTCACTCGAGAGAGCAGCGTGAGGGTTCTTCTCCATCCGAACGTTGCTTCTTTCAATCTCTTCGCTTGATGCGTAGGATTTGATACGATTGCAACACTGAAAGAGCTCTTGAGAGCTAATTCGATCCACGAAGGCGTTGTTAGCGCTAAATCAGTCTCCATGTTGTTGCCACTTTGGCAATCTCACAATTGAATATTAAAATTCCTATTCTCTTCAACCATTCTCACTCCTCTGCATCCAAAATTCCTTCAAAACATTCATAATCTCCATCAATTTCAAGCATTCACTCCATGCTCTAAAAATCCAACTTTTTTATTCTTCTTTTTCCGTCCAAGAGTCCAATCCGCCAAGCCAAACCTCAAGAGCTCCCAAGTCACAATGAAGGGCATCTTCGATCCCCAAAAATATCTCTACAAACGCAATGAAAAACACACCATAATCAAGCAAGACACCACTGAGAAGCCGTCAGAATCCAATACCCAAGACGAGCCTAAAGACAAGAAGAAACCTGATGCAGTTGACTCCAACGAAGTTGCCGAGAAGGACGATGCCTCCTCCCCCACCACCGATGACAAGGCCAAGTCGGACTCTGGCGCTAGCGCCGAGCAAGCTATGGTCGTGGAATTGAAGAAGAACGAGCCAGGGTTTCAAATTAGGAAAAAAAAAATGGTGATGTGGCATCTTACGTGGCCATTTGGGCGGCCAAGTAGAATTAATTTGGTCGGAATCCTCCGAGTAACCTCCTGTAAAACAAAAATCGATCTTCGGTACCCAAAAAGAAACAAATTGAAATTCGGTAACCAATGTTAAAAAAGTTTATAGTTAGATAACCCACCAAAATTAAAACCCTAACATAGAAGGCATCATATTAAAGTAGTTAACTGATTTTCTGGGAAAGGGGTGTACAAACAAATTTTTAGGTTTCAGAAATTTACAAATAACAATAATAATTTGCAAATCAAATAAACAATTAGATTTTTTTTAAAAAAAATACAAATTTAGTGGATGAGAAATTTTAGAAAGGTGTATTAATTATGAGGTCTGGCAAGGATATATATGTGAAAACGCAGACATTTAATCCCCCAAGAGCTCCGTGCTCCCGTCGAACTACCTTGGAGGCCGGTGGCGATGGCTGTTTGTTCTTTCTCTTCTTCCATTCGCCTCTACAATGGCTCCTCTTCGCCGGCCGTTCCACTGGTTAAACCCCCAGTAATAAAGCCCTTCTCTTTATCCTGGACCTCTTCTTTCCCACCCTTGAGCATCTCCACGAATCTGCGACTTATCGCACCAAACCGTCAGGTTTCTCCATATCCTCTTGTTTTCCCATCGATGAAATTTAATATTTTGTAATGAAACAAGCCGATTGGATTTTTTTATGTAATTTATGTTGATTAACTGCTTTTTCAAAATATATGATAACTTTTAGTTTGGATTTTTGGCCAGGGTTTTGTTACTATGTTTTTTATTTTTTATTTTTTGTAAGGGATACTATGGGTTTTTTTTTTTTTTTTGGTGGATGGGTTTGAAAGCATGATTTTGCATAAAATTTCTTAATTGGGGTAGGTGTTCTTACATGTAGTGATTACTATGATGCATGTGAATGTTCAAGTGCCTATTTCACAACATCGACCAGGAATTGCTTAAAAGGAGTATGGTTTTTAGTTGGATAAATGGGATTTTTGAAAATTTTCATGTCGGGGTGGTTTAGATTTCTATTATTGAAAAAAAAAACCACTCATTGAATGCATCAGTCTTACTGGCCACCATTTTTTTTTATCATCAATTGTGAGTGTGTTTGCTGGCATTGACTATAGAGATGAGGTTGAAAATGGTGAAAGAAATATGTGATTTTCATTATTTATGATGGTGTAAATGGTCCCATTATCATTCGTTTTGATTGAGGAAGAATAAAATGAAAAAGTAACAAGAAGGACAATCTGTTTCTTGTGTTTTTTACATGAATAAATTAAGATTGATGATAGAAGCTATGGAAAAGATAGATGATGCTTGTGTTATGGCTGGTAAAGGGAAGAACTTTGAAGTTGAAAGGACCTTATGGACATGATTGCATCTGAGACCTGATGGTTGAGAGAATTAATGATACATTGTCAGCTTATTAGTTTGAAAATAAATTCTTCCCCCTAAAAGATACACTAATTTTCTGAAAATTGATCATCTTTTAAGGATTAAAATCTTGTTAAGGAAATCAAAATTACATTTTCATCAAAGAAGCCATTTCATAGGAATTATGGAGTGGAAGAACACAGAAAACTTGGTCCGATTAATATCTGAATTTGGCTGTATGAGCAAGGAAACTTTCGCATTGAAATGAAACTAGAAAAAAAATCTTATATTTTACACCGTTGGTCTGTTAGCTTGTTTAGGCTTTGTTGTTTCAGCAATATCATTATCAAATTTCTTAGATAATGGAATCTAAGAATGTTCCTAGGGAAATGCAGAACCGAATATATTGTTTGAATGGAGAGGTTTGATGTGTCTTTTTGGTACATATGTTTGAAAGGAAATATCTGATGAACTAGAGCTGTTGCATTACAGGATGATATGTGGAGCACTTGTCCCATCCTATTTCTTGTTTCTAGGCGAGGATTTTTGTTCTTTTAACTTCTAATTCCATCCTTAAAATCTAAATTTCTTTTCTTTTCCTAGGTTTCCTTCTCTTTATCTTCCTTTTTTCCCTTAATTTGGCTTATTTTTATTAAATCTAATCTTCCTCAAGTGTTTCCTTATTTGAATCTCAATTTAATTTAAAATTTAAAACCCTTGTTTGATTTTAATAGTTGCATTGCTCTAAACGAAAGTGATTTACCACATTTATAAAGTAAAAGCATGTTTTTTTCAAATTAAGCTAAGCCAATATATATATTTACGCCTGTGTCTAAATATTTGTTTTTCATTAAACTGACGCTTCTTGTTACATCAGCAAAATTTAGTAATTGTATTCAAGTGCACTAAAGATATAGAGTTATTTAAACTCACAAGCCACTTGGCTTTATGCATATCTAGAGATGACCAGGAACTGAAGTACACCAAACTTCAGCTGTATGAGCTAAGTTAGGCGTTGTTCAAGAGCCAAAAATATGGTTTGTTTAGAAGTGTTTTCAACTTAGCTTTGCTTGTGTAATTATGCACGGTAATATGTAGAAGACCTTTACATATGCTAACAAATAATTTCTCCCAGATATTCATCTCAATGAATGTTTCCATATGCTGTGGAAACGTTCTCATGTGTTTTGCAGTTGACAATCCACTTTGTTCTCTAAGATTTGATTTTTACCTCCACTGCAATATATGTAACTATTTAAGTTTAAACAGTTGAAAAAAGATGGTCTATATTAACTTTACCCAGAATGTGAATACATGCTTATGTGTAATTTTTACATGTACACTTGATGCTTGATTTATTTAAATTGGATTTGGCTTTCTTGTGCCCTTGAAAGGCATGGGGAAGTGAGTAATTTTTTTGGTTTGATTAAAAATGTTTATTGTGGTTGGTAGCCTTTTGTGGTTCAAGCTGCTTGGACTCGTAGATCTAGAGGCGAAGCTGCAAAGAAGCCAAATCGGAAGTCATGGAAACAGAGGACAGACATGTACATGCGGCCTTTTCTGCTAAATGTTTTCTTCTCCAAGAGATTCGTACATGCTAAGGTGATGCATCGGGGAACTAGCAAAGTGATATCTGTGGCAAGCACCAATTCCAAGGAACTCAGAAACACACTTCCATCCCTCATTGACAATGATGCATGTCGGACAATTGGAGAACTGATTGCTGAAAGATCCAAGGAAGCTGATGTGTTTGCAATGGCTTACGAACCCAAAAAGAATGAGAGAGTAGAGGGCAAGCTTGGGATTGTAATTGATACAATAAAAGCTAATGGCATCATTTTTGTAGATGACTACTGATTTTCAGTTTGTATTAGCTTCTAGTGACTTTGTTGTATCAATGCCCTATAGTAATTTGTTATTATTGTGAAATAGTCTGACTAAATTGCCAGGATCAGCAGAATTATGTCATCTAAGTGATGTTCCTCGAGTGCGGAGGTAGACAATTTAATTCTCTTTTCTTTTCTTTTCTTTTTTTATTGTTTCCTGGTAACTAGTCATGTAAAAGGGAACTGACGTTCACAGCAGCAAAGGCTAGAATTGTGGTCGCAGATATATTGTCAGCTTGTTTGCGCTTTTAAATGTTCTTGATTGATCCTGAAAATTCGCCAAAGTATAGCTCATTGTTTGCTTATTTGTGGTTATTGTTCTTTCACTGGATAGAGAGCTATGAAAGGTTCTGGTTATTTTTGCTCACTGAATCTATGGACAAAATTGGTTGTAGTACTATTTGCCCTCCAGAAAATATGAAATTTCTTGTACACATCCATGAAATTTACAATTTCTGCACATGCACAAATAAGTTCCATTGAGATTCAGAGGTATAGGCAAGGGTTTCATCACATCGCCTCCCAGGTGTGATGGAGTATAGGCAAAGGTTCCCACATCATGGACGGGTGTGGGTAAAGAAGTTAGTCCCGCCACATCGGCGCCCGGATGTGGTGTTAAATAAGCAAGGGTTTTCGCATCTTAGTGGACGGGTGCGAGTAAAGAAGTTAGTCCATGAGAGTGAGAGTAGGATTAGGATTGGTAGTTGGAATATAGGATCTTTGACAGGAAAATCTATGGAGTTAGTTGACACTCTAAAAAGGAGGAGGATAGATATAGTATGTTTGCAAGAGACTAGGTGGATAGGAAAGATATTGGTAACACAGGTTATAAATTATGGTATTGTGGAGGGGATAAACATAGAAATGGTGTGGGTATAATTATGGAACAAAAAATGAAGGACAAAGTGGTTGAAGTCAAAAGGGTAGGAGACAGGATTATACATTTGAAGCTAGTGTTGGGAAAAAAAATAATTAACATAGTGAGTGTGTATGCCTCTCAAGTAGGCTTAGGAGAAGAAGATAAGGTCAAGTTTTGGGAAGATTTGGATATGGTAGTTCTAGGGATTCCAAGTGAACAAGAGTTTTTTATTGGGGGTGGTCTTAATGGACATGTAGGTAGACTTAGTGATAGCTACGAGCAAGTGCATGGAGGTTATGGATATGGCAACAGGAATGAGGAAGGAAAATCTATATTAGATTTTGCTTTGGCTCATGATTTGGTGTTAACCAACACTTGCTTTAAGAAAAGGGAATCACACTTGATTACATTTAAGAATGGGGGTAATTAGCCAAATTGACTTTCTTGTTACAAGAAGAAGGGATAAATCTATTTGTAAAGATTGTAAGGTTATACCTGGACATTAACCACACAACATAGGTTGGTGGTGTTAGATGTGAAGAAAAAGGGCATAGTAAAAACAGAAAGGAGGGTTAAGCAAAGTAGGATTAGATGGTGGGCATTAAAAGAAACCAACCAATTAGCATTTAAGGATAAAATATGGGAAGAAGGAGGCACAAATGTGAAAGATGATGCAAACACCTTATGGAAGGAGATGTCGAATCGTATTGAGAAAATAGGAAGTGAGCTCCTAGGGGTCTCTGAGGGACTGGGACCTCGACCACAAGAATCATGGTGGTGGAATGAAGAGGTTCAAAAGGCTATTAAAGAGAAAAGATATTGGTATAAGAAATTACCCACAGCTGAGGATGGAGAAGTCTTTGAAAAGTATAAAAAGGAAAAAAAAAAATGAGGCCAAGAAAGCGGTTAGCGAGGCCCGAGGTAAATCCCTAGCTGATTTATACCAAAAGTTAGGGACACGAGAAAGGGAGAAGGAAGTATACAAGATAGCAAGGCTAAGAGATAAAAAGGGAAAGACTTGAACCAAATCAAGTGCATTAAGGATGAGTCTCAACAGGTCTTGACAGAAGATAAGGAAATCAAGGAGAGATGGAGAAACTACTTTGATCACTTGTTCAATACAAGTCATGAGGATAACTTTACGGATTTTTATGCATCAACGATAGAAAGGAACTTTAGCTATACACGTAAGATCAGGCCTAGCGAAGTCAAGGAGGCACTGGGAAAAATGAAGGCTAGAAAAGCTTGTGGTCAAGATGGTATCCCGATTGAAGTTTGGAAGTGCCTTGGAGAAGTAGGGGTAGAGTGGGTAACCAAACTCTTCAACTCTATCCTAAAAGGGAGAAAATGCCAAACGATTGGAGAAAGAGCATTTTGGTTCCTATTTATAAGAATAAGGGAGATATTTAAAATTGCACCAACTACCTTGGTATTAAGTTAATGAGTCATACGATGAAACTCTAGGAGAGGGTAATAGAGCATCGACTCAGGTATATCACGAAGGTGTCAGAGAACCAATTTGGTTTTATACCAGGTAGATCCACAACAGAAGCCATTTTCCTATTAAGAAACTTGATAGAGATCTACAGAGAAAAGAAGAAGGATCTCCATATGGTTTTTATTGACCTATAGAAAGCATATGATAGGGCACCAAGACAAGTCTTTTGGTCGGTATTGGAGAGGAAAAACAATCATGTAAAATATATAAATATTATTAAGGATATGTATGAGGGAGCGGTTACAAGTCTGAGAACAGTAGGAGGCGATACGGAGAAGTTTCCTATAACAGTGGGTCTACATCAAGGATCGGCCTTGAGCCCATACTTGTTTACCCTAGTAATGGATGAATTAACTAGTTATATCCAAGATGACATCCCATGGTGTATGTTGTTTGCGGATGATGTTGTCCTAGTGGATGAGACTAGAGATGGAGTAAATCAAAAGCTAGAATTATGGAGAAACACTTTAGAAAGTAAAGGCTTTAGGTTAAGTAGAAAAAAGACAGAATATATGCACTGTAATTTTAGTCTAGGTAGGAGAGATGAAGGAGAAGTGAAACTAGGGGGGTGGGGGGTGGGTAGGGGGGGATAGTGCCTAAGGCTAACCATTTTAGGTATTTAGGTTCCACTTTCAAGGATGATGGGATGATAGATGAAGATGTAACCTATAGAATCAAAGCTAGATGGTTGAAATGGAGAAGTGCCAAGGAGGTGTTATGTGATAAAAAGATACCTAACAAAATAAAGGGAAAATTTTATAGGACGACAGTTAGACCGGCCATGCTATACGGGAGCGAGTGTTGGGCAACTAAAGTTCAACATATGCATAAGATGAATGTGGCCGAAATGAGGATGTTAAGATGGATGAGTGGTCATACAAGATTGGACAAGATTAGAAATGAACACATCCGACAGAAGGTGCATGTTGCACCAATTGAAGATAAAATACGAGAAGGGCGTTTAAGATGGTTTGGACACGTACGCCGGAGACCCCCAGGTGCTCCAGTTCGAAAATGTGATAGTTTAGTTGTAGAAGGTAAGAAGAGGGGTAGAGGTAGGCCTAGGATTACGTGGAGAGAGGTGGTGTCTAAGGACCTACGTATGTTAGATATTGAGCCGGATCTTGCTTTTGACAGAGCGACATGGAGACAAAAAATTCATATAGCCGACCCCGCCTAGTATAGGATTACCGATAAGTCGGCTAAAAGGTTTTCCTTCATTAGCTTAGCTTTGTTTGTAGGGATACTGTTCTGCTTCTAACATCCCAATCTCTCATAGAAATTATCTGTTGTTATTATTATTTATTTATGTATTTTTATTTTTCATTTTATTTCATTTTATTTTAGTTTATTTCATTTCCTTTTATTTTATTTTTATTTCATATTTGAGAGTGACATGAAAACAGAGAATCCATATAGCTGACCCCATCTAGTATGAGATTAAGGCTTAGTTGTTGTTGTTGTTGTTGTGAGATTCAGAGGTATAGCATTGCCAGTGTTTAGTTGAGGGATAACCCCCAACCTTACCCAGGTATATATATATATATATATGGATAAATGTGGACAAACACGTGACCTCATCCAGAGAGCACGCATGGCTCTATGCCGAACGTCCGTATAAGCGGCACAAGTCCTCAGTTCAGACATCTCTCTTGGGCAAAAGGTTGCAGAAGTAAAGGAAGAGGATAGAATGACATAGAAATGTAGATAAAAGGTATATGCTGAATGTCCGTATATATCCCTTACAACGATGGGACAACAACCGACTCTGAGGATCAGAGACAAAAAAGATGGAGAAATGAAGATACAAGGCATATGGAAAAAAAAAAAGGGTTAAAGCCATTTTTGGTCCCTGAAAACGGGACCAATGTTCATTTCCATCCCAAAATTCAAAATTTGTTCAATATGGTCCTTATGTATTGCATATTTTGACATTTTGGGTCCCTATGTATTCCGTATTTTGTCATTTTTGGTCCCTATTGCTGACGTGACGGTCATGTGGAATACCAACGAAATGCATAAAATCTTTTTATTATTATGTTTAGGTCATTATTTTGCTAATGTGGAGTGATAAGTGGCAGTATATGCTGATGTGGACCGTATTGAACAAATTTTAAATTTTTGGGATGGAAATGAATATTGGCCCTATTTTCAGGGACCAAAAATGGCTTTAACCCAAAAAAAAAATTGAACTCTCTCTCTCTCTCTCTCTCTCTCTCTGATAGCCCTCTAGAGAATTTTCTCTTAGGCGAGACCTCTCACTAACTTGGGCGACAGACCTACCCTAGGGCACAAGGCCCGTCCCCCTCATCCTTGTATTATGTGCAGAAACACCTTATTGAAGACCACCGATGGAACAGAGAAGCTCCTAAATACTCACTCTGAATGTTGTTGACATCTCCCTCAACTACAAATTATAATAGCCAATCTTGATCGGTGCTAATCACTGGATGGAACCGATTATTACACCAACAGTTTGGCGTCATCTGTGGGATTTCGAGACATGAAGCTGTGTAGCTACAGGAACAGTGAAACATAACTAGGGACAAGACGAGGAAGGTGATGGTGTTGTTGAGCTCAACAGAGGTCTGGGAGTTAAAGAAACTCCTCCAAACCAATTCCTTGCCGAAGAGCTCAAGGAGAGCTTTGCCGGGCCCTAGAGCACAAGATCGAAGTCCTAACTCGAGCTCTTTAGGCGGTGGAGTGACAAGTCTCACAGGCTCTACCACCACCGAGTGCTCCATTGGAGGCCTCAAAGACCCAACGGAAGTCTAATGCTCGCACATCTGGACGGGAACGAGAACCAAGAGAAGGTAAGCAAAAGATGATCCCATCATCAAGTAGCTCAATGCTACATCAAGTCCGGCAGTAGCCTAGGACCTCTCCACAGGCTCGACATTACACTTCCTCCTAGGAGAAGGAGTACCCGAGGTATGTTCCTTGGATGATGTCTCCCAATGTCCCAAAAGTCCTAGAAACACCTTTCCCTAGCACCTACTATGCCAACCTAAGATGGCAACTCAAATCATGTCAACTATCTGAGAACTATCAGGATGATGATGTTGATTTATGGGACCCCGGACGCAATCATGTGTCAAGTAACAAGTTTTCCCTACAACCTTGAGAGAGGAAGCCCACGCTTGGTTCAATAACCTCCCTTCTGAGTCCATCTCCTCCTTCGACAAGCTCACTAGCCTCTTTGTCAGCCACTTCACAGTAGTAAGAGACAAAGGAAGAGCTCAACAACCTTGATGAGGGTCAAGCAATGAGATGGAGGGAGCCGGTGCGACTATATCCATCGCTTCAACATGGAGATGCTAGACATCACCAACCTCAATCAAACCTTCGCCTTCACAACTCTTATGGAAAGACTCTGCAAGTCAACTTTCTGATTCTCCCTCTGCAAGAAGCAACCGGAGGATCTATCGAATCTCCTTGCCTGTGCGAAGAAGTGCATCAATATAGAGGAAATTCAAGATGGCTGGAAGGAGGAGGTCAGGCATGAAAGGCCCCAAAGAGAGCAGAATCTTGGTCGAGGACCCCTGATCAGGACAAAGCAGCCGAGACTCCAGCCTCGGGAGATCCAGAAAGTATAGGAGCTAGTGAGGTACCGAAGTTATGCTTCCCTCAAATCCAGCTGGGCAAAGATCTTGATACAAACTCAGGATCAAAAGATCTTGACATGGCCAACTCTAATAAAGAATCCGGGGTCTCGGAAGGATAGCAAGAAGTACTACCACTTTCATAGAGACTGAGGCCACGACACCAAGGATTGCATCTATCTAAGGCATGTGATCGAAGACCTCATTCGACAAGATCACCTCAGACAATATCTCCAACGCAACCAAGGAAGTTAATGGCCATCCTCTCTAAAGTATAACTGACCCTCCACAAAAGTCATCCACTACATCACTGGGGTCCAGGATGTGGTGGAGAGAGCACAGTGGCCCATAAGCACCGTGCCCGGATGACTGACCGAGTACAACGATCGCGGAAAAGGCCTCAAGCCAAGCCTCCCATCATTTTCTCAGACGATGACCTAGGTGGAATATACCATCTGCATGATGACGCACTGGTTGTCACCGTTACTCTCCCCAACTATGAGGTACAAAGGGTCCTCATTGATAGTGGGAGCTCAATTTATGTACTTTTTTGGGACGCCTTCGAGAAGATAAATCTCGGACTAGAACGGTTGGAGCTAGTGAAGTCCTCTCTTGTGGGATTTTCAGAAGGAACGGTGCAACCTGAAGGTATATATGTTGACACTCCCCATTAGAGTTGGGAGTTAATGCTGACAATCGACGATCATGGCAAACTTCCTTGTCAACCGCTGCCCATCCAACTATAATGTGATCCTCAAGAGGCCGATGTTGAATGTCTTAAGGGCGGTCATCTCCCCTTACTACTTGCTGATGAAGTTCTCCACTGAGAATGGCTATGGAGAGCTAAGCGGGGATCAACCACCGGCTCGTCAGTGCTACGTCACCCACCTCAAAGGAAATGCTCAGGCAACGTTGGTTGTTGAAGCGCATAACGAGGCCAAGGGTCGACGGTTGTAGTGAATGACACCAGTTTAGGAACTAGTCACAGTACCGCTAGTGGAGAGTCTGCCTAACTGCATGGTTTAAGTCTAAGCTGAGCTACAAGAGGAACAACGAAAAGAAGTCATGTCCTTTTTGAGAAGCAACACCAACCTCTTTGCGTGTTCTCCAGACATGCCTGGGGTCAGCCAAAGTGTCATCGAGCACCACCTCAATGTAGATCGTAGGCGCAAGCCAGTAGCCCAAAAGAAGTGTTCTTTCGCCTTGGAACAACAGCATGCTACAGAAGAGGAAGTCAAGAAGTTGCTCAAGACCAAGTTTATCAGGGAAGTTCACTAACCTGAATAGTTAGCCAATCTAGTGTTGGTGAAAAAGGGTTCAGGAAAATGGAGAATATGTATAAACTTTGCGGACCTTAATAAAACTTGTCCGAAAGAATGTTTTCCTTTACCTTTGATTAACAAAATCATTGATTCCACCTATGGCTACGAGACTTTGAGCTTCTTAGATGCTATCTCTGGATACAACCAGATTTGGCTGGCTAAATCCGAAGAGAAGACCTCCTTCGTCACCAACAAGGACACCTACTGTTAAAAGGTAATGCTCTTTGGACTGAAAAATATAGGAGCTACTTTCCAAAGGTTGGTGACAAAAGTGTTCAAGAAGTAAATCGAAAGGAATTTCGAAGTTTATATAGATGACATTGTAGTGAAGAACAAGAAGGTTGATCAACATACCGCCAATCTGCAGCAAACCTTCCAAGCGCTCCGAGCTTACGGGATGTGCCTCAAGGCCCTCAACTCGAGCAAGTGCGCCTTTGGCGCCCAGTCGAGTAAATTTCTCAGGTTTACGATGACTCAGCGAGGCATAGAGGCTAACCGCGAGAGGATCAAAGTAATCCTTGAAATAGGTTCTCCCAAGACTACTAAGGAGATTTAGATGTTGAATGAGCAGTTGGTTGCTCTCGGGAAATTCATTTCAAAGTCTAGAGAGAAAAACCTTCAATTCTTCTGAGATCTACGGCAGGCTCCTAAGGTAGAATGACTAAGGAGTGCGAAAGGGCTTTCCTACAGCTCAAGGAATACCTTGGCACCCCGTTACTACTAGCCAAGCCTCAGCCTTGGGATGAGCTCCATATGTACCTAACCTCAGCAGCCTAGGAATTCAGCTCGGTTCTTTGGAAAGAAGGAGAGATACAAAGGCCAATCTACTATAACGGCAAAGTATTCACTAACCTTGAATCTAGATACCTCTCACTAAAGAAGCTGACCTATGCTCTGGTTACCTTGGCTCGTCGCGTAAGGCTGTATTTCCAAGCTCATAAGATTGCAATCTTTACCGATCAACAGTTGAAACAAGTCCTCAAATGACCACAAACGTCATAAAGGTTGACAAAGTGGGTGATCAAACTTGGGGAGTTTGATATTGATTACAAACCTCACACTGTAATCAAAACCAAGTGTTGGCCGATTTCATAGTGGAGTTAACCACTTCTGAAGATGGCGTTCCTCCCTCTAAGGAGCCAATGGAGGCTAGAGATACACCTTATGCCCTATGGATCTTGTATGTGGATGGATCGGCTACTTGAAGTAGATCCGTGGCTAGCTTAATCTTGCGATCTCCTTCAAGGTGGAGTACATCTACTGCACTCAAGTGCGGCTTCAAAGCTACCAACAACATGGTAGAGTATGAGGCTCTAAATGTAGGATTACAACTAGCCCATGGCTGGGAGTCAAAAATTTGCATGCTCACACCGACTATCAACTTATAGTTGGCCATACAACAGATGAATTTGAGGTCAGGGATAATAATATGGTGAAGTATAAAGCTATGGTGAGAAAGCTTTTTTCTAGCTTTTAGCAATTTCAAATCACAAAAGTTCCTCTGGCTCGCAACTCCGAGGCATATTTCCTGTCAAAGTTTGCATCCTTGCCTAGTGCTGACCTGAAGCAGCCCCTCAAACTTCAATATTTTTGTTTCCAAGACAATTGAAGGCTGGACAAAAGAAGAAGTGTGATAGATCAAAGAAGAACCCTGCTGGATCGATCCTATCCAAAGCTATCTCTAGAGTGGATTTCTTCCTCCTGACCCAAAAGAAGCTCATAAAGTGTTAACCAGGTCAGCTTGTTACATTATTGTAAATTAATTTTTGTACAAAAGGTCATTTACAATGCTCTATCATAGATGCCTGCTCCCTCGGAAACGGATTATGTTCTTCGTGAGATACACAAGGTGATTTATAGGGACTGCCTCGGAGGTATGGTACTAAGTTATAAAGTCCTTTGACAAGGATACTATTGTCCAACCCTAGTGAAGGATGCTATGGCAATCATCCAAAAGTGTGAAGCTTGTCATTGCCACTCAAGGATTTAGAGACGACTAACTACCCAACTTACTTAAGTCGTAAGCACTCGATCATTCGTGATGTGGGGATTGACATTTACGGTCCTTTCCCAATAACACTCAGACAATTAGAGTTCCTTATCATCACCATTGATTACTGCACTAAAGGGGTAAAGGCAAAGCCACTGGCAAGGATTTCCGAGAAGATGTGCCTGGACTTTCTGTGGAAGTTAGTCATTTGTAGGTTCGGTATTCCTATAGCCTTTGTTACCAACAATGGGCACCAATTTGACAACCAACTTTTCAAGAGATTTTGCTTAGATTTAGGCAATGAAGTGAGATTGACATTTGTAACTCATCCTCAAGCCAATGTTCAAGTAGAGGTGATGAACAAAACCCTTCTCCAAAGCCTCAAAGACTAAGTTCTGCAAGCTGAGTCCAATTAGGTCGATGAGCTCCCAAGCACCCTATGGGCACACTGAACAACTAGCATAACCCCCCACAAGGAAGACTCCCTTTGGCCTCACTTTTGGGGCCGAAACAGTGATCCTGGTAGAAATCAGGATGCCAACTTACCAAACACAGACATTCACTATAGAGTCCAATGACAAGGGGATTTGAGTAGAGCTTGACCTCTAGGAGGAAAAGAGGGACAATGCCTATATCAAAGAGGCGGCCTACCGCCAAAGAGTTCGGCTCTTCTACAATTCCAAGGTGAAGGAGGTTTCCTTTCTAAGCAGAGATTTAGTACTGTGGAAGAACATCTTTCAAGGCAACAAGAGCCGAACAAGGAAGTTAACACCCAATTGGGAAGGCCCTTATATTGTAAAAGAAGTTGTCCAACCCGGTACATATCGACATGCCAACATAGTAGGGCGAAGGCTTAAACTGTCATTCCATGCTGAGCACCTTAGGCGCTACTATCAATAAATGGAATTCTCCTTCTGTTTGTGAAAATTTCATATGCTCCAATGCTACTTGCAATCTAGCAATTTGTACTCAAAGTCCTTCGAAGGTCTAAGCGTATTTGCTCATACATAGAGTGCCCTCTTAAGGGCTCGGCCTTGGCATCAACTTATAAAGTCTCTTCCATAGAGCGCCCTCTTAAGGGCTCGGCCTCGACATCAACCCACAAGGGCTCTTCCATAGACGCCCTCTTAAGGGCTCACCCTCGAAAGTCCCCTACAGGGCCAAGTGTATCTGCTCGTATCAAAGTCCCTCGTAAGGCATAGAATTGTTACCCACATTTGTGCCCTTTTTAGGTCTCGGTCTCGAGTACCCTCAGGACTCGACATAAATGGCTCTTCTCATGTTGTTGATAAGCGTTCAAATGATCATATTTTCTATATCATTTTCATGTGCATTTGGCATGCACTTGTGAGAAAATTGGCCCACCGGCACTTAATCTATGTTAATTTATATTTACAAGGCATCGGAAGGCCTCAGGAAAAAAAAAAGGAAGCATTCCATCACCAATTGAGGCAAAAACAAAGCAAGGATAAGTTACACTCGTGCACACTCAGATGCACGTACCCGTCATAGAGCAGAGAATGAATTTCTAGATTTCGCTGGCGAGATAGCGCCCGCAGGCTACCCTCCTGTGACCTTCCCGAGAAGCACATGGGTACTCAGGCTCCCGTGGGGTGACCCGTCTTGATTTCTTGAAAAGAACGTGGATGCTCAGGTGCCCCACGCGACCAACCGTGCTGTCTTCCCGAGAGGCACATGGGTGCTCAGATTCCTGTGGGGCTAGAGACTCAGACCCAACAGACTTAATCTCTGTAAGAATTAGACTCTTGCGGACCCAATTCGAGCTAGATCTTATCAAAATGCATGAGAAATAATAAATACCATGTTTTAGGGTTTGGGAAAAGAGCTTATGATTCCATTGATCACCCTTGGGAGCTCTCGCACTTTGGACCCTCATCCATTCACCTTCTAAGGCATCAAAAGAATGTCGCTTGACGACAGAGGGTAGGAGGAAATCTCATCAACAATCCCCGCCAACAGTGGAGGGAACAGTGTATCATTTTATTACGCTTTTCTTTATTCCTTTCTCTGTATTGGATTGTTGTTCCACTTTGATGGGGAACTAATTTTGTAGGCATTTGGGCATTAATGAACCCTTGGTTCATGAATTAACTTTGACTTTGAATGCTAATGGTTATCTAGTTATCTCTTTTATGATTAAGATCTATTGAGTATCATTCTTTGATTTTGGGTAATCTACATTGCGACAGCCCTGATTATCCAATCTGGCTCACCGGGGGAAGACACAAATGTCTCCCTGTGTGCGGGCATACCTCAATAGAGAGGATTGTGAGCGCACTGAGAGATCGGGCACTAAGGAGAACAACTCCTTCATATATCTTATTCCCATAGTACTTCCAAGTATTTTATTCCCTAGAACATCATCAGTAAAGGTACTAGGTTAGTAATTCACCTCGAGAGAGGGAGTGAAGACATATTAGGAATCCTTGGTCCGATATATCATAACTAGTGACCTTAGTATTCATCATCTATCATGAGGACCAGAGGGGAATTCATTACCCGGATGCCCTCCTTTTATGATTGATTGACCCTACAATCCTATCGCATCTCTGTTTTCTTTTTACTCCTTGTTTAGATTTAGCAATTAATGTAATTCAACATCACCCCACTCATTGGTTAGACTATAATAGTAGACAAGTAGTTATTAATAGTATTTTTAGGTCCCTGAGGTTCGATACCAGACTTCTCAATCCACTCTATTACTTGACACGAACAGTACACTTGCGGAGAACACATCAGTCGTCCTTACCCGCTCATTGGCCCTACCTTCTCGGCCTCGTCACTCGGTCATATCACCCCAGGTTCTTCTACCAAGAATCCTTCTTAGGAAACTCCCAAAAAGGGGACTTGAGAAAATATGTGTTAGAGATGGTCCAAGATAAGATTGCCTTATGACTATGATTTTGGTCTACAAATATCTCATAAGGATACAAAGTTTAGGCTTAGTCATTCAACTCAAGCTTAGTTGAGGACAAAGTCCAATAACGCAAGATATTAAAAAAACCAAGGCAAGAGAATGAGTTATACATCAAGGAAGTAATAGAAAGTCTTCTTTTCATAGACAAATTCCATACATGACTTACAAAAAAAGAAGAAGAATAAGGAAAAAGATACAAAGTGTACGAAAGCTCAAAGACGACGGCCTTGAGATGACGACCCGCGGTCCCACCGGCCACGCCCTCGGTACAAGCAGTCTTCTCATAATCTGATGAGGCATCATCGTTCTCAGCCCCATCGCCATCCCTCTCACTAGCATTCCCGATATAGACCTTCAAAGTTTCGTGGTAATCCATTGTCGCGGGGTTGAGCTCGGGGCGAGACCGAGTGAGCTCTTGGAAGATCATGAAGCCTTCCATCACTCCAGCCTTCGCTAGTCCCTTAAACTCCTACAATCCTCGAAAGTCAGTATGAGCTTTCTATGCTGCTTTTTCCCATTCTTCCTGAAGTAGCTTGGAGAAGGACAGAGACTCAATTTATAACTCGACGGCCTACTGTACTTCCAGTTGCCACTCGATCAAAACCTTGTAATGCTTCATCAATGTTGCAACTTCAGTTCTCACCCTCTCCTTGACCATGGCATCTTGCATGTCTTCCATATTCCCCACCAACTTCTGTGAGGACTCGAGGAGGACCTGGCTTGCCTATAGGCCGTTAACGACCTTTGTTTTTCTCTCTCTCAAGGGAGTCTCATCCAAGTCAGTACCAGATCAGATTCTCACTACAAAGACTTAAACATGAAAGTATCCTGCCCATTATTAAGAAAGGGACATATTTTCGATGGTTCTCTGCAGTTATAAAGTTATCAACGGGAACCTTAGAAATTGACAGCAGACAGGCCACCCTTATATGGGGTATCTAGTCTCAAAGATCTCCATGAGGCCAGAACACGCTACCTAGGGTCTCTAGAGACAAAAAAAAACTTCTTCTTCCACCCATGGATGAAATTTGGGGTTTTACCTAGAAAGGACCTATCACTTTGAGAAGAAAAGTAGTACTAGTTAGTACCGGGATGACATCTCAAGCCAAAGAGAATGCGAAACCAACAGTAGGTTGGCTTAAAGCCAAAATGGTTGAAAATCATGATGAACCCACAGAGAATCCTTCACGAGTTTGGAGATAGCTGGAAATGAAAATTTCGTGAAAAGTTAGGATTTATTGGATAATACAAGGGAAAGGAAGCCTAAGACCTACGTGCAAAGCATCTAAATAGATAGATATTTTGACTCATTGGGAAGGGATGGGAAGCCTACAGATAAAAGGCAGAGAAGAGATAGAGTAGTGCTCAACTAGTTCTTGGAGTTCATTAGAATCAATGTTATTACGATAGGCACTATCCCTGGTGTTCGGGGACCAAGATGCTATAGGTGGGATTTCCATTACCTTAACAGAAAATAAGCTGGAGGCTAGGGGAAAATGGAGATGAGGAACTATCGTACAACAACTCAGTAATGATGAATAAGCAAAGTAAGAAGATGAAGGTTCTGCCCATGATTACTTTCGTCACTCCACGCTACACACTTTCGGATGAAACGCTTCGAAAGTGAGATATTACGCGAAAGCATGCTTAGTAATAAATGTGGTTCAATGCTTAAAACGGATGCTCTGCTCATCCTCATCTACGTCCTAACACCTCGAGGGTCCCGTCTCGACCAAGTCACCTCCTACTACCATACCACCATATGCGCCCTAGCTCGGATATAGTACCTTGGCCACTCTTGCCTGTAACTCAAACTGACCCGACCTAACAATTGACTTCTTAGGCCGACCTGAGCCCAAAAATGGCTTAGCCTCAAAAGCAAGTGCAGAAGTTAGGGGGCAAGTGATATGGTTAAATTTGGATAGACACACGGCCTCACATAGAGTGCATTGGTGGCTCTATCCCGAACACCCGTATAAGCGACACAAGTCTCAAGTTAAGACACCCCCCTTGGGCAAAAGGTGGTTGCACAAGTCAAGGAAGCGGATAGAATGACATAGAGAAGTGCGATAGACAATATCTTTGACAACAATGGGACAACAACCAACTCCAAGGATCAAAGACAAAAAGAGGAAGAAACGAAGAGAAAAGATATCTAGAAAAAAAAAAAAAAAACTGAACTCTCTCCCTCTCTGAAAGCCCTCTATATAATTATCTCATGCGAGACCTCGCTGACTTGGGCGTCAAAGCCACCCTAGGGAACAAGGCCCGCTGCCTCATCCTTGTTTTCTGTGCAGGAATACCCTATCGAAGACAACTAGAGGAACATAGAAGCTCCCGGAAGCTTACTCTGACCGCCATCAACATCTCCCTCAACTACAAATTATAACCGTTGAGATCGGTGTTGATTACTAGATAGAATTGACTATAGGGTGGATATGATCACGTTCCATTTCACATGTAGTTTGGTGGAAAAAGAAAGCATAGACAGTGGCCTTCCAAATTTAAGGATTGTTAGGTAGCAAAGCTGGACTTTGAGTCTAGGGTGCTTGAATAGTGGAGTAGGCCAATGTTGGAGTCTCTATGAGAGGTGAGATTGAAGTTATGAGGGGTGGAGATAAAGACATGGTGTAGATTGATGCTGGGAATTTAATAACCAGATAGAAGACATTGATATAGGATGTACAGTCGTTTGATGTTATGGTAGAGGTGGCCAGTGGCCACTCTCTTTAAGGATCAGTTGTGTAGTTGAAGAGGATGTGGCATTTTTGGGTGATGCTAAATAGGCCTTTTATTTATCACTGATGTGTTAAATGGTCGGAAATAGTTTAATGACATCACCTATATCTGTTTCAATAGGGAAATCATATACGGACGCTGCAGTAATTTGAAGAGGCTTTTGCTTAAGAGCTTAATATCATGGTCTACCAAGAGAACCATGACATCTACAAAGATGAGTCTAAGATGGAGGAATTTGAAACAATCTAGATAAACCTAGAAGAATCCGGAAGAAGGTTCTAGAGGGCCGTGGAAGCTCCAAGAAGACTCAAAAAGTTTCTAGAACTCTCTTGCATCTTCTTGAGTATAGCCTAGAACATGGTGAAACCTCTAGATCGTTATAGAAAGTTCTAGAAACTCAACCATGATTATTGGATTGGATCAATCTCCACTGTCGATTGAAGAGGTGGAGGCCTGTATAAAGTGGTGAGACCCCCTAGCCATTGTAATCATCTCTAAATTCAATATAAAGTTTATTTCCTCCAAGTTCCTCTCTAGCTCTCTCACTTACTCTCTTGTGGAGATTCTAGACTTGCTTAGCTTATTCAATGGGAGGAACAAGTCTAAGCGCCTCAATGGTAGCCTATGTGAAACCCTCGCCCTGTGACAGATGGTATCAGAGTTAGGTTCGATTTCATGGGAAGAAACAAGGCTGTATATATGACTGATAAGTCTAGTGCAATTATGGAGCATGAAGCGAATGATAGACTCACTAGGAAAGGGAAGAAGCATAAGTGATGTGATGCTTTTGTTGGAATAGAGGCATTGTTGGCTCGGATGGAAAACACTGTGGGAGATATGGCAGGTTGTCTTGGGAAAGAGATCCCTACTTTTGGGAACCTCGAAGCCAGCGTGGAGGCGGTTAGATGTGATTTCCAGGGGACCCTCAACTCAATGTTAGAAAACTTCATGGACAAGTTCAATCCCAGAGCGACCTTGTACGGCCCAATATGAACACGTTCCAAGAAAAGATAATGAAGGATTTGAAGGAAGTAAGAAGAGATTTGGCATTGTGTAAGAATGCGGTATTGAACAACACTCATGTGGGATGTCAGATGGCCAAGATGGATGCTCTAAAGCCCACACTACCAGCAAGGATTCCTTATTCCAAGAGAAGGTGTCCAACTCCTTGGCATCCCTCTTCCTATCATAGGGTTTGGGCTTTGGAGCATCTACTTTGGCAATCTCATATCCGAGATGAGTGTTGTTGTTCAACACCGTCTTCTTACACAATGCTATATCTCCTCTCACTTCCTTCAAATCCTCCATTATATTTTCTTGGAGAGTGTTTATATCAGTCCGCACAAGGTCAAGCTGGGATTGAACTTGTCCCATGAAGTTTTCTAAAATGGTGTTGAGGGTCCCCCAGAACTCAACTCTAAGCTCCTCTACCAAGGCGTCAAGGTTCCCGAAAGTAGGGATCTCTTACTCAAGATGACCTGCCATGTCCCACGGCGTTCTCCATCTGAACCAACCATGCCTCCATTCCAACAAAACCATCACGTGGCTTATCCTTCTTCCCTTTCATGGTGCATCCATCATCCACTTCATGTTCCATAATTGCACTGGTCTTGTCAGTCATATGTGTAGCTTGGTTTCTTCCCATGAAACCGAACCTGGCTTTGATACCAATTGCCATAGGGCAAGAGTTTCACTTGTTATCATTGGGCAGTTGGACTTGTTCCTCCTATTGAACAAGCTAAGAAAGCCTAGAATCTCCATAAGAGAGTAAGTGGAGAGCTAGCGAGGCACTTAGAAGAAAGAAACTTTATATTGAACTTAGAGAGGATTACACTTAGTTTCATGGTTCTTCATTACAATGGCTAGGGGGTCTCACCCCTTTATATAGGCCTCCACCTCTTCAATGGATCGTGGAGATTGATCAAATCCAATGGTTATAGTTGAGATTCTAAAATATTTTATAAGGATCTAGAGGTTCTAACATGTTTTAGGCTGTACTCAAGAAGATGCAAGAGAGTTCTAGGATCTTCTTGAGTCTTCTTGGAGCTTCCACAGCCTCTAGAGCCTTGTTCTGGATTTCTCTAGATTTCTGTAGATTATTCCAGATTTCTTCATCCTAGTCTCATCTTCGTAGATATCATGGTTCTCTTGGCAAGCTGTGACGGGGTGTTGTAGTACTTTGAGGAGGCTTTTGCTTCAGAGTAAAGGATGGGTGTTGAGGTTGACAGGTCAAAGGTTATGTATAGGTGTCACAGCATCCTTAAGGTCGACTTTAGAGACGTTAAACGAGCCTTGGCGGCCTGCACGACACGGGCCCATGGTGGGCTGGGCATTATGTGTGCTCACATAGGCACGACCCACCAATTTCTGGAATTTGCCTAGCATGAGACACATCCCAGTATTGTCGGTCCAGCCCGTGGGCCGATCAATTAAAATTTTAAAAAACTAAAAAAACCATAAAATACTAGAAAAATTATTTAAAAAAATCAAAAACTCATAGAAAATTTTAAAAAATGAAAAACTATCCCATATCTCCACCAGATCTTGCCTAGGTAGTTGAGGTTTTCGCCCCTCCCTAGTTGTCACCTCAACTGCCTCTCCGAGAGATTTAGAGCTTAGATTGTGAGAGAAAGAGTGAGAGCAAGAGAAAGGTTCAGAGAGAGATTCAATGATTGAGAGATTAAGAAATATAAAGAGAGATTGAGAGAAGTGAAAGTACAGGAGAGGACACTCGGCGGTATCGGCCACGTGCCTGGGCTGGAACAATACACTACCATGACCAATTGTCCTCTCATCTGCTTCTGCTTCTCTCAATCCGTCATGGGGGCAGCAGAACCTTGACCCAGTATGGGCACGAGGGTTCGGGTCGTACCTAGCACAACATGCCTCTATAGAGATCATCTCATGCCAAGCACAACCCATGGCATATGTCGAGCCGTGCCGGCCCATGGGTGGCACAACGCGTTTTACACCTCTTATTGCCTTTGGAAGAACTCTTCAAGGTTGAAGTGATTCAATGGGTCTTTTAGATCAATGGGTCTTTTAGAAACATAAGTGTCAGAAATCGCTAGGTCCTAACATAATGAAAGCATAGTTCTATCATAGATTCTAGGAGTACCTAGAACCAAATATAACAAACCTATTCTGGGGGTTGAAGTGGGAAGAGATTTTATTCACAACCATTAATAAGGTAACGATCTTGCTTATCCTGAGGGTGAAGGATGCGTGTGATATCGAGGAGTTCAGGCCAGTCATCCTCCTTAATGTCATGTACTGGACATTTGGGTGGTACTTGGTTGCAAATGTGAGACGATGCTCAGCCCGTCATTCATGCAAAGACAATGGATGCAAAGAGTGTTGCGTTGGCATAGGAGTTGATCCACTCCTGCTCAGCTGGGAGGATGAAGGTCTTCTTCCTCCAGCTCAACATGGAGGGAGTATGATGACATCCACTAGGACTTTCTAGTTAACATGATTCAAACAAGGGGTTCCCTTGTCAGTACTATAACCATTGGCAATACTACTTGTTGACTTACCTTCTACTCTGTCCCTATGAAATCTCATAGTCTCCATTCGCCTGACTTTGTCATCTCAATATATTACCTAAAATGGTATAAGTTTTTTTTTATCTCCACCAATATAATCTATGGCTTCTATCACTTCCCAAATCATGCATGGGCTTGAGCACGAGACAACGCAACATACTTATAGGGTTAACCCTATAGGTGGTACGTAAGGCACAATAAACAACCTGTTAACCTATTATAACATCAATTCATACAACGTAAAATCCTCCAAATAAAAAGTTCAATTTATTCCTCAAACATATTATAAAATGTTTGGTACATACATCCTTGTAATAACAATAATTCCTCAAATAAACTCAATAATGAAAAAAAATTATTATGTTACAACTTAAATCCAATAGTACTCAAATAATATAAAATCTAAGGGATCCAACTACGCCATTCAAAACGATAATTCCTTGGAGTTCAAACATCATGATCTAAACTTGAAAACAAAGAGGGGTGAGCTAAACTAGCCCAGTAAAAACCAACACCCTATCTAGCTAGATCAAACAAGTGTTTAATAAACCAATGCAATAAAATACATATCATGAACTTAGAAAGGCGAATTTTAAAACAGTTTAAAATCATTTCAACCATACTCATAATAGTGCATACTTTTCAAATAGTAGAATTTAGGGTCACATGTCGAAAATTAGTTCAATAAATGAAAGAATGAAAAATGGACACCACTTTTCTAAAATCCAAACCAAACTAAATCCACATTATTTCTTGTGGCTAGGAATCCAAATAACCTCCATTGACTGCATGTCAATTCCAATGTTTACCCATTAGTAGGGTGTCGAAATACCAGTATATGCTCCTATTGTTAGGGTAATGAAATACTAATGTTTATCCCCATTGGCAGGGGATCAATTATAATTTGAATATTCTTTTAGTTGAAAAGTTCGAAAACCAATGATACAAATCAATTTGGTGTTCAGCAATAGACTGCAAAATCTAGAATTCATTAGTCCAACATTTTCAAAACATATCATTCAAACAGCATGTGTGAAATAAGTTATTTGTTAAATATACGAGTTTGTTCCATCTTTGTGTACAACATACAAGGTCATTTAACATAAAAAAAACTTACCTCCATTCCAAAATGTTTTAACTAAAATACTCCACTTCTTGTATGCCTCCAAATCAATATAAAATAATCAAATAAAAAGCCATTTGAATTTCTAGACTATTTATGAAAAAAACAATTCCAAAATATATCTATTTGACATTTATAATCCCAATAATTCTATAATTCCTAATATTTCACCAAATGTCCAATTTTACATAAACATCCATCTTCCCCTTTTTCAACAAACCATACATATAATCTAAAATTCTTAATTTTTCACATAATAAGCTATTAATTTTCATAAATATTTACAAATTAAAAATTAAAAAAAATTTCTATAATTTAGAAATTATTTTTATGCATTTGAGAAATTACTCCAAAATGTCAGAAATTCTGCAAATTCCTCAAATTTCCTTTTTGTCGTTTCAGAATTGCATATTTTCCAAAAATTCAGATTTTTCAGTTTTTCAGATTTCTGAGAATTTTAGAATTTCTAGACATTCAGAATTTTCAGAATTTTATAATTTAAAAAAATCCTATCTCTTTCATGTTTACTAAAATCCCAAACTTTTAATCTTCCAAAATTTCAGATTTTCAAGAAATTTTCAGATTTTGTGTACATTAAAAACCTATATAATCTTTAGATCTTCTAATCTTTATCAATATATTTAAATCTACAATCAAATTATATCAATCAAAAGCTATTTTCATATCTACAGTTTTTCAAAAGAAATAGAAAAATATAAATGTTAACATATAGGATGTTCTCCACACCAAAAAAAAAACAAACAAACAAACAAACATTCTGATAAAAAAGAAAAATCTCAAGGCTCTCTATCTAACTCGTCTCTCCCTTTCCAATTAACCCGTTGGTTAACAGCGGCTAAAGAAACATAAGGTTTGCGATTAGGGTTTTCACTCACAAAAACCCCCTATAAGTTTTGAGTTTTATGATGAGGCATTTATTACAATAGAAACAAATTTTGGTTATTATAGTTTTCATCAACCTTGTGGTCAGTCAAGTTTTTTTATTTTTTTATTTTTTTATTTTTTTATTTTTTTGAAATTAGTGGATAAACCACTTTTATTTATTAAATAAAATTAAAAGTAAATAGATTGGTACATTGATCCCTAGATGGATCAGGTGGTTACAAGTAAACCATTGACTGTGTCATGGCTCCCCAAAATAGGGTTGGAGATGTGGTGTTCTCTGTTAACCTCGTCCTCGAAGTCTACCCCTAGGGCTCGCCTTGCCGCCTCCGTCCTTGTGAGGGATAAGCTATGTCTAATGAGGTTGCGCATTGGCTGGAGTTGTGGTTGTCAGGTGCCATGTGCATTGTTGAAACACGAGAGAAAAAAGAAGTTGGCTTGGTGGATCAGTTTCTGGTAAACACGGTGTTTATCGATAAAGATTCTCCTGTTCCTTTCAGTCTAGAGGGTACAGGTGACAGCCAACACCAGTAGATTCCAGCCCTTACGGAGATCATGTTCCAATTGGTTGAAGGTTTTGGAGGGGCCCCAAAGATCTTGTATCCTTAAAGGGTTGGTCCCGTTTCCGAGGAGTTGTTCGTAGTGCGACCACACCTCTGCCGAGTACGGGCATCTGAGGAAGAGATGTTTTGTGGTTTACCATTTGTAGTTACAAAGGTAGCATCGTGTCCCGTCCCCTGTCCAGTTTCTTTTAGCTAGGTTCTATAGCGTGGGAAGCTTGTCCTCGAACAAGCCAGACAAAAAGTTTAACTTCTAGGGGGGATGGTTGTTTCCAGAATTGGCAAGTAAGGGGCTTCTGATTCCTCCATCGATTCGGAATTTGTATAGTGATTTGACCGTGAAGGTTTGGCTTAAGGTGAGCCTCCACAGCCTTCTGTCTGTTTGCTCCGTGGTCTCTTGGTTGAGGTAGTCATTTATTCTTCGAATCAGGTATGTTGCCTCTCGTGATAAAGACTTATTCCTCATTTCCTACCTAAGAAAAGGTCCTCGTGATTTGAAAAAGAATGGATGAGGGGACTGAGGATGCTTAAGCTTTTTGATTGGTTTGGTATTGTGTTTTACCCATCTTAATGGGACATTTGTATTGATCAAGATCACACTTCCAACAACCATCTTGAGTCAACTAATGGTCGTGATAAGGTTTTGAGAGATATGGGTGATAAATGGAGTGATAAGGAAGCTGATCAAGTCATGGTTGTTATTCCTAATATAGAAGATCATGAGAGTTACTGAAGGGGTTGTATTGAGACTCAATTATGTCAAAATGGTAGTCATAAAAAAAGAACATTTATCTCCTTCATTCACTGCAAGTGACAACACAAAACTAGGGATTGATTGATTGATTGATTCAAATCTTATCTTTCCATTCTTTGTATTATCTTTTGTTGTAACAAAGTCTATAAATATAATAAAGCTTGAAGTCTCTTCTCATGTTGAAAAAAGAAATCATGTTTTTACAAAATCTGTTTCAATTCTTCTTTATGGTATCTGAGCTACTATGAGTGATCGTCACCAATGCTACAGCAAGACCATGGGTTGGACACGTAATAAAGTGGACTGGGAAAAGTCGCGTATCGAACCATAGAGGCCGAGAAATACTAGTACTAACTGTTTGTTTATTATCTAGTCTATCCAAGAGTTGATGATGTCTTAATCTAAACACGAAAACTACGAAAACTTAAAAATTGGATATCACTAATGACGGGATTGAATCTAGGGGTAAATCAATCATAGGAAGAGGGTATTCAGGCAATGAATCCCTCTCGAGTTTTCCTAAAGATAGACAAGGGGGTTAATAGTTGCGGTAATTTGGACCAAGGATTCCTATAGTGCTTTCATCCTTCTCTCGAGGAGATTACTAACCTAGTACCCTCAATGATTAACGTTATAGGGAATCTAAATCTTGAAAGGATTATGGGAATAAGGCATATGAAGGAGTGGCTCTCCTTAGTGCCTGATCTCTCGGCGCACTCATCATCCCCTCTATTGAGGTATACCCGCACACGGGGAGGCGTTCGCTTCTTCTCCCGGTACGTCGGATTAGATAATCCGAGTTGTCACAAAGTAGATTTCCAATACAATGAATGACACTCAATAGATCTCAATAGTAAACAAATAACTAAACAACAATTAACATTCAATGTCAATAATAAACATCAACCCAAGGGTTCATCATGCCAAAATACCTAACATTTTAGTTCCCCATCAAAGGGGAACTCAATTCCAATACAAAGAGATGGGAAAACATCAAAATAAACACAAATAAACCTCCCACTGATGTTCCTTCCACTGTTGGCATGCTATATGGATTGATGATGAATCTCCCTTCAAGCCCTAGCAGGTTCCCAAGAGGATCCATTCAAGTCTCACAGTCAATGATCTCCAAGACCTCCAAGTCAGCCAAAAAGTAGCCAAAGGCCAAGAGATACCTTCAAAACCCTAAAACACCAGTATTTATAGGTCCCTCCCATCTTGGGGTGGATAGGCACATTTTCCAAGGCATTCAGGTTCAACTAGTTGATAAAAAATGGGTTCAGGTCTGAGCTAGAGGGGGTGGTATAGTAGATGGGTTCGTCTGCTCTCCCGTCTAGTTCAGGCGAGTCAGAGAAGCGAATTTCATGAACCAGACGGTACCGTCTGGAATCAAAAGGTACCGTCTGGATTCAAACGGTTCCTTCTGGAGTCATCAGGTGTTGTTCTGCGAGCCAGACGGTGTGGTCTAGATTCAGACGGTGTCGTCTGGATTCAGACGGGTTCCGTATGGAGTCTTTAGGTATTTTCTTCTAGGTCTGCACAGTCTTCATCAAACGTTCGATCAGAGCACCATTTCACCTCGAATTGACCTAAAATTTTAACTGGGTGTTCCTGACTCCTTGTTATTCAATCTGAACGGTGGAGATTGACTTTAGAGTCTTGTACCTCTTGTAATAAATTTCTGACCTTTGCAACTCATTCATAATGCTCACAACCATATCTCTTTCTCTCTTTCTTTGCTCCTTTGTCATGGAACACTCAATCCAATTGGTGGTTGATCAACCTCTTATCTGGAGAATGTCTTTTAAGCTTCTTTTGATCAGAATTTATCTTTCCTCCAAATTGCTCGAAATCGCTTCAAAAATTGAACTTGCCAATGAATCGCCCCCGATATGTCATGTTTCACAGAATTAACACAATTTAAGTACTAGTGGACTTCATTTCATAAAAAATCACATGCTAAGTGTATACAAATAAGATATAAAAATATGGTCAATTAAGCACTTATCAGTGAGACAAGAGAGTTCAATACTGCAAAACAATGGCTTCCTCAATTTCCTTGAATGTTGCCAACTTCATTACACTCAAACTTATCCCAAAAAACTATCCCTTATGGCGTGAAGAATTACTCGCCCTTGTAGAAAGCCAAGATATGGTTGAGCTCCTCATAGGAGAAAAAATTATACCAACCATGTACGATGATTCCACAACCGATGACACTTCAACCAATGCAACAAAAAAGATCTAAGAAGAATACCCCATATGGCAAAAAGAAGATGGTCTCCTACATGGGTGGATTATTTGAACCCTTGCCAAAGAAGCTTTAGGTCTCATTATTGGCCTAGAATTATCACAATAAGTTTGGAATGCCTTGAAGGAAGCACATACTCAAGATTCACAAGAAAGATAATTTACTCTTCGACAGCAGCTTACATATCTCAGAAAAAAAATCCAAATCAGACTTTGGATGAATACTTGAGGAAGTTTAAAAATATTTCTGACAGTTTTGAAGGCATAGGAAATCCCGTGCCTGAAAAGACAAAAGTCTACTCCTTACTTGCTAATCTTGGTCCAAAATATGAGTCATTTACAATGGCAATGCTCAAACCCCCCATGTCGTCTTATTATGAATTTGTGTCACTCTTAACAAGGTTTTGAACAACAAAACACATGGGTTGAAGCATCCACTCCACCACCATATGTGTTTTATAGGTAACGCAACCAAAACCAGCAGAAAACTTACAACAAACGCGCACAATCGTCAAAACAATCAATTCATGTCAAAAGGTAGAGGCTTTCAAGCTACTAATAACAATTTTCAACATAAAAGTTATGCAAAAAATACCTCACAACAACCACAAAGTGTTAACAATCACATTCCACGATCATCACCTCCTGGAAAACGACGAATGACGAGCACAGAAAGAGAAATGTACAAGAATGAGCATCGTCAACTTTGTGGAAGGCTTGCACATATTGCTAAAATATGTTGGAGCCTAGCAGAACCACCGGTGAACAATGAGGACCTTCCTCAAGCTCTTGCTACTCTCACCATGGACACTTCAATTGCCGATGTCGAATGGACAATAGACACTGGAGCTTCAAATCATATGACTGCACATTCAGGTATGTTACAAAATTTAAAAAAATATGTTGGTCATGATTCAGTATTCATTAGTGATGTTTCTCCTTTAAAGATAGATGCTATTGGGGATACCTTAGTTTATTATGTTAAGAATGAATTATTTCTTCATGATGCCTTACATGTACCTCAATTAACCCGAAATTTACTCTCTGTTAGTTAGTTAATGACACAATACCCATTAAATTGTGAATTTACTGACAAGTTGTTTTGCATTAAGGAACGAGCAACAGGTCAAACCTTACTACTAGGTCAACATAAGGAAGATCTTTATGTCTTGTCCAAACCAAAAGAAGTACACTTCTCTAATAGACAAAACTCAGGGAATGAAGAATTGTGGCACCAACATCTCGGACATCCACAAAGATTTGATGTTCAATTTTTATGTACTAAGAATTTAATTCATGTTAATTCGAACAAACACGTGGCAACTATTTGTGAAAGTTGTCAATTAGGCAAACTTAGTAAGTTACAATTTAGTGTATCTTATCCTCTAATGCTGATGTTTTTGAAAAAATTCACTTTGATATTTGGGGACCAGCCCCTATTTTATCTCTTGGCAAATTTTGATACTATGCTTGTTTTGTAGATGATTATTCTCATTATATTTGGTTAATTCTTCTTCATGCCAAATCTGATTTTATTGGTGTTTACTTAGCCTTTGAAAGCTATGTGCAGTGCCAATTTGATAAAAAAGATTAAGATTTTTCACTCTGATGGTGGAAGTGAGTTTGTAAATACAATACTTGGTTCTCACTTTATTGAATGCCGTCACCATACTATCAGAGAACTTGGGATGACTATGATCTTTCACAGTGGAGTCCCTAATTTTCTATGGGTTAAGGCCTTTACTACAGTGGCCTTTTTAATCAATCGTTTGCCTTCTTTCTCTATTAATTTTGATTCTCCTAATTTTCGTTTATATGGTACTCATCCTAATTACTCTATTTTATGTGTGTTTGGGACTCGATGTTACCCATATACATGGGATACTAAGAAGAATAAGTTTGATCCTAAAACAATTCCTTGTGTGTTTCTAGGTTACAGGGACAAGCATAAAGGGTACCGATGTTTTGATCCAAAAACTAGCAGGATGTTTGTCTCTAGACATGTCATGTTTGATGAGAATATGTTACCTTACAAAACAAAAGAGTTCTTGTCACCTTCTAGTATCTGCATCGCATATTTTCTCAATTCCTTGCTTCCCACTTTTGCGTCTCTGACTTTTCTATCAACTGTTATGGATTTAACATGTATTCTGCTACCATCCAATGTGTCAAGTATGCCATCAACTGTGCTAGAATACACCAACTCAAATAAGTCACCTAAGTCACCTTCAAATCATGACAATGATCACACTCCGCAACATGTTGCCCCCGATTTCTCATCTCAAGATCATGACATGACTATTGCGACATCTCATACCATAGTAACCAAAGATTCGATGAGTGAAAATTCTAACTCTTCTCATCTTTTTGAATAGGTTCAGTCACTATCTCATCCTATGGTTACAAGAGCGAAACACAGCATTTACAAGCCCAATCCATGATATGCATTAATTCTTGAATGTCGTGTTATACCAAGCGAGCCACGGTCTGTCAAAACAGCACTTCAACATGATTGGTTGAGGAAAGCAATGCTCGATGAACTTGATGCTTTGCGTCAAAATCAAACATGGACCTTAGTTCCTCGAGAATCTCATATGAATATTTTAGGATCAAAATGGGTATTTAAAGCCAAATTAAAAGCTTATGGAACTCTTGATAGGTTGAATATTAGGCTCGTTGCAAAAGGCTATCATCAAGTTGACGGTATAGACTATATTGAAACTTTTCTCATGTTATAAAACCAGGTACTATTCGATTAGTTCTTAGTTTCTCTCTAGTTTGACAATGGGATCTTTGGCAACTTGATGTTAAAAATGCTTCCTCCATGGTTACATAAATGAAAATATTTATATGGAACAACCCCCAAGTATGCATGATCCTAAGTTTCCATCTCATGTCTGTAAACTTCAAAAAACTCTTTATGGCCTTAAACATGCACCAAGAGCGTGGTTTGATCGGTTTAGCTCTTTTTTGCTTAAACATGGGTTCTTTTGTAGTTTGGTTGATCCATCTTTCTTTATCATGTACTCATTGCATATGGCTCCTTAGTCTTACTTCTTTATGTTGATGATATGTTGTTGATGGGTTCTGATTCGAAGTTACTTACTGACTTTATTACACTTTTGAATTTTTGAATTTGCTATGAAAGACCTTGGACCAATACATCATTTTCTTGGCATAAAGGTACAACAATATTCCAACACTCTGCATCTTTCTCAAACTCACTATGCTCACACTATTCTTGACAAATCTCAAATGCTGGATTGCAAACCCATGAATACGCCAATGGAATCTAAAACCAAGGGTCTGAATGACAATACTCCATTCTCCGATCCTACTTTTTATCGTAGCATTGTTGGTGCTTTACAATATTTAACACTTACAAGACATGATCTCTCTTTTAGTATTAACTATGTTTCTCAATTTATGCAGTCACCAACTGTTGCTAGTATGAAAATGGTTCAACGTACTTTACGATATGTTGAGGGGTCTATTACTTTAGTTTTGCATCTAACTGGAGATACTTCACTTGATCTTTTTGGTTTTTCTGATCCAGATTGTCCAGGTTGTCCTACTACAAGATGGTCAACAAAGGGCTATTGCACATTTTTGGGACAAACATTATCTCTTGGTGTGCTAAGAAACAACCAACTGTTTCACGCTCGAGTACTCAGGCCAAATATCGTGCTATGGCCAATACAGGAACTGAATTAACATGGCTCACATTTCTTTTACGTGATCTTCGAGTTCCTCAATCTGGTCCAAAAGTACTATTTTATGACAACTTGAGTGCATTACACATGGCTGTCAATCATGTCTTTCATGCTCGTAGCAAACACATTGAATTAGATTACCATTTTGTTCGTGAAAAAGTTTCGATGGGACTCCTTATTACTCGTCATGTCTCCTCAATCCTTCAGTTTGCAGACATTTTTACAAAACTGCTATGTAAGGCCACTCTACATCACTTTCGCGGCAAACTGTGCCTCCAACCTCGACCCATTTTGAGGGAAGGTATTAAGCAAGATCACACTTCCAACAACCATCTTGAGTTAACTAACGGTCGTGATAAGTTTTGGAGAGATATGGGTGATAAATGGAGTGCTAAGGAAGTTGATCATGAGAGTGATTCAAAGGGTTCTATTGAGACTCAATCATGTCAAAATGGTAGTTAGAAAAAAAAAAAGCATTTATCTCCTTCATTCATGGCAAATGACAACACAAAACTATGGATTGATTGATTAATAAGATTGATTGATTCAAATCTTATCTTTCCATTCTTTGTATCATATTCTGTTGTAACAAAGTCTATAAATATATATAATAAAGCTTGAACTCTCTTCTCACGTTGAAAAGAGAAATCATTTTTTACAAAATCTTGTTCAGTTTCAATTCTTATTTAATTTGATCTTACGGTGAGACTAAACATAAAAGCCACCAAATCTTAGAATGTTACAGCCCTCTTCACACTGTGGCATGGGTCCTCTGCCCATTAGAGAGTTATCTTTGACTATAACATTTTGAATGAAGATGAACAACTCCAATGACCCCCCACTACCCTCCTTCACAACATCTTATTTTTACTTATGAGAAGAAGTTATGAAACTTGAGGACATTGCATTCTTTTGCCACCACCCATTTCCTCTTGATGTAAACTTAGATAAACCTATTGCTACTTGAATCTAGCTCCAACTCTGTCTTAGGATATACTCTATTCATTAGTATGCTACACCCTTAGGTCATGTTTGGTATGACAAAATGGGTGAGGAGGAATTGAAATTCAGGAGAATATATTTAAGTTAATATTATTTTGTATTCCCTTGTTTGGTTCATTTTTAAGGTGAGAATGATCATTTTCGGAATAATCAATTCTTAGAAAAAGTTGAGGAACCTGTCAATTTTATTAATCTTCATGAGATACATAATTATACAAAAAATTTGACTTTAAGAGACTTAGATTAGATTTTGCACTTGAAGATAAAGGAAGGGCACCAACTTTCACAAGGAAGATTAGCTAGCCCATTTCCTCTCATAAGGAGAGTTTGAGGGTTCTAATTAAGCGGGTGACATTGTTTCTAGTGGTTTATTCACATTTATCAAAATAAATAAATAAAAGAAATGGCTATTTGGATCCTAAGGTTTTAGCATGCATCAAATTAATTGCTCTGGGTGATGCAACTTTATCAAGGTTGATTGCTCACGGTGATGCAACTTTTTTTTTATTATTTGGAACCTTAATTCTTGATGTTTTAATTAATGGCTTCATCTTCATTAGCAACTTTCAGGCTGCTATTGTAACACCGACCTTCTGAGTTCTCAACGTCTTGCAGTCTAAATGACCTACACTACTACATTTCTTTAGCTCTCGATCTTAATTATTTTGACTTTATAATATCTTAGGTCTTTAGCTGGATGACTTTGACATCATGACTTTGGCCTCTTCATGTCTTTGAATATTCAACTTGATGCCCATAACCTCTTCATGTACAAATTAGGATGTCTTTGTATCTAAGTTTTCATTGCAACACTTGTACTTTTCGAGTGCCTTCACGCTTCAAAGTATCCATTTGTTTCCATATATCAGTAAATAAATAATCATATTCACCCGAATCAAAGGTGAACATGAGTTTTGCATGGTCACTAGGAACCATTTTGGAAATATTTTCATGCTAAAGTATCCCCTCCAATTTGGAACCACACAGAACAAAATGTTCCTCCATGGATATCACTATCCTCGAAAATCCTTTTTCTTTGAAGAAAATTGATAGGGTTGATAAAGCACTTGAGCAGGAAAGATTCCCATTGAGACTCTAAGATAAGGCTAAGTATAATGTTATAAAGAATTATTGAATAGGAGGCTATTCCAAATTCAGAGTTGGATAAGATTATCAAACTTGTTAGAAGATCCATTTTGATTGGTTCAGACATAATTGAAAATCATTCATCATTTTCAAACAAGAGTGACCTGAACTTCTGAATGGATAACCGGTTAGAGAAAAAGACACCCTAGAATAAATTGCCAAGCTATCTGTCCTTAGTTTTAAAAAAATCCATGTCTTTCCAGGAGGCTCAATAACTATCACATCAAGGGAAACCACTACTCAAACCAAGTCCACTACCTAAGAGGGAACTGAGAGAACTATAACTCATAATACAACACATCCAAAGTTTAGACCTGCTTAACCCTTACCCCGATGAGAGAACATGGAAGCAAGAGCCTACAAAAGAGTTCTCAGTTAAGGCTCTATAAAACTTTAGGATGGATGGCGGAATTCGAAGCAACCTACGAAAGGACTTTTGGATGAAACCATGCCCATTGAAGATCAAACTCTTTGTATGACTAATTAAGGAAAACAAAATACTCACCCTGGACAACCTACCTAGGCGAAAGTGGGAAGGGACCCTCACGCAATATTATCTATGCGAAATATAAGAAGAATCGGTGACCCATCTTCTCTTTGCCTACCCATATGCTGCCAATATATAACAACACTTCTTATTCAACATATATGATGACATGTCTAGGCTACAAGACATTTGGACCACGAGAGCCCCCCCTACAAGGGTGGACAAAGCCCTTAGTTGAGGATGGGACCTCGCACTCCTTGCCATCACCTGGAGCATCTAGGGAGAAAGAAACATAAAATGTCAAGATAAACTACGCATTTTTTTAAAATTATGCATGATATTTTTTTTCCTTATAATATCATAGTTTGATGCAGCACTCATAGCCAAACGACCAAGATTGGAGGGGGCCCAAAGCCTGGTGAAGTGGAGCTTGGAGTTCTCAAGGGAGACCCCGCAGTAAATCAACGAAGGCGACGAGACCTTTGATGATCATAACCCCTCAAATAATGTGAGAGAGAGTTGATGCATGCAACTAGGGGATCTCGAGCTTATATGCAAGGCCTCTTCGACCTTCAGAGGACTCTTTTTTGCAACGGTTATTATTATCAAAGATGAATTTGCATCTAGACGATGCAAAGAGAAATACCATGCTTTGCAAAGATGCTTGATATTTGATACCAACTTCAAAACTACCTTTGTTAATATGCAATAGGATTTTCAAGATAAGCAGGTTGGAATATGTTGTTTAACAACTAGTCGGATCTTAATTTTCACTAGCTCTCTTTTTCAACCCTGAAAATGAGCCTTGTCACAACGGTAAAATTGTTGCCTTGTGATTTGGAGGTCACGGGTTCGAGTCGTGGAAACAACCCTTGCTTTAAAAGATAGGGTAAGACTGCATACAATAGATTCAAGTGGACCGACCTTTCCCCAGACCCCGGATCTAGCAAAACAAGAGCTTTGTAGCATCATGTTGCCCTTTTTTTTTCTCTCTTTTTCAACTCTGATATTGATTGTATATGTAAAAAACCTGAGGATTTTATTGACAATCCCACCAGACACCAGAGGCAGAAATCTAACTGCTTATTTCATGGCAAAGTAACTCCGAATTGCTCCAAAAGTCAAACACTTATTTGGCTCCCTAAGATTGAATACTTGCATTATATTAGACTTGGTTTATTTTCTAAATATTTTAACCATCTATTTGATTAATGGACAGGCACTCAAGAAGTCTGAAGGATCATACACTCAAAAGGCTTTATAATTAACAGTCACATCCAAGATATCTATAAGGGCAATAAACATGAATTTAACTAGTCATCCCTTGAAAGGGTAAGAACTACGTATCATCATGCGTGTTATTTTCATAAAGTATAGTTTTGATGCTCTTAGAACTGCTGCTAAAAGTATCATATTCCACTGGAGTACTATCAGACACTACAACTTAAGAGTCAAACTAAGTGCTTCAGGGCTAATACTTCTCTTACTTGATCAGTTAGCCTTGATACTTTGTGGATGGATAATGATTTCAATATGAGATAATAATAGATCAAACCGAGGGAAACAGTGGGCACAAAACATTTTCATTTACTTCTGTATTAGAGCTAGAAAACAAACTACTCTCATTTTGCTTATACTTGAGAAAACATAAATTAGCTTCATGTTCACAATTTAATAAAGCCTACTCATGAAATTAAGCAAGATTCAGTTGGATGCACAAGCCAGAATTAAGCAACACAAACATTCTGGGGCATCAAATTTGATTAACAACAATGACACAATAACGGTAAATGAAAACAACATTAACTGTGAAACCATGTGATGAACATCTAACAAATGTCATCGGCCTATTTGAAAATTAAGGAAGCCAATGAAGTTGTTTCACCATGTCTATTTGAAAACTTAGGCTCTAATGCTGTCTCACAAAGTCTTCGGTCTTACCACATTTGATGGCAGAAAATTAACACAGGAATCATGTTTCTCAGGGATGCTCATTATAATTGAAGCAACAAGATTTCACACAATCCGCTCCAACTCTCTTGCGTAACTCAATGTCTGGTTGATCAACTGAAGAGAGGGAATTTCCTTGCAAGGTTGAGATTCTTTCACCTTTTGGAAAAACACACACCCGTCCTTGATCTCCCATTCTGGGTGCTCCTGCAAGCCACAGAATGAAGCAGCACATAAAAAAAGTTTTATCAAATCAAACATTCAACCAAATGAAATGCTGCTCTCTTGAATCTACCAAACATGTTTAAAGAGGACATTGACAAATCTAATCTGGTTATTGTTTCTGAGAGAAGAAAATTCTCCAAATTAGGGGTATATTTGTTTTAATTACTCTCCTAACTCTTTTGCATGTTTATAGCCACCAATAATTTAGCAATATCTTTGTTAAAAGAAAAAGAGGTTATAGAATCCAGGAAAAGAAATACAACATTAAAAAAATAGACCAGTGGTGAGATGGACAGAGGCAGTAAAACTGAAGTTAATTACACCTACAGTAGCAATAGAAGATAGCAGAAGTGAAGGCAACATTAGCATTGGTCAGTAGATAGGGAATGGGTCTATGCCCAAGTAGTTAGAGATTGATTATAGTTCAATGACTAACTAGAATCATAGGAATATGCAGATCTCAGTGAATGACTCAGTAAATATTAAAAGCAAGGCACGCTCTGTCTTTAGAACAAGAGTGGCAAAGAATCTAGTTAAATTTTAATACATAGGCCAGAAATATATGTAACATAACAGATCTAAATAGGAATACTGGCAAACCAATGAAGCAAACATTTTGAAGGTCGTGAAAGACTGATAATTTATGACTTTGACTACTGAATGGTTCAAAAAATATATGATCAAGGCCTCTGTACCTCTGCAATGTATTCATTGAGTTCTTGGTCCAAAGAGAACATCAGAATTTTCTTTGCGTCAGCAATAGATAAATAATTGTATGCCTTTTCACTGCAACCAGCAATCTCATCTCTGCAGTTATAAAAGGGAGTGCAAGTAAAATCCACAACTTGATTAATGCAACTACCAGAGTTTAACAAAGAAAAGATGCATTACCTAACTGTTTTTGCAAGAAGATCCATGAAATAAACATAAGTGTCATGAGGCACACTCTGCCTGGCGCTAAGCACTCGATTGTAAGCCCCTTCCATGAATGATTGTTCTAATTCAACAGCATGCCTGATGCATGGATTCTCCAGTGCAGTAGCTGGAAGCAGCTCTAGTTCAGTGTGGAACTCTGCAATTCTATTTTGCACAAGAAGCCTGAGAAGATTAAGGCCCAATATAGGATACTCTTGAGGAGATGAGGGGATCACACCACTGGTTCAGCAAAAGAAGAAAAAACATCAAGAGAAGGAACAAGGTGAAGAAATTCAAAGTAGCTGGAAATAAATCATAAGCTTAATGATCCTAATAAAGAAGAGAAAAAAAAAAACCAAAAAAAAAAAATGCAAAGCCTACATTCACTCAGACATGCAGACATACAGATCCTTCAGAAAACCTAATTATGGTCAACTACAATTATTTTTCTTCCATCTACCCCTATCTAACAGTATCTCCTGTTTTGCATTTTTTTACACATGATTTCTGATCACCTCCATCCATGTGGTGTTGCCTTTTTCTACTCTGCCATTTTGGCCATGCCACTTGGATCCTTTACCTCCATATAATTGTATTAGTAGGTCCATGATGTACATCACTAAACCATTTTAACAACCATCTTATCTTTTCATTGAAGCTAATTAAAATTTAGCATGCATATCATCATCTTTGACACATCCTTCTAATCATTCATATCTTCACTGCACATTTACTCCTGTTATTATGAAAATAAAGTTTCTTCATGACATGATGTTTTAAACAATAATCATAGCATACATAATAATGACCATATGGATTACCTCAATATTAGAGAACTATGACAACATAAATCTTGGATTTCAAATACTTGATCCAAGATATTTAAAACAATCCCTCCAGTGGAGTTTGGTTCAGGGATCACCCAATCCCCAACAAAACACCAGTTTTTTAACAATAGTTAATTAATAAATTAAAATAGTTATTAGCAACTGGGCCATGCCAAGCACAACCCATCACGGGCTGGGCCAGGCCAGCACCACCCCAAACCCAGCTCTATGAGCATCTTTTTGTATTGTCTTAGAAATGATGTCCAAGCTCCAGGTAGAATGATTAGATGGTTCAACCAATAGCATTAAAAAAATATAGAAGAGGGTACCATGTATCAGTATAATATGGCTTCAGCTGAAAGAAATCCCTCTCAAAGGCATCTTGATCCTCTGTCTTCACACTCAAAACAACAGCATGCTCATATATGTCTCCTGAAACCAGCCAAGCAACATAAATTATACATTATCAACTTTGAAAAGGCATGCAAACCTCTGCTGAATAATTGATGGCAAACCATAAAATCCTCTTATCATTATCAACTTTGAAAGGGCATGCAAACCTCTGCTGAATAATTGATAGCAAACCATAAAATCCTCTTATCCTAGTTGTAATGTATAGAGATAATGAAGCAGAAGAATAATTAGACAATTCAGATGTAGAGACGAGGCCTGTAAATGGTTGAAGCAAGATCAAAACTAAATAAGAAGCGTTAACAGTAAAAAAAACTGTTGAAGATAGAGGATATACTTCATAAGCTTCTAAAAACTGTAGACAAGGAACAGAAATCCAATTTTATCAACTGAAAAGAGTAAAATAACTAAATGATCATATCAAACTAGCAAATAGACTTTTCAATTGATCTCATTTATTGAAGACATGGAAAAAGGAAATACATAATTCATTTTCACATTTTGACTGTCAACCACGAAAAACAGATATCAAGCTCCAAACTAACAAAGCAAATCACTAAATATCCCTTTTTGACAAACTTGAAGATGGTTTTGATTTCAAAAACTTATAACATAGCCGATCTTGTTAAACCCAGAGAACCTAGGCAAATGGTCAGTTAAACCTCCCAGCATGCAAATTGTATGCCAACTGGTAGATAATAAAACCCTAATATTGACTTGTAAACAGGCTAAGGTATTGACAAATAAAGCAAAGGGTAGGAAAGAGCTAATTCAAGCCCAGGTTACTTAATGTGGTAGAAGCTCATCCATTAAATTCTTGTCTCCTATAAAACAATCCATTTAGGAGAAATCCAGACCATAATATTCTATTCACAATGATAGGAATTCGCGCTATTAACCAAATTCATTTTGAATTCCCAATTAGATTCCTTCACAAAGTTATGTGAAACTACTTATCTAATTTAAATGTAATAGCCAAGTAACATGTGTATATAGGTAAATTTCATGGCAAAAACTTCCACATATGCTTGCTAAATTTTATATACTATAAAGAGTATACCAATATCAGGGTCTCCGATTAACCTGTCTGGAGATTTAACAAAACAAAAACTGTTTCCAACACATACACAACTCTTGTTGAATTTTGCTATACAAATCACAAGAATCTTATAATCTGTTAAATACAGAAGCAAGGCTAATACCTAAATATTAATAGTTTCCTGTTCACCTTTCCAGGAAAAACATTTATACAAGAAAATAAAAGAGAATACATAAGCTCTAGTTCCAGTGCACAATGAAAGAGTAGATTGCAACCTCCTTCATTTGTTATACACAAGGGATATCTATTCAATACAAACTCTTTGGTCGGATTCAAAAGGGAACTTCTTTAAAAGATCTTTCCACTCATTCATCATACTAAAAGTGTGTGTTTGATTAGAATGAAGTGGTGGAAGTGTCAGTTTCAAAGAACGGTCGGTTCCAAGAAGTGTCACTTCTTAAGAACTAGATGAGTTTAGAGCATTTGGTTGCAACACTTTTAAAGTTGTTTTTTAAAATAAACTATTATGGACTGGACTCACTTAAAAACCAATTAAAAAATATTGTTTAAATTTTTCTATTAATATTCAATAATAAAAAATACATAAAACAATTAAATAAACATTTTATAAGGTCAAAAATAAATTTATTCAAAGCTGGTTTTAAAGATTATAAATTGACTTATTTGATTAAAATATTTACATTTTGGGTGTTCAAAATTATTCCTTTAAAACACAACACGGAACTCAAGGTCGTGTTCCAACAACCTAAAGAACCAAAGTGGTAGAAGAGGCTCCTCTTCCGCCAACTTCAACTACTTTGACCCCACTTAAATGCAAACAAACATCCCCTAAGTTAGTCACATGCAGGACTTATAATAAGAATGAGTCACCCTAATCATTCATCATTCTTATCATAAGATTAGGTTTCAATCTCATGTCAAGACCAAGAAGTTCCAAAAAAAACAAAAAAAAAAAAGAGTGAAGACATAATAACGATAACACTTGGCAAAGTATAATGCCTCTAGATTCATTCAATTTCTAGCCATAAGACAGTAGATAGATGCATAAGCCATAGAAAATGTATTCATCTAGATTGAACAGGTCTCATATTTCAATAATTAATGAGGTTGAGACTTCACAAAAGTGTTGAAAATAATGACTTGCCTTGAGATTTTTGACCAAGCGAATGCTACGTGAACATGTTATTTGTGCTAGTAATGCATTAATGTAACTAGCATTAGTCTTAAGACTTATGAAGTATAGGTAATGACTTTTGCATTAAACATATGTCATATTAAGGAATATATAAGAGTGAAAAGTAAGGATGAAGATATAAGGAAAAAGTGGAGAAGAAACTAATAAGTTGTTTCTTCATTAGCATCATCCTCTTATCTATTGTGTTAAAATAATTATTCTTATCTTGAAGCATTTGCTAATAAATTAGAGTCTAGACCTCTAATTGCCTTCAAAGTGGTATCAGAGCTCGTTGATCTACCATCAAGTGGGTGTCAAAGAAAAAGAAGAAAAAAAAGTGAACAAAATTCTCACGAAAATCCTTAAAGATAAAAGATCATCATGGCAAGTTCAAGCATGCATGGTATGAGCATCCAATAGACCTATGGTGAAAGCTTTGATTATTGGAGTATCAAGATGAAGACCTTACTCCTTTTTCAAGAAATTTGGGAATTGAAGGAAGAGGGGTTTGAAGAACCTTCAACTCCATCCCGTTTGTCCAATGATGAAAAAGGGAAATTGAAGCATGATATAAAGAAAGATGCAAAGATTTTCTTTCTTTTTTTTTTCTTTTTTTTTTGAGCAATCTCAAAAACGAACTTTCCAAGAATCATAAGAGCTACCAAAGGAAAAGAAGCCTGGGACATACTTCAAGAAGGGTTTCAAGGCAATAACAAGGTACAAACTATCAAACTTAAATCACTTGGAAGAGATTTTGAAAATATGAATATGAAAGAACAAGAAAGTATAAAAGATTATTTTCTTTTTACATTCGTGGAGTTAGTAAACCAAATGGGGAATCTCATTGAAAAATATCTTGATTATCGTATCCTAAACATATGATACTATTGTTGTTGCTATATAAGAATCAAAAGATTTGAATATTTTGACTACTCATGAGTTAATGGGTTCTATTGAGTCTCATAAGCAAAGATTGAATAGCCATTCAGAAAATCTTTTGAAAGTGGCTTTCAATTTAAGCTTAGTTTTATTACAAAAAAATCTCAAAAAGAATCTTTGATTGATGATAACAGTAGGGGTGAATGTTCTAGCGGTGGAAGACAAGCAAAAAAAGAGGAAAAGGAAGAAATAATTATGAGAATAAAACCATGATGATGTGCATCAACCTAGATGCACAATGTGTAAACAAAGTAGCTTATTGACCAAGATTGTTGGTTCACAGGTAAGCCCTAATGTTTTAATTGCAAAATCATTGGGCATCTTCAAAAATATTATAGAGACAAACATACCTTTTTGAAGAAAAAGAAGGTAATGGACTTACTAACTGTGAAGCACAGATTCATGTTTGGGCCCTATAAATCCATGTCCCGTACGAATCCCGTACGGATACGGTCGGGATATATATCCCATACATAATACGGCCAAAAAATAAAAATAAAAATAAAAAATGAAGGGGATACGTGGGGATATGTCCTGGATATGTCCAGGTCTTTTGAATTTTTTTCTCTAATTTCTCTCTAGAAATGGCGTCGTTTTGACGGGGGAGGATTTAGGGTTTCACACTGAGATCTTTATCTCCCTCGTGCACAATCTTCATTTAGTGGAAATCAAAACCCTAATTTCTATTCGTAATCAAAACCTAATTTCTGCTCGTTTCTCTCTCCACAAAGTCATGGTTGACTATTCTCTCTACTGCATTGTCGTCGCCTCCCCTCTCTATCACCGTCACCTATCTTCTTTGTTGTCGTCGTCTCTCTCCACAAACAAAAGCCTTGTTTAAGGTAAAACACGAAGTTACACTGATGAACCCTTTTGTATTATGATTTTTTTAAACCATGCACACTACCGCATCACACGGCTATTCTAACATTAAATTTTTATTATGATTTTTTTTTTTTTTTTGAGTTACTCAAATTATTGAGATTATTAATTTTGTTTCTATTTGCATTTGTTGTTTGTTTATTTTTATAAAGTGAGGACAAGTAGTCGAACTTTTGGAAGTGGTAGTAGTCAAGTTTTATCTTCTTCGTCCAGTAACTTATCTACTTCAGACAATAGTGTTTTTGAATCTAATAATCCACTTTGGGGTTATACTACCATTGTTATGGCTAGAGCAGATGGAGTCAGTGGTGGTAATAGGAGATGGAAATGCAATTTTTGTTGGTCAGAATTTAAGAGATCATATAGCAAAGTGAAAAGCTATCTGTTATGGTTGAGGACATCTAGTACAAAACCATGTATTGCAATAACGGAGACATATTTAAGGAAAATGGTCCAAGTGGTTACCGAATCAGAGGTGAAGACAAAACCAAAACATATGCCCCTTCCTCGTGGCTCTATTATTCCTGCATTTCCTTCTTCTAATTCAATGGATTCAAATAAACGAAAAATTTAGGATTGGTTCTTTAGAAAAAGTTTTTCAAACGGAAGCAAGAGATCGGCTCAATTGTGAAACAGCAAGGATGTTTTATTCTGGTGGTTTGCTTTTTCATTTAGCCAGAAACCCTCATTATATAAATGCATTTATATTTGTTGCAAACCATCATCCGGATGGTTTCATTCCACCAGGTTACAATGCTTTGAGGACCACTATGTTGTAATAGGAATGGGCTAATATTGAAAATTTACTTACTCCAATTAAAAATACATTAAGAGAAAAAGATATAAGTTTAGTAAGTGATGGATGGAAAAATGCTCAGAGGCGGCCATTAATTAGCTTTATGGCTGCCACTGAGGAGGGAGCTATATTTTTACGAGCTATTGACGGCTCTAAGGAGTATAAAGACATGCATTTTATTGTAAAATTAATGTAAGATAGCATTGCTAAGATTTGGGCAGGAAATGTTGTCCAAGTTATTATTGATAATGCTCTAGTTTGTAAGACAGTGGGACTGCTTGTGTAGGGGACCTACCCACACATATTTTGAACTCCATGTGTTGTGCACACACTGAACTTGGCTTTAAAGAATATATGTGCTGCTAACTTCTCCGTGTTTTTAGCGTCACATATATTCTTTAAAGCCAAGTTCAGTGTGTGCACAACACATAGAGTCCAAAATATGCGTGGGCAGGTCCCCTCCACAAGCAGTCTCATTGCCTTAAAAACTGGAGCATTATCAATAATAACTTGGACAACATTTCATATCCAAATGCAATGTTATCTAGTATTGATTTTGCAATAAAATGCATGACTTTATACTCCTTAGAGCCGTCAATAGCTTTTAAAAATATAGCTCTCCCCTTAGTGGCAGGCATAAAGTTCATTAATGGCCGCCTCTGAGCATCTGTCCATCCATCACTTACTAAACTTATACCTTTTTCTCTCTATGTATTTTTAATTAAAGTAAGCAAATTTTCAATATTAGCCCATTTCTATTACAATAAAATGGTCCTCAAAGCATCGTAACCCGGTGAAATAAAACCATCCAGATGATGGTTTGCAACAAACATAAATGCATTTATATAATGAGGGTTTCTGGCTAAATGAAAAAGCAAACCACCAAAATAAAACATCCTCACTATTTCACAATTAAGCCAATCTCTTGCTTCCATTTGAAAAGCTTTTTCTAAAGAACCAATCCTGAATTTTTGTTCCTTTGAATCCATTGAATTAGAAGGAACTGCAGGAATAATAGAGCCACTAGGAAGAGGCACATGTTTTGGTTTTGCCCTCTCCTCTGATTCAGTAACCACTCGGACCATTTCCCTTAAATATGTTTCCGTTACTGCAGTACATGGTTTCATACTAAATGTCCTCAACCGTAACAGATGGCTTTTCACTTTGCTATATGATCCCTTAAATTCTGACTGACAAAAATTACATTTCCATCTCCTATTACCACCACCAACTTCATCTACTCTAGCCATAACAATAGTAGTATAACCCCAAAGTGGGTTATTAGATTCAAGAACACTATTGTCTGAAGTAAATAAGTTACTGGACGAAGAAGATAAACTTGACTACTGCCACTTCCAAAAGCTCCACTCCTTGTCATCACTTTATTAAAATTAACAAACAACAAATGCAAATAAAAAAGCAAAATTAATAATCTCAATAATTTGAATAACTGAGAAAAAAATCATAATAAAAATTTAATGTTAGAACAGTCGTGTGATGCAGTAGTGTGTAGGGTTTAAAAAAATCATAATATAAAAGGGTTCAACAGTGGAACTTCATGTTTTACCTTAAACAAGGCTTTTGTTTGTGGAGAGAGGCGACGACAACAAAAAAGAGAAGCGACGGCGAAAACGAGGGGAGACGATGGCGATGCAGCAGAGAGAATAGTCAACTGTGACTTTGTGGAGAGAGAGAGACGAGCAGAAATTAAATTTTGATTACGATAGAAATTAGGGTTTTGATTTCCAATCTTTGTGTGGAAGACGCAGATGAAAGACATGGACGTCGACGAGAAGAAAGGCAGCGGCAAGAGGTAAGGTTTCGATTTCCAACCTTCGTGTAGAAGAGAAACTACATAAAAATCGTACGCGAGGGAGATAAAGATCTGAGTGTAAAACCCTAAACCCTCCCCTTTCAAAACGACGCCATTTCTGGAGAGAAATTAGAGAAAAAAAATTCAAAAAACCTAGACATATCTCGGACGTATCCCATACGTATCCTGATGTATCCCCATGTATCCCCATCATGTTTTATTTTTTACTTTTATTTTTTGGACGTGATATGTATGGGATATGTATCTTAATCGTATCCGTACAAATCCGTATGGGATTTGTACGTAACACGGATTCGCACGGCCTAAACATAAATCAGTGCTTCACAGACTGTCATCTATCGGATGAATCGAAGCTCCACAAAAGTTGTTAGAGATTAAACACCTTTTGAAGCTTTACCGTGGAAGAAAGCAATCTATTACACATTTAAAGATATTTGGTTCAATTTTCTATGCACATTTTCCAAGAAAAGAAAGCCAAAAACTTAAAGGGAAAAGGTGAAAAATGCATCTTCATATGCTATAGCTCAAAATCAAAGGGTTGTGAATTATATAGTATGAAAAGAAATAAAGTTATTATTTCTAGCGATGTCATTTCCAATGAGAAAGCTTTATGCGATTAGAAAAAGAAGAAGATCCAAAAATGTCCTATTCAAATGGATGAAGTAAAAAGGCTAGAGTTGAACATGAGGAAACAATCCTTAAAGTAGCTCCTCGTACTCCACTAAGAACAAGCTCACCAAGTTCAAACACGACAACACCAAAGTTCTACTCCAGTAAAATTGCAAAGAATCACTAATATTTATACAGAAAAGCTTAGTGAGGCCGACCACTACATAAGCCGCTGGCAGAGAAAGCTCAAAGAGCTTCCCTTCATTAATTGATAACCTTGTTGCAAGAGGGCCTACAAGCACCCGGCTTGAGCCTCAGCCCGAAGGACCAAAGGTTGCTGTTTGGTCTGGATAAGCAGGCAGGGACAGGCTACTCGAGCAGATACCATTACAATGGAGAAGCTCATCTTCCTATTACCTGTCGCTTATAGAATGCCGACTACTTCATGAAGTTTCATAAGAGGGGAAGTGAAGCTTAGCGAGGCCGACCACTACATAAACCACTAGCGGAGAAAGCTCTAAGTTGCAATTTTTGAATAAATGAGCTAGTCTTTTGAAGTAACAATTCAGTAAGAAGCATGAAAGAAAGTAATTAAATAAGAAATTAAAGTAATTGAGAAGAACAAAACTTGGGTATTAATGGAGAAACCGATACATAAAGAAGTTATTTGCTCGAAGTGGATCTACAAAATTATATATAATCTTAATAGAACAATTCAAAAAAATAAAGCAAGACTAGTAGCAAAAAGGTATACTGAAGAGCCTAGTATCGACTTTTAAGAGACATTCTCACCAATTGCATAACATGATACCATTAGAACATTCATTCCTTTAGCTACTCAAAAAGGTTAGAGACTACATCAACTTGATGTGAAGGCAACATTCTTGAATGGGATGCTTGAAAAAGAGGTTTATGAGCAACAAGAAGGATTTATGTCCAAAGGCCAAGAAGATAAAAATGTACAAGTTGACTAAAACTTTGTATGGGTTAAAACAAGCACCCCGAGCATGTTATATTCAAGTTGATGCATACTTCAATGAAAAACGGTTTCACAGAAGTTTGAACCTACCTTATATACTAAAAGATAGGATAAATCCAACATTCTTATTATTTCTCTATACATTGATAATCCAATATTTACAAGAAATGATAAACAAAGTATCAAGACTTCAAGAAAGAAATGATGCAAAGATATGAAATGAGTAATTTGGGCTTACATCAACTTTATTATTTATTATTTATTATTTATTTATGTATCTATTTGTTTATTTTTATTTCTTATTTTATTATAATCTATTTCATTTTATTTCAATTTTTTTCTTATTTGAGAGCAACATGGAGACAGAGAATCCATATAGCCGACCCCATCTAGTATGGGACTAAGGCTTAGTTGTTTTTTTGTGTGTTCACTACTTCCTAGGCATTGAAATACATAAAACAAAAGATGGTGTTTTTCTTTGCCAAAAAAGTTTCAAATGGATGATTGCAAGCCAGTTTCAACACCATTAGTTGCAAATGAGAAGCTTATGAAAGAAGAAGGAAATGAAGTTGTTGATTCAACCTTATATAGAAGAATGATCGGAAGCATGATGTACAAGACATCAACGAGACTAGACATCATGTATGTTATCAATTTCTTATCTCGATTTATGACAAGCCAAGCAAGATTCAACTTCGAGCTACTAAAAGAGTGGTGAGGTAGGTTAAGGGAGCTTGCAGTTTGGGACTTATGTATGAAAAGAATGAAGAATTAAAGCTACTTGGATTTTGTGACAACAATTAGGCGGGGAAGTGTAGATGATATGAGAAACACTTCTGGTTATGCCCTTTCACTTGGTTCTGCTATATTTTCATGGGCATCCAAGAGGTAAGAGAAGATTACACTGTCTTCGGCAAAAGAATAATATATAGCAGCTAGCATGGCAACATCACAAGCAATATGGCATAGAAGAATCTTAAAATATATTAGAGCTAAATAATATGAAGCTACTACATTATTTTTTAACAAATAAACAATTCTATGGCAAAGATCCTCCCTATCACAGTCGCACTAAGCCTATTGAAATCAAGCATCACTTCATCAGAGTAGTTGAAGATGAAGAAATTTAACTCAAATATGTTAGTAATGAAAATCCAATGGCAAACATCTTCAACAAAGCCTTGCCAAGAGATAAATTCGTTTGTTTTAGAGAAATCATAGGAGTTCAAGAACACGCCATTAAAGGGGAGTGTTGAAAATAATGGATTGGCTTGAGATTTTTGACCAAACTAATACTATGTGATACATGTGTAATTTGTGCTAAGACTTATATAATGCTTAATGTAACTAGCATTAGGTCTAAGACTTATGGGGTCTTAGGGGGTCTTAGGTGATGAATTTTACAATAAGCGTGTGTCATGTTAAAGGTAATATACAGGAGTGAAATGTAAGGATGAACATATAAGGAAAAGTGTGGGAAAAAAACTAATAATCTTCTTCTTCATCATCATCTTCCTTTTATCTATTGTGTGAAAAATATCTCCTCTTGAAACGTATGCAATCAATTAGAGTCTAGAACCTCTAATTGCCATAAAAAGAAAAACATAGACTATATTCTGAATTATTAAAAGGAAAATGTCTTACATTTTCCATTTATCAAGATTTCCACTAAAAGGTTGCATAAATCATAAAGCAGGCTCACCTTCTAATGGCAAAGTCATTACTTTCTATTCATCCCTTCTTTGATTGTCCTTCGGAAGGAATGGTAGTGTCAAATTTATAAAATTTTCAATAAGCTCCTACAATTGAAAATGCATTCATCTAGGCTGTAAAGAATAATCTGCCTACAATTAATAGCATGAAGACTTTGCTACAAAATGTGTAGCTATATAGTGAACCATGAAGAGATAACATCCGTCAGCCCCCTCACTTTCATTTCTTCTGATTAACTCAACTAAAGGTCAAATCCTAAATGAAACCATCAGTTTTTACCAGTAATAGAGTATTTAAACCTTCCATTATTTGGAATATTACAACAATAACAACAACTAAGCCTTAACCCCATACCTCCCTGAAAATACCTTTAATTATCTATTTTACATTTAAATTTTGCAATTATCGGTAGACCCCTAAAAACCCCACAGAATTTGCTTCTACTTTCTTGTTACTGATCAACCCATTATAAATTAATAAAAACAATTAAATTACTTTTTTGATTTGTTAAAAAATAAAAATCTACAACTTAAAATTCCTAGCGTACCTTTAAAACCTTTGAACAATATTGACTTAACTTTTAAGATATATAAAGGTGTTTTTGGTAATTTTGATATTTATATCAATTTTATATTAAAATAATTGATTGATTTGATGGTCAGGAGCACATAAGCAATTTTTTACATTTTTGGGATATATAAACAGGTACAATATAATGGAGGCCAAGTAGACAATTCGGGATTTTACAAGGGTATATAAACAAAAAACCCAAAACCTTTTTTGAATATTAGTATGTTGATTCATGTCAAATAAGCCGTTCAGTACATTGCCTCTATTTATGCTAACTCAACGATTTATAAAAGACTCATGTTTCTATCTTATACTTCCTAGTTGAGGCCAAGTACCATCAGCCAGACCCATTGGAGTTTGGTACATCCAAATCTATGAGTACTTGCTTGATGTGTGAATGATCATTCTCAGCATCTATTGTTGCTGGCTCAACAGTCCAAAAATACCTCCATTCCAACTTAGACTTCCGAGTGTATTGTGTGCCTAAAACCTCCATTTTCTCCATACTGTTCTTAAGCCTTTCAATAGCTTGGGGAACCTTCCAAATTAAATAATTTCAAATTTCTTATACTGCATTCTAAATTTACTTAGGAAATAGCAAATAAAATGAGCATTTAATGAGACAACTAGGGCCAGAACCTTATAAACTATAAAACTATACAGTTCAAATAGAATATAAAATAAACAAACTTTTTCATATTTTTATCATTGGGCATTAAATTTCAAAAATAAAACTGAAGAAAGATCATAAAATCCAAGCATTTATATCTATGAGTTGAGCATGTTACTTGCTATTGACAATTCTTGAACTGCATTAGGGGTAACTTGAAATGATGGCGGAAGACTTGGAAATTTAGTTAAAAGAACCTGTGAGAAAATAAACATTATTACACGATAAAAATCAAGAATTTTAAAATAGACTTGGAATAAAAATAAAATAAAATAAGGCAAAAAGGGTACAGGATGATTCCCAAAATCTTGTGTAACACTATGGCATATAATCATATAGTAAGGATTCATCATAAAATGCATTTTCTAACACTATTATGTATGCTCTTCATTCAACTAAAGTTTGATTACATAACCAACAAGATCAGATTTATTTTGTTCACTTCAATTACATATCTTATAATCCACAGGAAAAAAAAAAGATCAGAAACCCAAGATTATAGCAGCACTAATCACCTAATTTTTAAATCTTAAACTTTCTTTAATTTTATAAGTTCAACTAATTAAAACAAATTCAAATTTGGCCCAGTCATCAGTTTGACAATGACAAGAAATCAAACACAGACCAAGAATATGATTAGAAAATAAACTCAGATCAGGTGAAAGTTGATATGGGGTTGGTTGTTCATTTAGCTTGTTTCAACTGTTTGTAAGTTTCTCAAGACGATAACAGAAGAAATTATAGCACTATGAACTATGAACTATGATATTTAGGACAGACAACACTTCACAACCCTAATATAGAACTATGAACTATGACTATGAAGCATTATTGATGAGGAGGCCCTATAACTCATTTAAACACATAAAATCTATTGTTTAGATGTTAAACAAATGATTATGAGAAAGCCCCATCAAAGTAACAAAATCTGGGATACTGGAATACTGTAATATTGTAATACCATAATTTGGTTCAGTTTTAGGTCAAAATACTAAAAGAGCCCCATTCCGCCGTAAAAAACAGGGGCACAACTTCTCAAATTTTGATCCAAATGATCTAAAATCCAAACTAGAAGCAGGAAGAATCATGATCGCAGAAAGAAAAAACCGGAACTTCAAACCCTAGAAATAAGAAAGAAGTCAAGAAACCAAATTCGGAAGCTAAGATCGATCTACCTTGAGCTGGGCGAGGAGATTGGCGCAGGTGCCAAAGTCGTTACGGAGGAAGGCGGCTTTGAATCGGCCAAGAGCTGCGTCACCTCCGTCAGAGCTGGATCCATCCTCGCAGGCGATCTCTTCTTCTCTTTGCTCTTTCCTTCAGGCTTTACTTATTGAAGACGCCGGAGATCTTTCTTTTCGAAAATTCTACCTACACACTTGATTAGATCACCCCCAAAGTTTAATAATTACGTATTTCATACGAAAAAATGTAATTCTTTATATCTTGAAAAGCATGTTGAATTGCGAATATACCCTTACTGTTAGGATCCGTTGACAGAAATTAACCAAGTAATCTTAACCATGGTTAAAACTTAGGTTAAGGGTTGAAAAATGTCCAAAATACCCCTCTTTATATATTTTTTTAACTATTTTAAAATTTAGATTTTTAAAGGGGTATTTTTAAATTTATAGTCAAACAAATTTTTTAGGGGTATATATGTAAAGGGCATGATGGTCATTTTGCATGTATACTGTTTGTTAACTTGACGGTTTTTCATTTGATTTTAACCCCAGGGGTATATATGCAATTATACCTATTATTCAGGGGTATATATGCAATTATGTTTTATTCAGGGGTAAATACACAATTTCAAAATTATTCAGGGGTACACCTGCAAAAAACCCTATAAAATATGCACTTTCCACTTCATCCATTACTTTCCCCATTTTATTTTGAGTTTTCTAGGGAATTTTTTTTTCCAAATATATTTAAAAATTAAGAAAATGCTCTGAGTTTTCAACAAATATACACAAAAAAAAAGATTATTTTATTTTGTTGGCAATTCTCTCCTAAGCCATAAAATAATAGTTAATTTACTATTCATCCCTTAAATAGTGAAATATTTGCCCATGGGTCCTTGGGTAGGGAGTTGTGGGGGCTTATGTAAATAGTGGGTTGGGTGTGTAGTGTGTAAAGTTGAAATAGTGACAAATAGTATGAGGGACTAATAGATAATTACCTCTTAAAATAAATACATTTGAAGAACAACAGCTAATGTAAATTTTTAAAGAGTAAAATACAACTTTTGAATTGTTAAGTAATTTATTTGACTTTTTAAGAAATAATTTTGAGCATTAAATAAACTTTTATATATCCGCTCTTTTTTGGTATTTGAACGGATCTTGATCAACAGCAAAAATGGGTTGAAGATAGTGGGAATGAGAATTCTTCTGCCTTTTGGGGGAGAGGTCAGTTATGGTGCTGAATCACCTTTTGGTTCCCATTGGCCTCCTCGATTAAGAACTCCTTCTGGGATCAATCTTCACGTATCCAACCTTGTTTTGAAAGAGGAGAGAATCATGAGAGAAAAGGGATCCAAGCACTCATGTTAGGAGGATTCTTTGACAGTCAAGTTAGAACTCAGAGAAAGGAAGAGAGTGAGGTTTTGTCCCTTTATCAGGGTATTGGAGATCTCCTTTTGTAGTTCACTGACTTAACTTGCCAGACCTTGGCGCCCTTGGAGATTCATTTCCCTTTGTTGGATAATTGATTATTCAAGACTCATCCTCAGCAGTTTGGATCATACCACATTGTCCATTTGAAATTCACGGATATTTTTCTCCATAACACTTGCCTCCCAACTCTCTAAGTTGACTTGCTCTCAGCCAGGTCCAGTCAAGGGAGTTCAGTTTTTGGTCGAGGCATGATCACATCAGAAAGGTTGTTTCAGTCACTTGGTCATGAAATGTCTTCTCTGGGTGAAACCGAGCTAGTAGGGTCACCGCTCAGTAGCGATATCAACCGACAAATTGCGATTCTCAATGGATAAAGCACTTCAACTTTTGAAGAATTTTTGGCTGAAAAATAATAACAAAAGTCAGCGGAGGAGATGATGGGCGCAACCTCCCACATGATTGCCTCGAGGCTTGCCATATACATTGGCCTATGTGTCACTCATCCATTGATGCATCCGTCTTGCAAGTCTCTTGAGCCGCAGGGCTTCAATTAATTGTCTCTGAGAAACCACATTTGTGGGCACTATTTATAAACAAGCCCCCAAATGGTTAGGGTTCCACTTTTGTCATCCTTGCTCTTTCTTTTGAGATCTCTTGGCATCATTTGAAAGTCTTTTAACTTTTCACCGAGCAACTATCTTTCATCCTCCAAAACCGAGGTAATAGACGTTTTTCCTCTTACGACTAGAGATGAACCTTAGGAGGTGGTGGGGGTACCCGCCAGTGTCGAGTCAATGTCTTATTCCTTTAGTTTTCTTGAGCTTGTCCAAATATGTGATTGGTTCGATATCCAGCCTCTTTTCAAAGTTAGGCTTCAAACCCTAAGGAATGGGTCAGTTTTCCTTGCCATGGGGAGCTGGCCTTCTATGTAGAATCCTTTAGGGTTGGTTTGCTTTTTCCTATTTATTCTTTTTTTTGTGAAATTCTTTCTTTCCATAACCTTGTTCCTGCTCAACTTATCCCGAACTCATGGAGGATCCTTTGTAGGTTCATCATCTAATTTCTTTTGTTGGTTCATTATTAATTCCTTTTGCTCAATTTTGAATCTTTTCTTCATTGGTTCCGCCTTCTCTTCACAATGAAAAAGCATCCATGCTTTGGGGACTAGTATCATTTTACCGCTAGGCCCCGTAGACCATTTTTAAGAAAAACCCTTTCTTCTATCCATTAATGGAAGTCATGTTTCTTTTTCATTTTTTCAGAATCAGGTTGGACATTCCAGACCTCCTAGAGTTCCCCAAACACTGACATTTCTTGTAGGGCAGAGATGTCTTCTGTTGAGGAGGACCAATTGATCTTCCTTTAGGCCTAAAACTCTCTTACGCTTGTTTCTTTAGTGACTGTAGAGAACCTCCGCATGGTTGGGCTTGCTTCTTCGGTATGTAGGACATCTTTTTATTTAAGAAGTTCTTCAATCAGACCACGATTGACCGACTTTGATTTTCTTTTCCCAAACAAGGGATGGACAAGTGGCTGCTTCTACAAGGGCTCTCGAAGAAGTTTGTGGGTTCATCCACTTTGCTGGCTCCTTGTTGGACCAAGCATCCATCTAAAGGGATTCTTCCTCCGGAGAAGAAGTCCCGAAAACAACCGGGGGCTTCGGCTATGTTGATTGCTCTTGAGGTCGAAGAGACAAATATCTTTGGGGACTTAGTCCCTAGGGGCCGACGTCACCAAGTGATCTTTCGGGTGGATTCCAACGCGGAGCATGACTGGCCAACTGCTGCCGATATTCCCATAGTTTCAGAGTCAAGAGGTCCTTCCTAGTCCAAGGGTAACCTTCTGACCTCTAATATTGCCTAGGTGAAAGTCCCTATTCACCAATGATGTGGTTGCAATTTATAAGTCCTTCGAGGCTATCTAATTGGAGTCCAACCTAGCCACCTTGGAAGGTCTCTCTTACGAGGAGCTGGCCTCTTGGTTGACCCTATCAAGGATGAAGGTATGTGGTTTCTTTGGTCTCTTTTACTTCTTGGCTCTTCTTTATTGGTTATTGATATGACTTTCTTCTATGATATAGTCTGGTCTCCTCATGGCCCACATAGCCAGGTGGTTGCAAGAGGATGCTACACATAGAAGCCCCACAAATGAACTATTAAGGTCAAGATCGAGCTATCTCAGGCCATGAGGGAGGTCACTGACCTTAAACTCCAAATAATTGACCTTAAAACCAGCGTGAAAGCTCTAGAGAGAGAGAGAGAGAGAGAGAGCTCGAGATCGAGAGGAACAGAAGACTTCGAACCCTCGACGTATCTTCTGCAAGCTTTTGAGGCATACTCTTGCCATTTGAGGGAGGAGCTCATAGCTACGAAGTGCTTAGTTGCAAAGTAGGCAAAGGAGAAGGAAGTGGCCAACTTCAAGGAGACCAAGGAGAACCGAGGCGAGTTCATCATGTTCTGTAAAGAAGAGGTAGAGAAGTTCAAGGACTCCCATGAATTCTAGGAGGAGATCGATGCTTACGTTGAGCAAAGGGTGGCGTAGTTCAAGAACTCAAAGGAGTTCGAGGATGAGGTTGCCGATCGCGTTGCTAGAGGAGTTGAGGGGGGCTTTAAGATTTTCAAGGAGATCATCCTCGAACATCCAGAGTTGGACATTTCCTCTCTAGACTTTGAGGGTGCCCTCCAATATCTTCCCCTCAACATCGATGAGAGGAGCTGAGAATATGTTATTTGGATTGATTGAGTTTTTATAGAATTTTTTTTCCTAAATATGAAGAAGTGCTAATCTTTTAAAAAAAAATGCAAAAGCCCTTAGTTCTCATATAATTTACACACATGCCTTTTAAATTATTTTTCTTGAGAAATGTTATTCCTCCCGAATTCGGTTCCTGAATCTAACCCTGCTAGCGGGGTTATTAACCCCAATAGTTGGATTTGATGTGTTGATGATCTCGAGATAAAATCAGCGATTTGAAACCAATTTGAGCTCTTTTATCGGGATGTAGAGCCGCGACTCATTTTTCTTATGTTGAGATCGAGAAAAGAACTTTAGTTCTATAAAAAGAGTTTTTGTAGAGACTTTTTTCTTTTCCTAAATATGTAAAAACTTTCATCTTTTTAAAAATATAAAAGCCTTGAGTTCTGATAGAAAATACAAAAAGCCTTTTGAATTCTTTTTCTGAAAATTTCCTTTTTTTTTTGAGCCTAGTGTGTTGCACAATTGAATGTTTAAGATATACATTCTAAATCGTTAATACAAATTTTTGAAAGATACCATCTGACTTGTTAAGAAACAATTTAAAATGGTTAAAAGTATGAAAAAAAATTAGAAGGGATTTTTAGTATTTTCTGTGTAAACTTGGAGGCCTTTCCATATCCTTAAAAAGATGAGAGTTTTCTATATTAGGAAAAAAGAGGATCTTTCTGTACCAACCTCGAAAAAAAATTTGGCAATAAGTACAAGCTTGAACTGTTACAACATTACGCAAATGCAAAGTGTTTTGATGGATTCAGATGTTAACAAAACTATACCTACAACTCTATAACCTAGTCTGTTTTTAGAATATAATTCAAAACATGATCAAAACAAACTTGGAACCAAAATGTAGTTTCAAAAAGTTTATTTATTTATGTGATCCATTGAAGAAAGCATCATGGACTACTTGTCCACTTGACAACTGATAGATAAGTATATGGATTCTTCCACACTTTGGCAATTGACAACTGTATATATAGGTGTGGTGTTGATGCATCATTATATGTAGATGTCTCCTAGGATTTGCTATAATATACTAAACATTAGTTAAATTGCAAGGAGTGATATGATCATAATTTATTTATTTATTTTTATTTAAAAAAAAAAAACAGGATGCACAACAGAAACTCCATCCTGCCTCAGTCTCCTTTCCATGCCTTCTCAGCTTCTTCTCTAAGAGCACCATAAAGAACTTGAGAAAACTTAAGAAGAAAATGGTCTGCACCATTTCTTGCAAGAAGGGAAACCGATACCGGGAGATTTTCATGAAATCCAAGAGGTATATTGATCTGTAGATAAAGGAAGAATGTGTGAGCAAGTAGTGTCGATTAGTTTTAGGAGCTTAGCAGAGTGAGATATGTGATTTAACCATACAAGTTAAAGGAACTTGAAAAACACCTGGCAAAACCTTGACATTCCAGCAATTGAAAGCAAGCTGAATGCTTTAGCACGGTAATCTTCCAATTTAGATGCCTCCAGTCCTAGTTTAGGTGGAGGCTCTGGAACAGTAGGAAGAGCAAGAACTCCATAATCCTGCAGGAAAGATGAGAAATGGAATCATGTTGTTCTAATCACTTAGAGGCATCTTGAATATTGTTAAATGCATTTGAAGAGAACAGAGAAAATGCAAGAGACATAAAGGTCTAATTAAGATGAATTCGAGAAACCTAAATTACTAGTAGAATTACTCAATTTGCAGTTGAGTGGCTACTCAACTGTCCCTGAAGCCATCAAGGGTGTCTACCAAGAAATCTTGATACGAAAGGTCACTGGCAATTCCATCAGAAATTAGTTTCAGAATTCAACCCTTTGTTTAGTATTTTATTCAAAAGCAAGAATTGTGGAAGTGTAAATTTCCAAGCACTGACAAAATGGTTTCCTGTAGAGGATCTATTAATAATTTGAAATAGAGCTTTTAAAACCTTTTTCACTGTTTAAAATAGTACTAATGAGACTAATTTTCAAACTGTATATTTGTCCACAGATCTGTGCATCGGAAAAAATTGCTAGCTATTGAGAAAAAACAGTGTCCCATAAAATCAAAGAACTAAATACTACAAATGCTGAACTATTTAATCATATTACCCCTAGAAGAGTACTCAGTGCAGCCTCAAGTTCCATTCTAATCTTGTAGCAATAGTCTAAGTTCTCAAATGTGGCTGTAAGGGCTTCCGACACTCTTTCTGCAATCCCTGGACCTAATAATGGTTTGGTATTGTTGATCCATTCAGCATGATTAGCCTTGAACTCAAACCTACACAACCAGAATATCAACAAGAAACTCACAGCTCAAAATGAAGTTCATGGTAACTTCCATGAGTGATGAAATTGGTAATCTGTAGAACATATGGCAGATTTTACAACAGTATCCTAAAAGCTAATCTAACTTTTGATCTTTGACTGGACAAATCAGCAAATGCAAAGGATAAATGTGGTATACCCACACATGTTATAGTAATTTTAAGGTTAAACAATTTAGGATGAAAGAAAAGCAATCCAGAAAAATCTATAAAATTAAGAAGGAAATAATTACTGTAAAGTACTTGTAAGGTACCATCCATTTGAATTTCTGATGTATAAGATTTAAGACATGTCACAATAGAACAAGCATGAAGTTATCCACAACTCTATCTGACAGGATATCTAAAGTAATGAAGTTAAGCGGATGTTATAATGAGAAGCAGCCATCATTGCCATCCCAACAGTCAATGGACAGTGGCAGAGCTGGGTTTAATTAAAAATGTTCTGTAGGACTATAAGGTTAATAAATCTAGGGATATTTCAATTCTAATTGATTATATGTATGGAGAAACCTAGTGATTAAGCCATTATGTTGTCAGATGTTGATTCCCACTCCTATCTATTTTGCATCTAATAGTCACCATATCAGGGAAATGAAGACAGTCATAAATCTAAAGCCTGCTTGGAGGCCCAATTTTGTGTCATGGGCAGTAATAGGATGAATGTACACTTACCAATAATCCTGGGGAATTGAGAAAATGACCATCGATGGATTGAGAAAGTAGATTGACAATTGCCACATTGCAATGATTCCTTCCAATATATTAAGTATACATTGCATCTGAACCTTAGCACTTATAAGTTTAACTAAAGTAATTAACTCCTACATGTGGCTGTGCTCATCAAAATCAGATTCACCATGATGACTATGTGAAATTTAGCCCTCAATCAAGTACCAACACTACTAATGCAACCACCTTTAGAATCTACCCAGGTCACCAACATTTCCACCATTATTACCATAATGCCATCTTTCATTATGTTCTTAACTCTGCACATGCAAGATTGTAAAACATGCAAGTATCTTTGTAAGGCCATTATCTTAAAATCAGTCAAGATTCATCATTGATATCCAAAAAGTGCATTTATGACCATTTGGTTGCTTTTGCACTTTGGTTACATGTTTAACCTTTATCTTACCAACTAATCAATCTACTTTACAAAAGTATCCAATATTATTTTATTTAGCAATCAAGCTCTGTTTTTAATTTATAGTTTTTTTAAGCAGGATCAGAAATTTTGAAATTACGTAATTAAACTTCAAAAACTTTCCATCTTAATTAACAAAAAAAAAAAATAATTTTCCAACAATATGTGGGAAGATAGACATATGAAATAAGTTTAACACATTTTTAATGAACTAAAACTTCTCTAATCCATCCAAATTCTTAACATCTATGCATAAATGAATAGTTTTCTAAATCAAAAGAGATAATTTTCCTAGGAAAAGGAGCAAAGAGATAGTAACCAATCTTGTTCAATGCACCTAAGGTTTACCAATGAAGAGTGCTTCGAGTAGTAATAAAAGTAGATGGAACCTTTGGAGGAGCAGCATTGCGCTTGAAAGAGCTTGAAGAGAAGGAATTGTTTTAGATGCTTGATTTCCAGAGCTCTTAGTCATAAAATTACCTAAGCTAGGAACTTCACGGAAAATGTAGTCCCCCAGTTTTTTATGGGTTATCAGATGACCTGCAAAATTAAAATTAGAAATAAATTTGAAAATATATGAAAGCAAGTGAATTAAAAAAAAAAACAAACTATTGGTTCTCACCTCCAAACAACTTCTCAACTGTTTTAATAAGGATTTGAGAAATGTTATCACTCGGAGAACACAAAGTTGTAAAGCAGTCTTCAGGAACAACGATACATGATGGTTCAGCGGTAGCTCCAATAGGAGATTGCAACAATACAGTTCCTACTTGCACTAAGATAGTAGGATCTCTAGCAAACCATCCTGGAAAGCTTATTCATGTTAACAACCATAGAAAATAAGTTTATCAATTATTTAAAAGAAGCAAGAGCATAAATGAATTGATTAAAGCCCTCCAATTTTTGAAGCATAACAAGAATATTTATTTTCTTATGCAAGTTCTCAAACATGACAATCAACTTACCATGAAGCACGTAACATTTCAGCCACTCATGTTAAAAACAAGATAATAAACATAGAGTGGTAGAAGTTTACACTTCTTACAATCTATGAAGTTCCTCAAACAAGCAAAAAACAAAGAGAGGGCCTCCTGATAATTAAGGGAAACCACCAATTAATTCTGAAATAGGCATTACAAAAGAGAGTCAACATATTTAGTTTCCGAATTGCCCTGCAGGTCCTACAAAGAATAAAAATAATAATAATAAAATATATATAGCAAAATCATGCTATATCCAAATGACAATAAACTAATATCTAAAGATTCTAAAATTTAATTCGCTTGTGGCTCTCCTAAGTTGAGTTACTGACCTGAAATATGCATGAAAACTCGTCCAAAAGATAATGCAGAAATATGTTAAAAATATCTACTAAAGAACTGGTTGAAAAAGAACATAAAAAAAAGACTGTTTCATTTACTGTGAATGAAGTTAACTGTGCAGTTTACAAATATGTGCCTTGCCAGTAGTTAGAACTTATGCAGTGAACTGATAAATATGTTCAGATTTCACAGTTTGGTATGATTCAAGCTATGTAGGCCATGCATTGAATAAAAAACCATAATAGCTGCAAGGCACTTGGACATTGAAACCAGATTGGATGATATTTGACAGGAAAAGAAGGGCAATGCATGTATGTGCTCATAAGAATGGATGTTGCTTTCCATTCTTGATCAAGTCCATAAAATGAAAGAAATATCAAGATTTCAAAACCTCTTTTAATTAATAAGAACCAAAATTACGCCTTACCAACAGTATCAAAGCTTTGAGACATAGGAATGACATTTTTAGTTGATACAGCAGCATGTGAAGGTCGAAAACCCAAAATTCCACAGTTTGCAGCTGGGACCCGTATACTTCCACCAGTGTCAGTGCCTGAAGAATATTTTCAAGATGCAGACAATAGATTGTTTAGAGAAAAGTTAAGTTGCTTGAGAATTTCACAAAAACTTGAATGAGTTTTTGTAGTTATTCATAATTGAAGTTGAGCGCAAAAGATCATAGCTTATCCTTAAGTTATCAACTGAATATTTCAATAATCTTTATTACAAAAGTATGAGTGTGAAATGAAACGGTTCTTAATATTAAAACAAAGCCAAAATTGATGTTGCAACTTGATGCTGGCACATTACATCAAAAACATTTTTAGATAGTGTAGTCATACTAAAGTCATAAAAATACAAAATTCAAAGCATATGGTAATTCAACATCAAGAATGATTGGAATTTTGAATGCAAAATAGTATTTTATAATAGTATTGACCTTCCAATCATGGTGCCAACAATTAATAAACTACCAGTAATCTTAAAAATCAAGAAAACTTCGAAATCTGAACACTTCCATAAACTTCTAATTCTGAATCATATCAACTAATAGTATTTGATGTAGACATTTGGATTACAAAGTCTACTAGATTTTCAAAATCTCCTTGTCCTATAATTTGCATCATTTTTGTTTCCTCAGACAATTTCAAAAGATTTCCCCAATGTGGTTGAAAATAGACCAAAACCTCATGCAATTCAACCTAAAACATCCATACAACCATCAAGGATACTGGGAATCCTTCTCAGTGTTTTAAAGTTCATTAGCATGCAATATTAAACAGCTTGATAATTTTTTCTTGGGATCAAAGTGATGGTCATGAAGGGTAACCTTGGCGTAATGGTAAAATTGTTGCCATGTGACCTGGAGGTCCGCGGGTTGAGTTAATGGAAAGCGACCTCTTGCCAAAAAAGCGAGGTTAAGGCTGCGTAAAATAGACCCAAATGGTCTGACCCATTCCCGTAACCTGCACATAGCGGGAGTTTTCTAGCACTGGACTGCCCTTTTAGCAAGGTGGTGGTCATCACGTTTTACAACCATGGAGTTAGACCCACAATTTTTATTTGGTGTTAGGTTGTTAGTCTAAGGCTAATCCCACCTTTGTTGTGATGGTTCATACACAATGTAGTATTCATACACAATGTAGTATAACACCTTTGTTATGATCAATTGCAAAGGAGGAAGTATTCATATGCACAAAAATAAGACATTGATGTGGAAGTATTCGCATCGCCACCCTATAATTGTTAGTGGCAATACAAATAAACCAGTCCAACACTGACAATAGTAGATATACGTTTTTAATAATGCTCCAAGAGAATTCTAGCAAACATCAAACAACATAGACACCAAGATTTGCGTGGTCCACCATCAATAGGATTATGTACATGGGTAAGGTCAGCAAGTAATAATCAATTGTCGATGAGAAATTACAATGAGAGAGTAGGACCTCCTCTACAAACAATGGTGTGCTCCTAATCAACCTCTCATACTCCAACCCCAACAAGACAACCCCACTTTGATGAGAACCACACCACATTGGGATCTAATCTTGAAGAACAATGGAGAAGAGAAAATCCTAGTAGTGAGAAAAAACCTTTCCCTCTATCACACTTACCCCTCATAAAACACAAGTCTCCCTCCTCTCTCATTCAAAATACTCCTTTTAAACCAAAAAAACAACTTTCCTAAAATACCTTTGGTATGACAAATTTATTATCAAAATTATAATTTAGTACAAAAGAGTGAATTAATATCATAATTCCAACAGACATGGACAACCAACGGATATCAGACAATTTTACATATTATAATAGTGAACAACATACAAGCTACCGTCAACAATCAAGCAATAATATGCATCAAATGCGGAGATATCTTAAATCTTTTACCAAGTTCTAGTTACATATCTGAAGTACTTCTGGATCTATAAGGTGACTAATGTAACCAACTCTTTCTTTCCATAAGGTGCCAACTTTCAAAAAAAATTTTGTTCCTTCCCTAGGGTGTCTAAATATAAGAATATTCCAAACATAGTGAGAAAATCCAGGAAAAACTTGCCATCACTTTAAACATTTCTCACATAATGATTTAATTGGAAAACACTTGAACTTGAGTGACATGTTCCTGCCTTTTAATCTATGCCAAGCACCGTAGATATGAGTAAAATTCTTATCCTATAGTCAGGCCAATACATAAAAGCAGTGTATACAAACTGTATAATATACAAAAAGAGAGTTTAAGGGAAGAGAAAAGAACAATGCACTCTCAAACACTTGACAAGGGTAGAAAACTAGATCAACAACAACAACAACAACAACAACTACGCCTCAATCCCATAATAGATTGAGTCGGCCATATGGATTCTCTGTCTCCATGTCCCTCTGTCAAATGCAAGATCCGGCTCAATATCTAATAACGTAGGTCCTCAGACACTATCTCTCTCCAAGTAATCATAAGCCTACCTCTACCCTTCTTCTAGATCAACTATATAAAAAAAATATAAGGTTATACATACTTAATGGAGGAAGCAATCACAATATTGGCAATAGTAACAATTAAGTCAAGTAAAATACAAACAGAAAAACATAGAAATATTACGGAATATTGGTTTTAGTTTTAGATTTGCTAATATTTTCATCAATGGATGCACCCCATCAATAAAAATACTTGGTGCACTATATTAAACATAAGATAACTAATTTTTAGTTAAAAGGCTAAAGAATTTCTCTTTCGTAACATTAGAAAATGGTCTGAGACACTCTGCTATATTTAAAGTCTTTCACAATTCCTATTGCTATGATGCTAGAAGTAAGGATACACTTGTACTCTAGTTGCATCAACTGTATAATTCAGACAGAGAATGTGCCAACAGAAAAAACACCCCAGATTGTGATTCAACATTCATAATAAGTTTGACATCAAACTGTTGACTGGTCTGGAACAAATACACTATCAGTTACCATATTACATAAGGATACAAAAGACATTTTTTGTCAGTTATTGAGAAACACTTTATTAATATTAATCATGCTTCATACCATCTGACAACAAAAACTTTATGAAGGTACAAAAATGTGTGTTTTCCTGCACTAGAAGAAACTTTAGCTTACAATTTAGAATTAATTTACTTTGATTCTTTAAACCAATCTTTCATGTCAAAATATTTGATAAATGCCTGACTTAGAACTCCACACATCACATATCCTTGAAACGGATGCATCTTGACAGCATCCTATTCATGTTCAACATGTCATAAATGATTTAACTTAACCCACTAATTGGGCAAGTAAAAATAACTAAACCAACTATATTGTGCCATCAATTTTGAAATTGATACATGTGAGTCATCCCATGTCAGTTAACCATGCATATGGTCTGAAATCTTGCGTCAATATCTTCAAAGTATAGGAGATATACTGTCCACTTCATGGGGTATTCATCATAACAATCAAAATTCTCAATTTAAACTTAAAAAATCAAGTGTAAAACTCTCGAAAAATATATAGTTAATGGTTTGAGAGAGATTCTAAAAATGAATTAAGTGAAAAGCAAATTTAAGACCTACATATGTCTACTGATATAAATGCATGTCATGTATTCCACAATACACAATAGAGAATTTGTGTTTATTATCCATTGCCAATCTTATATGGTTAGCTTTTAGGATGAAACTATGGTTTTTGACATAAAAATACAAGGACAGCTAAAGTCAGGTCAATCTAGGCACATTAAAAATAGAAATAAAAAAGCAATTCAAATTGAAAAATACCAAAATCATTTTGTAAAGTTGTAGTAGAGAACAAAAGTACAGAGATTTCTTAGGCTAGATGAATGCTTCTCTTTTAGATGCACCATTATGAATAATGGTTTCTATACTAAGCTTCACCTAACAAAAAGCATGTAAGATTTTAAAGTTAACAGCCTGAAAGTGCTGAAGGTCTCTACTAGTTTGTAGTTTTTAGCAATTAGAATCTTGATAACAACAGAATCTGCCCATCACTTATTAGATAACAAAAAGCAAGCTGTAAGTGAATGGTAATGCTAAAATCTATTAATTAAAACAAGAACCATCAGAAAGCTGACCTAAAGAGAAATCAACAAGCTCTGCAGCAACAGCTACAGCAGAACCACTTGACGATCCTCCAGGTACTCGATCTGGAGCTCTCGGATTGACAGGTGTGCCATAGTGGTAGTTCTCACCATTTATACTGCAGATGAACATCTCTGTAAGCTAATGGTAGAATAGTCCGATAAGTTCAAAAAATTCTTCACCGGACAATTTTAATCACAATACCCCTATTAGAGTAACTAAAGCCATGTTTGGGAATGAAATAAAGTAGGATGTCCCACTTTATTCCATCCAAACCAAACAAACACCAAACTTACTCAACGGAGGAATAAGATTAAAAAATTAAAATATTTTCAATTATAGTTCAAATTATTTAAAATTTAATATTTTTTATTCATATACTCTTGAAATAACTAAAATACCTAAAATGCCCCTCATCATTTAACATAAACAATTTCACTCAGCTATTTTCTAACCACTACACTCTTAACTATTTAATTATAAATTAATTAAAACTAATTTTAATCAATAGATTAATTAAGATTAATTAAACTTACTTAAAATGACCAAAATGGCCTATTGTAAACTTGGCAAAAGCTGCGCTTATATTTGTAAACTTGGCAAAAGCTTAAGCTAACATAAAAAGAAGTTTAAGCTTCTATCCCTATCCCACTCTATTCCAACCCAACTTATTCAATTACCAAACACCAGCTAGTAGTTTGGTGTCCCATTATATTAGCTTAAGCTTTTGGCTTGAATTTAAGCCGCACAATATGTATTCGGTTTGCATATAAAACCTCAAACACAGTAAGGACACCGGACAACAATCTTTAGTAGTAGTCCCATGATGATAAAAAGAACATAAGGTAAGATTGCTTATATAAGAAACAGGGATAGTCTATGAGGAAATCTAATTCTCAAAGTGTATATTAGCCTTGTGTTTTACTGAGGAAAATGCATTTTCGAGTTAGCCAGTTTCTTTGATTCTAACCTGTATGCCATTTCATCCATGACTGTTTTACCAACACAAGTAGCACCTGCCTCAAGCACTGATAAAACAACGAGGGGATGTGGGCGTGGCTGCTGCATGAGTCCTTGCCCAGTCAGGATTGCCAAAGCCAGTGACGTGACCATTAATATCAAATCTGATAGATGAGGAAACACCACTTAAAAATATCATATCAAGACACCATCCATTTTCTCAAGTGATACAAAACAACAGGTTCACAACTACATATACTGAATGAATGCACAAAAGTCAACAAATTACAATAAAAACCCAAAAAATAGTAGTAATTATCCTAGAGAATAATTGTGCCAAAATGTGTGTATATATATATATATATATATATATATTATTATTATTATTTTTGCATTTATTTACAAAAGAATTAGCAATGTTGTATAAATTTAGGTAGCCCTTGGAAAATAGGATACAATAGTGTGGACAACGATGCAACTAGGAATGATTTTGTTGTTCTTCATTATGTTTTTTTTTTTTTTTTTAACAGAAAGAGCGGCTAGCCAAGTGGGAAGCTACTAAGTCAAAGTTAAGGGCATGCACAGTCCTCGTCATGAGACAGTGGAGGGTGGGGTACGTGCACAGTGGGCAAGAAAGTCCCACTCACTACCACTGTTCATGCACTCAGAAAAGTGCCCTCACCCATGATTCGAACTCGCGACCTTAACGAGGCGAAGTCCTTAGCGGGGACCTGAGTACCAATATGACCCAAGGGTCGTTGGTTGTTCTTCATTATGTTAACTAACAGATAGACCGTACAAAACACAAACATCCCAAATCTTAAAAAGTTTCCTAACTATTTTATAATTTTCTCCTTACTTATTTTTTATTTTTCGAATGTTTGAAAAATACAATATGAATATGATTTATCTAACACTAAATCTGATAATTGTTATAAATGCATAATTATCTAATAAGTCAAATAAGTTTTTGCAAAATGCTTTTCACTAATATAAAAATATAAATTAGTATAAAAGTGAATTTGATTAATGTAAAGTATGATAACAAATAATATTAGATTTTTTTTAAAAAAAGTGGAGATAAAATAAATAAAAATCATTTATTTAGAAAATAAAATGGAGAATATGTGGTATATATATAAAGATATATAATTTTATATAAATGTCCCTACAAAATTATTTTAATAATCAAGATTACAATGTACAGGATACATAACTATAAAGAGGTAGGCATGTAAATATTAGTTATGTATTCATTTCATCTACATCCTCGTAAGAGTATGCATGCAGTAATCTTTGTTTTAGAGTGCATATATAATTACAAATCTTACAAAAGTTGTATGTGAGAAAATAAGCATTTATGAAGGTATATAAACAAAATTAGGGCCATTTTCCTATATATATTTATATATACATCTAGAGGCGTGTTACTATGCGGCCGGTCGCAACACTGTTTCAGTCCGGCCACCTCCCATTTTGGCCCCTGGAGCATGTTTGAAGGATTTCCAACCATACGGATGAGAAGATCATCGAAAAATAAGCTAGCATGTCTATTTTCATACAATTTAGTGACCGTTTAGTCCTCCCACTTAATGGTTGAAATTCTGAACCGTTAAAAGTTCACTAAAATAAGAACCGTTAAGTGGGAGGACCAAACAGTCACCAAATTATATGAAAATGGGCATGCTAGCTTATTTTTCGATGATCTTCCCATCCGTACGGTTGGAAATCCTTCAAACATGCTCTAGGGGCCAAAATGGGCGATGGCCGGATCAGCACAGTGATCTGGCCGGCCTGACTCTATCACGAGTATATATATATATATATATATATATATATATATATATATATATATATATATAATTTCTTTAGCCCCAAAGCCATTTTATTTGTCAAAATGGCCCTAGGGTTGCCTAGTCAGCATCTAGCATACTAACTGATTTGACTAGAATTAAAAAAAAAAATTAAAAATTTTTGGAACTTAAATAAAAAACAACATTTTACGATTAACTCCTTTTTTTGGAAAATTGTAGAGTTAAATAACAACAACAACAACAACAATTGAGCCTTAATCCCATATTAGATGGGAATTGACTATATGAATTTTTGTGCCATGTAGCTGCAGCCGAAGACAAAGATCGACTCAACATCTAAAAAACATAGATCCTTAAATACTATCTCTCTCAACATAATCCTCGACCTACCTCTACTCCTCTTTTTACCTTCTATTACTAAACTATCACATTTTTGAACAAGGGCACCTTGGGGTCTACGATGTACGTGTCGAACCATCTTAAATGCCTTACTCTTATTTTATCTTGATTGGTGCAACATGCATACATTTGGATGTGTTCATTTCTAATTTTATCCTATCTTGTATGACTATATATCCACCTTAACATCCTCGTTTTCCACATTCATCTTATTAATATGTTGAACTTTAGTTGCCTAACACTCGTTCCCGTATAGCAAGGTTGGTCTAACTGTCGTTCTATAGAACTTTCCATTCACTTTGTTAGGTATCTTTTTATCACATAACACACCCGTGACACTTCTCCATTTCAGTCATCCTGTTTTAATTCTATGGGTTACATCTTCATCTATCATCCTATCATCCTAAAAAATGGAACCTAGATACTTAAAATAGTTACATTTAGGTACCACCATCTCCGTTAGTTTCACTTACCCTCTATCTCACCTACTTAGACTAAAATTACAATGCATATATTCTGTCTTACTTCTACTTAACCTAAACCCTCTACTTTCAAGAATCTTTCTCAATTCTAACCACGATTAACTCCCTCTCTAGAGCTAAACCATTTTGCCCTAAAGTTTGCATTGGCTTAGTCTCTGGAGATAAAAGGCATGTCACATACCATTTAGCTACAAAGATAGGGTCCGTCGAGCTAAACTACCTTTTGGCTTGTGCTCTAGAGCTAAACATCATTTAGCTTTAAAGATAAGGTCCTCGGAGCTAAACAATCTTATGAGCTTGTATTGGCTTGCTCTTTGGAGTTAAACAATTGGGTCCTTGGAGCTGAATGATCTTTGGCGTTTGGCTCCTGGGACCCTTAGTCAATACAAGCCTAGAGCTAAATGGTTTTTCAAAGATTGTTTAGCTCCAAGAAGGTTCTTTGAAGTTAAACAATCTTTCACAATTATCCAAAAAAAGGGGTTAATTATAAAATATATATTTTTCATTTAATTTAATTATTTTTTTAATCTTAGTCATCCAGTTAGCACTTTGGATACTGACTAGGAAACCCCTGTGTCATTTTGACGAATAAAACGACCTTGAGGCTAAAAAATATATTGGCAAATGGCCTAAAAAAAAGTTATATAAGATTTTATGTGTAGCTAAAAATTTTATAAATATATATAGAAATCACTTTCAATAAATTAAGTATAAAAAATATGTTATTATATAGCTATATTTGACAAATACTATGTATAGGGAGAGAAATAAAAATTGGAATAACAATCATTAAAGAACTTATCTCACAACGGGGTAAATTTAGAATAAATATCTACTAGATTTCTTAGCATTATAATATTGATCAGATTTCTTTTAAAACTTTCCGCTAGGAAAAATAAGTAGCTAATATTAAAGTTTTACACATTTAGGTTCATAGAAAAACCCAATTACCCTTGAGCTAGTAGAAACCAAAGAAATGCTCAATCAACACCATTATATTGTTGGAATTTTTTTTTTTTTTTTTAATACTCAAAAATTAAATTGATTATTCATTGATCTAATTTATTTTGACAGTTTTGATTTTTATGATATTTGTTTTATTGGCGCATAATGGTTTCCATATTAGTATGACCATTGATCTCCCAAAACGGCTAGAATTTTAGATTTATATGGAAAGGCTGGACATAGGTTTGGATTACCTAGTGAGCAAAAAAAAACCAACCGTCTCTCTGACAGTTTCAGAGTTTTCATCATTTTTTCTTCTTGGATTTCTACTCCATTCTTTTTCTTACAACATTGGTACCACCCCACAAAACGCTGCATCAACTCTCTCCAAGTTGTGTTCTTAGGATGGATCACACCGGTTGAATCCTTGGCGAGTATTTCCTGCAAACCCTTACACGAAAGGCGGGAACACGCCTTAGGATAGTGATACGTGTTTTGGTATTAATATATATTGTTTTCATTCGTAAATTCTAGTTGTTCTTCTCACTTATTTTTGCAATGAAAGAGTCAAAGAAACAAGTTTGTAAGTATATTTGTTGTTAGTTTTTATGTTTATTTGTTTCATAATTATAATCGATTTTATATATAGTACAAGAAAAAAAATTATATTGCTTCATAGTGTTTAGATGTTTTATTAGCTAAAACATTTGACGAATGTCATGCTATTAGTGTTACCATTAATCTGGTATAATGTCTTAAGTTAACTAGTTGATTGTTAAATCCTTCTAATATTTATTTATAGTAATAACAACATTTTTCCATTTCTCTATTTCTTACAGATTTGTTCGATATGTTACAACTGAGAAATAAATTTAAAAACTAAAAATAATTGTTTGAGCTATTTGAGAATTCTCTCGTCATATATTTTACAACTCAATTATTTTGTGATTTGAGAAAGTTAGATCAAAATATGTCTACTTCCATGATTCTTAGAATGTTTTATAATTTCTTTTGCAGCTCTATTCCAATTGTGTCTTTTGTAATCTTTCAATCTTTTCTCCCATGGGTCTAGATGAGATAAGTCTTAAACCGCAGAAATTTAATGAAATAGGTTTTTCTTGATAGCAAGAACAATTACAAGCATGGCTTGTTACGTTAGGTCTCCTTTTTGCTATTGGAAAATGTAGAAAATCTCAGAAGATATTTCAGAGATATTCTAGGAAAGTTGGTGAAGGAAATTAGGAAGGAAATCAGAAGATATTCAGCAAGGAAATCGAGAAAGGAAATCAAGAGATATTTTGGAAAGAAATAATTAAGGGAATTAGCATGGAGACTTTCCTTGTTTAGTGTAATAGAAAGTTGTATATATAGACTAGAATGAATTGTAAACAAACACAAAAAATTAATGAAATTTCGGTGTCTTTCTTCTTTCATTTCGGTTTTTTTTTCTTCACCTTTCTTCTTCATCTTGAACCTTGTCTTCTTCATTCTTAGAACCTTTTTCTTCAAGGTATCGAGCTAGGGTTCATTTCTTGTTAATCCCTTAATGGTGATGGTTCCTTTCTTATTCTCTTGACTTCATTTATTTGTTTCTTCTTTATTATTATTTTTATTTAATCCCAGCCTTCATTGCTGGTTCTTATTCTCTTTTATTCCCACCTATTATTTGATCCTATTCCATCATGATGGATGGCACATCTTCAACGCCATCGCCGTGGTTGTCTTCGACTGTGAAGACAGAGCTTCAGAACATCCAGGCAACATATAGACTCAATGGGAAAAATTATCTAAAAGTGGTCACAAGGCCCAGTTGATTTAGAACTTTTCTAAAAGGAAAAGGAAAGTTGGGCCATCCCTAGTGGAGATAGTAGGGAGGAATGGAATGGCGGGATTTGAAGTGTGGGAAGAAGAGGATTCAATGATCATATTGTGGTTATGGAATTCCATGACCCACGAAATCGATGTCACGTGTATCTTTTCTTCCCTACAACAAAGGCGATTTGGGATGCCCTTCATCGAGACATATTCTAAGATCAATGATGCGGCTCTTATATATGATATCAGAGACAAAGACAACCGGAGCCAAACAAGGGCCGAAACGGTGTGAGTATGCCAACTTTCTATAAAACCAGTGGCAGGAACTGGATTATTACAGGGCACTTAATTTAAACTGTAGAAAATGTGCAGTGACCATCGAAAAGTTTATAGAAAGGGACCGAGTTTATGATTTTTTAGCTGGCCTAAATTCTGAATTTGATCTTGTATGAATTCAAATTTTGGGCCAACCTGAATTTCCCTCTCTAACTGAGGCAATATCCCTAGCTCGTGCAAAGAAATTAGGGGCATTATGTTAGAGTCGCCTTGATTGAAAATTCTACTCTTCTAAGCTCTAAACCTAAAGCTTGTGTTTGATAGGGGAATATCCCACTTGGGATTATGAATAACTTTTGAAAAGTTTTAATTTTTTTGGAGGGAAATTTTAAAGTAAAAAATATTAATGATAAGATAGCTATGTGGCTTCCATGCATTAGTGGGTGGGTCATTATTATATTTTTAAACTTCAATTAAAGTTTTTGGCAGAAAAAATTTTCATTGGGGAGTGTGTTGAGGATATATATCCATCAAACATGAGCAAAAGGGTTGGTACTAGACAAAAGCTATTTGTGGATAAGACCAATCGGCCAAGTGTGCAAAAGGATCGTGAGGAGTTATGGTTGCCGCGTATTGCAGAAAACTTACGACACACTAGAGAGCGATGTTGGAAAGCTACATGGGAAACCATCTCTACAAGCTTGTTGGGGAGTGGGGACAAAAGGTAGCCAACAAAGGCGGGGCTCACGTATGACTTCAAGAATGACTTCGAGGTATTTGGAGGATTTAAGCATGGAGGAAATTGAGAATTTGAGAAGTATGTTGGGGATTGTTTGAAAAACCGGCTGACTAACAATTCTGACCAACGAATCATGGTAATGTGTTCATTGATACTTTCAAGTAAGGCTCTTAATCTCTCTTGGGTTAAATGCTTTAGGTAATGAGCTTAGGAATACTTGGATCCTTGACTCGGGTTACTTTCTGAACCATATTTCGTATTTCAAATAAATTCCTGACCTATACTCCTTGTCCTAGATAGAAAGATTATTTATTCTTTGATGGTTCTACAACCACGATGCTTGAGGAATAGGAGATGTCCAAGTTACCCCATTATTGGTTCTTAAAAATGTTCTTCATGTTCCCAGGTTATCCTGAAATTTGGTTTCCATAAAAAGCTTACCAAAGATCCTAGCTGGCTCGGTTATATTCCATGATTCCTTTTGTGAATTCGGGACCAACGTTGAGGGAAGAGGATTGGACTTGCTAAGGAGCATAATGGACTCTATTACTTGGATACATTAATTCAACGAATTGGTAAATCTGCGTAAATGTCGACATTGTTTTCTTCTTCCCAATAAGAATGTCATCCGGTTACATCATAGGTGTCTAGGCTATGTGTCTTTTCTGCATTGAAAATAATGTTTCCCTCTTTGTTCCACGAGATTTGATGTTCGATCTTTTCATTTGTGATGTATGTGAGTATACGCAAAACACACTTTCGTGTACCATTTCCATTAGTAATAAAAATCCTTTATTCCTTTCTTCTTTTAATCCATAGTGATATTTGGGGGCCATCAACTGTTCCAAACATCTCTGGATCTAAGTGGTTTGTCACATTTATTGATGATTGTACCAGAGTCTCTTGGATCTATCTACTTAAAAATAAGTCTGATGTGAGTCACATTTGTCCTATCTTTAAATTTTGCAATGATTCAAAATCAATTTAGCACTAAGATAAAACACTTTCGTTCGGATAATGCTCATGATTACTTCAATCAAATCTTGTGTCAGTATTTCCAAACAGAAGGAATCATACAAAAATCATCCTGTGTTACCACTCCACAACAAATGGAGTGGCAGAAAGAAAAACCGACATCTTCTTAAGTGCACTAGAGCTTTATTATTTCAACAAAATGTACCAAAATCATATTAGGGAGAAGCTATATTCACATTAGCTTATATTATAAACAGAATTCCTTCTAGGGGTCCTGGGGTTTCAAAGTCCACTAGAAAACTTGTCCCGATATTCGATCTTTCTTCACTATCTCTCCTCAGGTTTTTGGGTGTACTTCCTTTGTCCATGTTCATAATCATAATCGTGAGAAGTTAGATCCTTGTGCTCTTAAGTGTGTCTTTGTGGGGGTACTTTTCTACTCAAAAGGGTTATAAATGTTATTATCCACCTTTTAGACAACTTTATATCTCCGCCGATGTCACATTTTATTGAAAATAAACCCTATTTCACCAACTCCTTATCTTGAGGAGTAGTTACATACACTTGAAGATAAGGAGTCAAACTTTCCACCACTTGAGTCACCCAAATTTGAGTCATCTAAATCTAAACCACTAGAGTCATCCAAATATGAATCACTAGAGTCGTCCAAATTTGAGTTGGAAGGAAAAAAGGAAGGAGATGGTAAGATCTTTGACTGGTTCCGGTTTGACCAAGTGTATGCAAGGAGAAGAGATCCCGTCGTGACTCCAAGGCAAGAACAATCTTCTGAACTAAGCTCCGGAAATGAGGTAACAATGCGTAAATCAAATCAACCCACTCCATTCCAACCGATCATTCTTCTTTCAACCTTGAACCATTTTGTTTCGAAAGCCTCTTAACCTTGACCCGTGACCTAGACCGCCTTTATTACTTGTAAGAAAAAGACCCCTAGAATGCACCAAAAGACCCCTATACCTATTGTCTCACTTTGTGTCTTTTGAGAAATTTTCCCCAAGCCATCAAAGTTTCCATTCAACCTTAAATACAGTTTCTATTCCTAGCTCATTATGTGAAGCATTATTAAAGAAAGAATGGAGACTTGCTATAGAAGCAGAAATGGATGCATTAGAGAAGAATAGAATTAGAGGTAGAAATTGGTTGATTTACGAGGAGGGTAAAGCGATGGGTTGTAAGTGGGTGTATCTGCGATAAAATTTAAAGGTACAGATGGATCCCTGGGAACACTTCTGGCGAGGTTAGTTCGCGAAAGGCTATCATAGAGACATATAGGGTAGATTATCAAGAAAGCGTTTGCTTGATTGGCAAAGATGAATACAATGATAGGGATTTTTCTTGTCCTTGGTACATTGGCAATTTTGATTGGGAATTGCAATAGATGCGATGTGAAGAATGTCTTCCTTCATGGAGAATTAGAAGAGGAGATTTATATGAGCGTTCCACGGGATTTAATTAGTGGGGTTGATAAGGACAAGGTTTGTCGATTAAAAAAGGCATTATACGGTGAAACAATCCCTACGTGCTTGGTTTGGGCCGGTTTGCCAAGGTAATGATAGCTAGTGGTTACAAGCAAAAGTCAAGGAGATCACATGCTTTTCATCAAGCATTCTAGCCCTCGGGGAGCAATTCTTGTGTTAATTGTGTGCATTTGGATGACATTATAGTGACATGAAGCGATGAAACAGAGAGAAAGAGACCTTGAAGTGATGTCTAGCCAAGGAATTTGAAATAAAAAGATTTAGGAAGATTGAAATATTTACTTGGAATTGAGGTGACTTCGACTCGATCAAGGCGGAATTTTTATTTCTCAACAAAGTATATTATAGACACTGCTCGAGCATTGCATGGCGGCAAAACCAGTTGGAACTCCCATTGAGCGTAACCACGGATTAAATTGGTGAGGCTTTTGGAGAAAGCGGCTGTAGAGAGGTGTACTAAAGACTTGTTGGGAAACTCATCTATCTTACACACGTACTAGACTAGATACTAGCTTACTGTCCGGTGTTATCATTTGGTTTATGCAAGATCCTAGAGAAGTTCACCTACAAGCGTCCTACCAGGGTGCTTCATTACTTAAAAGGCACATCCAGGGAAGGGAATTTTATTCAAGGCAGCGATGTGCGATCAACTTTGGGTTATTGTATCTTTTCTTGAGAAGCGATAATGTGAGTGTGGTCGCAAGTCAATGGCCAAGCGAAGTTTAGAGCTATGGCGGCGGGGAGTATGTGAATTATTATGGGTCAAAATTATCCTAAAGGACACGAAGATTCAATGGAGCAAGCCGATGAAGCTATACTTGTGATAAACAAATCAGCTATAAGTATAGCCCACAACCAAGTGCAATATGGAATAGAGCAGAAACACATGTAGATGAGCAAGCGCTTTATTAAAGAAAAGCTAGATAGTGGACTGATTTGTACTCCATATGTTTCGACAGGATGCCAACTTGCAAATGTGATGACAAAGGGACTATGTAACAACATGTTTCATGAGAATGTTAGCAAGCTGGGAATGGAAGATCTGTATTCACCAGCTTGAGGGGGAGTGTAGAAAATCTTAGAAGATATTTCAGAGATATTCCAAGAAAGTTGTTGAAGGAAATCAGGAAATATTTCAGGGGAAGAAAAATCGTAAGATATTACAGTGAAGGAAATGAAGGAAATGGGGAGATATTTTAGAAAGAAATAATTAAGGTAATTAGTCAGACTTTTCCTTTGTTTAGTGTAATAGAAAGTTGTATATATAGACAAGAATGAATCGTAAACAAACACACAAAAAAAATTAATGAAATTTCAATGTCTTTCTACTAAATTTCACATACTTTTCTTAAATGCTTTCTTCTTCTTCATCTCTGAACCTTTTCTTTATCATTGCTTAGCGAGAACCTTTTTTCTTGAGAAAACCTGCCTCATTCACTTCTTCCGACTCTAGTCCAAAGTGTGCTAAATCTATTGATGAGATAGAGTATCTTTGTAGGTTTTGAATTCTTAGCTGTTTATCTAATGAGCTTTACGAAACCTACAGAAAATACAAAAATGCTAAAGAACTTTGGATAGCTTTAGAAGATACTTATCTTAGGGACAATGAAGGGGCTATGCGGTTTACTGTTTTTGATTTTAAAAATTTTAAAATGGTGGATCATATGCCGATTAATGATCAAATTCATAAATTCCAAAACTTTGTTCAAGAGATTAATAGAGGTGGTTCTAATGGAGATGAGAGTTGCTCCAGTCACATGTCTAATTGACAAACTACCACGCGTCTTGAGTCTAAGTTGCCCTATAAATTAGGAAAACTTCGGAGGTCTTTTTCACTCTTAGATATGTTCTTGATCTATTAGAATAGAAGACCATTAAAGAGTTAGAAGCCCATCAAGAAAAGTTAATCAATAGCCAAAGTGAATCTTTTTAGAATCTACGTATTCAAAAACTTAAAGATTAACCAACTAAGAATTTTAGATCCAAAAATAGAAATTTAAAATTCCCCTAAAATTTTAGAAACCCTAATTCTAATCATAATTTTAAACCTACCTTGACCCAATGTGAAAAAGAAAGATTTGTGATTTTGCTTCGTCTGTAGTGCGTGGTGACTGATCATTTGGCTAAATGCTTCTTTAGGAAGAAGAAGAAGAAGGTTCCTTACAAATGAGGGTCAACCATATGATCTTTCTTTTAAGGTCAGTTTCTTACATTTCTTCATCCAACCTAGTTTATCATAATTCTGAGTGGTGGATTGATTTAGGAGCCAATATCCAAATCTGTACTGATAAATCATGGTTCTCCTCTTATCAGAACACGAGTGGAGGAAGTGGGACCATAAGGAATAGTGTTGTTGTTCAAGTATTGGGGAGTGGTAGTGTTATATTAAGATTGACTTTTGGAAAAACACTAACTCTTAACAATGTTCAACATGTACCTTGTATAAGGAAAAATTTAATTAGTGGCTCTTTATTAGTGCAATTAGAGGGTACAAAGTTGTTGCTTGAATCAAATAAAGTTATGTGTAATATCTAAGGGCCCTGATACCTTTATTGGAAAAAGGTTTTTGTTTTACGGGGGAGTTTTATTCAAACTTCGATGCTTATTTCAAAATTCAATAGAATTTCAAATTCTATTTTAGAATTCTCGATCTACTTTGTTCCTAAACTTCGGAATCTTGAAGATTTTCTACTTAGCGGCATGGACGATTAGGTCATGTAAATTTTGGAGGGAATCTATTCAAAAATGACTCATCTTAATATGATTCCCAAATTTTAGATCAATCTAAATTCTAAATGTGAAATCACGTGTTATTCGGTCAAGACCAAAACAACCGTATGAGAAGCTTTTGATTCCTACATTGACTTGGGGATACATGGCTATTAGAGTTGCTTCGTAGTGATGTTTTGTGAGATTCCAATCGAGGGCCCTATCATTACATTGGGAAGTAAGTTATTTTAACTTAACCTTCACTTAGATGTTTTTTCTAGATATTGTTACACCTATCTTTTTAAAAACTAAGGACTGAAGTTCTTATGGCTTCGAAGGTGTGTTTAAGGTTGGTACGAAGAAACCTGACTTGAAAGGAAGATTAAAATCTTAAGATCGTCGAGGGAGGTAATTATACTTCAAATGAGTTAAACCCAATTTTGTGAAGAAAATGGAACTATTCATGAACTTACTTTGCTTTCCTTATTCATCTCAATCAATGGTATACAAGAGAGGAAAAATAGAACTTCTTTTATAGATATAGTTTGTAATGATTATTAGCTAAGTGTAGACCTCGAAATTTGTTGGGGAGAAAGCTTTCTTATCTGAAGCTTGTTTCATTCTCAATAGGAATTATAAGGATATGGATAAATCTCCCTTATGAACTATAGTTTACTTATGAAGCTGTGGAAGGGACATACTCTAAATTTAATTACTTCAAAAGGATTATGGGGTGTTTTAGCTAAATTCCTTAACCTAAGAGGAAAATGATTAGTTCAAAGGCTGCATTAATGCTATCTATGCTTCATAGGTCATTCTCTTGATTTAAATACTTACAGATTTTTAGTTGTTAACTACGAGATCAATGAAATCTGAAATAACCTAATTAGTGTGAGTCAGTGATGCTACATTTATTTGAGGACATTTTTCCTTTCAAATCTTAACTTGAATTACTTTTCAGCTTAGTTCAAACCCGATCTTTTATCACCTTCAAGTTCTAATACACTAATTAGATACAACCCTACTGCTCTATCTTAAATCTTAACTTTTTCTTCATCCATTTCTTATATTCCACCCGAACCTAGGAAGAAGTAAGAGAGCTAAAGTGGAGAAGAACTTTGGTGATGATTTTATTACCTGCTTTCTAGTTGAAGATACTAACAAGTTCTTATCGAGAAGGTATTTATGCGATCTTTGGAAGCTTAGTTTTTAGAAAGAAGGCGATACATATATGAGTGAAATTGGAGTCCATTTATTAGGAATAATACTTGGATTCTTTACAGATCTACTGCTCCAGGTTTACCAAACCTTTAGGTTATAAGTGGATTTTTAAGAAGTTGAGGATAGATGGAAATGTAGGAAAAATACAAGGCCACGACTTGTTGCTCGAGGATTTAGACAAAAACCAAGAGTTGATTATTTTTGATACATATACACACATTTGCTCATATAACTACTATTCATATTTGACTTGGCACAGCCACTATTCATAAATTAATTATTCGGCTAAATGGATGTTAAGACTATTTTCCTTCATGGTGATCTTGAGGAAGAGATTTATGTAAGTTTCCAGCAAAAGGGTTTTTTAGTACCATAGTAAGAAAGTAAGGTATATGAAAATTGATCCGATAAACACTACGGACTAAAGAAAGCTGTAGAAACAATGGCATAGGGAGAGAGAGTTTGATCAAGTTATTCTCTTTTCGATTTTCATATAAATGAGATTCGATAATTATGCTATCATAAAAATGGATGATAGTTATATTATTCTATGTAAGCTATGTTGATGATATATTGATTCTTTACTTTCCTAACATTGATTAGATTAATGATGTAAAAAATTTCCTCTCCAGTCAATTTGATATGAAAGATTGAGAGAAAGCTAATATAATATTAGAAGTGAAAATTGTGCGTCGCTTTGAATCTATTTTTGCTATCTCCGGTCTAATTATACAAAGATGATAATGGATAATGTGTCATTAGATTGTCCCGATTTTTCAAAGCTTTCTACTCCACGGCTTGAGTGTACATCTTTTGAGAAGAATTATAGTAATTACATAGATCAAGAGAAATATGCCTTGATTATGGGGTTACTTATGTTTTGATCCATGAGACTTGACACTGCATCACTTTTGCAATAACTAAATTGTTTCACTAGTTGTCCTAGTTTGACATCTTGGAATGCTTTAGAAAGAGACTTTAGATATCTTAAATTTTTTATTTCCTATGGTCTTAGATATGTTGGGTATCCTAATGTTTTAGAAGGTTATAGTGGTGCCAATTGGATTTCGATTCACTTCATATTGATCCTAAGGATATATGTTTTGTTCTTGGTGGAGGTCTTATATCCTGTGATAAACCAAACAAACTATAATTACTAGGAGTGTATGGAATGGGAGTTAGATTCTTTCTTGACATAAAAGCTTGCTCACATTTGAGTGAAGCTCCAGACCTTCTTTTGATATTCCATTAATTTGAATCTTATTCCTCGAATATCCACCGTGTTGTGATTCCGGTACATTATTGATTTTTGTAAAAGAAACTTATAAACTCTAAGATGAGTAGACACATCAAATTGAGGTAAAATCACGTGAGGCGATTTGTAATTACATACCAAGTTATTGGGTTGAGTTATGTTCATAAAATGTAACAATATGACTAAGCCTTAATCCAGTACTAGATGGGAATTAGGCTATATGGATTCTCCTGTTTTCATGTAAGCTCTCCAAATATGAAATAAAAATAAAATAAAAAGGAAATGAAATAAAAAGCTGAAATAAAATGAGAAAAATAAAAATGCATAAATAAATAATAATAACAGCCGGATAATTTCCTTAGAGATTGGGATGTTAGAAGTAGAGCAGTATCCACTCCCCTGGTAAAGCTAAAACTAATGAAGGAAAACCTTTTAGCAGGCTTATGGTAATCCTATACTGATGAGGGTCATTTATATGAGTGCTTTATACCGGTATGCCATTTCGGTCAAAAGCAAGATCAGAAACCCGATATCTACAGCATACGTGAGTCGCTTGGACACGCAGGCGCCTGCCACGTATTCACTGGGTCTACCTCTATAACTGCTACACAGCTTTTTCTGACTAAAATTTGCTCAGCGTTTCGAATTTGGGCACACGGGGTCTCCACGTGCGTCCGAACCATCTTAAGCGTCATACTCATTATTTTATCTTGATTAGTGCAGCGTGCGTATACATCCGGATGTGTTGAATTATGTTCATATTGAACAAAATTTTGTTGATTGTCTTAAAAAGGTTTATCTGGGACTAAGATCCCTGGAGATACGCCGAGGAAGGGATGGGGCTTTGTCCATAATGGACCTTCCCTAGCGGTGGGGCCCAACCACATGATAAGCTTGAAGGAGGTTGATGAGGTAATAACAAGCCGATAGGTTGGTCCCGAGGATCCGCAATTGAATTTTTAACATATTTGGAATATATTTCCAACCTTGTCCCTATGGTGTTTAGTACTCTTGTGGCAGTGTTAAAGGAAGAGCTTTGGTTGAATATAAGCTCACGGAATGAGACTGAAGGCAAAATTGTCAAGATGTGACTCTACACCGCACGTCCACTGGAGGAGCTTCGCTTTATATGAGTATCTATCACGTAGGCTGCCGGTATAAGATTGGGCATCATATAGGGGCTCTCATAAAAATAATCCAAGGTTCATGCGCATGGCCATAAATGCGTAACCCCGCGATGGAGGTTTTAATCTTTTGTGTGTGAGATAGTTGAAGTTTGAGTAAAAGGAGCGTAGTTGAGCACAGTGTAACAAACAGCCGTATGGAAATTACCCTAAAAGCTAAAGACACCTCGCCCGTTGCCGCGATTGTTTTAAAGGTGAATTACCCGACAATTTGATTTTATGTTTAATATAATTTTTTGAGAGTTTGTGGGTGATTGTTGGAATTTTAAAAGTTTACTTTTTAAAACTTAAAAATTAAATTGATTATCCATTAATCTAATTTCTTTTGGCCAGATTTGAATTTATGATATTTGTTTTATTGGGACACCAATAGTTTCCATATTAATGAGGACTATTGATCTCCCAAAAATGACTAGAATTTTGGATTTATGTGGAAAATTTTGGATATGGGTTTGGATTACCTAATTGTGAGAAAAAAAACCTAGCCGCTCTCAGAATGAGAGTTTTAGAGTTTTCATAGTTTCTTCTTCTTGGATTTCTACTCCTTTCTTTTCTTACGACTTTGATGCCACCCCACGAAAAGCTCCATTTCTCTCCAAGTGGAGTGTTCTTAGAAGGGACTATACTAGTGAAAGCGCTCCATTTCTCTCCAAGTTGTATTCTTAGAGAGGGACTATGCTAGTCGAATCCTTGGGGAGTATTTCCCGACAAACCCTTATACATGAAAGTGGGGAATACACCTTGGGACTGTGATAACATGGGTGCTTCTGATATTAATATTTATTGTTTCCATTCATAGAAGCTCTGTTGTTATTCTCACTTGTTTTTGCAGGGAAAGAGTCATAGAAACAAGTTTGTAAAGTACATTTGTTGCTAATTTTATATGTTCATTTATTTTTATATTTTCAAATAGATTATATATATAGTGCATAAAAATATTGTTCTACCAAATATACTGATCATAATACTTAGGAAATAGAGATTTATTCTAGCACAGATATGTTATAATGAAATTATCATTTTAAAAACAAATAATAGGAACCTAAAACCATAATGCAAGTAAAGCAATGAACAAGCACTCAAACCATGAGGAGGCAAAATCCATAGATTAATTAGGGGGAGGAAAAAAGGTGTCCACCAAGTACTTAGGGGAGGGAGAATAGAGAGGAACAGAAAGGGGCGCACATATCTTTGGCTTGGCGAAGGTGAGGCCTTGCAGAGGGAGCTGAACTCCGGGAGGAGGGTGAGACAGAAGGACAGAGTTCAGATCTGTGAATAAATGCACCTGGAGTCCTTACCCCGCTACTCTTCCCACTTACTCCCCGAACTATACTTACCCACAATCCACCCTGCTCCCCTCCAAACTAAGCTAAAAAGAACTGAAAAATTAAATAATAGATGTTTAAAAAAAAAAAAAATAAGTGGGTTCGTTGGTACCCATACAATTGCGCACTGTGAGGATGAAGATGGCATCATTTCGTACCAGCGTGGATTGATAACAAATGGAGAGGATAAGGATTGGAATCGGATGGAAGTGTGTGTAGCATCATTGAAACAACATGGGTGTTTGAATCAACATTGGAATTTTTAAAATAATATGCATTTGTGTGTATTGGGTACTACAAGTTAGAAGATTTTCAAATATAATTTTTAAAAATAAAAATAATAATAAACCAGATGAGAGTGTGTGTATATTGGAATCCCATTGAAAGTGATCATGATCCCTATTTGCTTGTGCTACCTGAAATTAGTTTGTTACCATAAAATTTTATAGAGAAGAAAGTGTAATAATCAATTTTACAGAAGTTGACTTTAAGATTGGAAGAAAAAATAATATAAAGAGAAACTTGTGTGTATTTGTATTCATTTCCCTTACATTCCAGTCTTCCATTTATTTTAAAAGTTCCATTTTCTTGTTAAGTACAACCCAATCCCCAAATCCAGTCTTTTTCTTCCTCTCAAACAACTGGATGGAAGAACTTACCTACCACTTTTTAGTTCAAGCAACATTTATTTCATATTATTGTCAAAAATACAACATTGTTCATATCTCTAAGTATAACGCATGTGTGTTTTCATGAATTAAAGTTCACGTGATTCTATCTATAGTCAATATTATCAAGAAATTAAAAAGAAAAAAAATAGACTCACTCCAGCTAGGTAGAATGTATGAAAAGTTATCAATTTTTGGAGAATTAGCTAGTATATTCTCTCACACAAAGAGATTGACAGTTTAAATTATACCCCAGTATGTTTTTAATAGTTTGTCCATATTTGTATCATAAAAAATAAATAAATACTATGAGTCAAACTTACACAAGTGACTGTATATGCCTCTCCAAAGTCAAAGCATCTACAATAGTGTTTGTTTGATGTATGCAAGAATAATTTTGTCAATGAGACCTCAAAATTGGGTCAACTATTAGAGCATCATATACTTAATATAGTCCTGGGGACGTAATTCCAAAGTCCGTTTCATTTCTCAAATGAAACTTTAAGCCTTGAAAGCATTAAAAGGTAATGGAGATAATTATATATATACAATTGTTGTCTTTAACTTTTTTCAATTAATATACAAATTTACATATGCTTCTCAATTTATTAACCATATGGAGATCATAATAACTTCGACATCAGAACCAATCAACAATCTCTGTTGGCCTTTTTGAGTAAGCCTTTTGGGCTTCTGATATCTGTTGTTCTCTCAAGTTGGCTTTAGAAATGAGAGACTCCAATTAAGGCTAACTTCAATACCGGATCCTTAGGGGCAATTTATGATACTGGAGACAAGGTGAGGGATTGGAATGGAAATAAGATGTCAGCTAAAAACTCAGAATTTACAAGATTTTTCATAACTGATTAAAAAGGTTTCCAGCACCTGTAAAAGCAGCTCCTCAAGAACAGCTCTTTGTGAGAGGGGTGACATAATGGATACATCTTCTGGGGCACTGCCCAACAGCAAGTTAGACTGAGGTAAACCTTCATTGTGCCCCTATAAATGGGGAGCAAGTAAAAGTTTAAGAAAGTAAGAAAGGCAACACTTTAGCAAACAAAAGGAAGACAAAACTCAATACTGCAAAAGAACTGCATTGTCTAGCATACATCATTGAGGAAATGCAGTTCTTTATCAATGTAAGAAAAAATGTTGATTCCCAGCTAGGAAACTGCAGTATGTAGACCAACTTTCAACAGAAACTACTTGAGAGAAAAATTTCCAAGCCCGAAAAGTAAGCATCTTAAATTTAATGGAGTCCTACCTTATATTTCTCAACTTGCAAGAGTATACTTAAAAGCCTTTAAATGGATAGAAGAGGCTTGCCAATTGGTAAGAGAATCCTGCTGAAGCTTAATGCTATTGGAAAAGAATCATGGCTTCCCCAGCACAGAGGATGAAATGGTGAATGGCAAGTCGTATTTCCAATTTTCTTTGTTTCAGAATCAGCACAACCTTATGCAATTTAATCTGTGTTCAGAAAAAACACAATACAAATCATGATAAGTCTCATGTACTTATACTTTCCTATGAGGCGTAAATGGGTTGTTGAAGTGGGAATTAAGGAATTTGGAGAGCAAAGAAAATTTTATCATAACATCTTTTTACATTTGTTTAATCGTACCAATATCTTTATGGATCATATTCACTTCATATTTTTTAAAAAAAGATTGCTATTCATTTTATTATGTATTTTACCAAAATGCTCAAGTACATTCTCTCACCACAATTCAAAATTTGCTCATTTTGGTCCTTCTAGTTGGTGAACTGGTGCATAAGTGGAAAACAAAAAATAATATTTAAAATTTTAGATTATTTTTTTTAAATTTTGTGGGGAGATAATACATAGTGACAACACATACAACAAAGACACGTGATGGCATATCTTGTGACATCACCTAAAAATATTATTTTTAGAAATCTATTTTTTGAATTTTTGACATAAGGACCACATCAGGATGATAAGCATAAAATTCAATGGACAATGTGTTGATGTGGCAGCTTAGGCCACACCAACAAAAAATAAAAATAAATCTATAAATTGATTAAAAAACATTATTTTAATCACTGGATCATCTTGCCATAAATTTTATAAGGACCACATCAGGATGTTAAGCACTGGATCATATTGCCATATAATAAAAAAACCTATTTCAAAAAATTCAAGTACTGTTGTCCATGCACTACATTAGCTATATGGATTAGAATAAACAAAATTTGAATTGTATAGAGACCATAAAGAACATTTTTAAAATATAGGGACCAAAATAAATAATACAACAGCGAGAAGAACAAAGTACCAAAAGTACATTTTAATCCTCTTTATTTAGCTTGACACAAAGAAATAATTTCTCTTAAGTACTTTCTTTTTGCTTTTTCCTTTATTTCACGTCCAATATAACCATACGGTAAAAAAGTCCAACTTCCATTTTGTACCTGCATGAGTTAACTAGGTAGTAAGAGGGCAATGCAGTTGCTCAAAGCTCATCGCATGCGGGGGTCAGGGAAGAGTGGACCACTTAGGTCCTATTATGCGCAGACCTTACCACTGCTTTTTTGCAGAGAATTTTGTGTTCCCTGACTTCGAATTACGTGACCTCTTGGTCACATGATTAACTAGGTAGTGGAAAGAAAAATTGTCGAGCAATCTACTTTGTTTTATTCAATATCTAGTTAGCTGTTTTACTCCATGTGCTTTTTCACTGCCAATCAACTTCAAAGAATCAAAGGAAACTATAGTTTACTTTCTTATGATCAATTCACTGCATATAAAAATGAAGCTTACAGGTTTTATGGATGAAAGCAAGCAAGCTTGATGTTGCTTGCTAAAAGCTTGTGAGGATGTTTATTTGCTGATTTCTAAATCATCTCATAAATTGATGTGCTCATCTCTTAGATAGCTTTCACTTGTGAATGTAACTTGCCATGAACTACTGAAAGAGGTAAGAATATCCAGCATGAAAGAAGACACTAAATCCTATTTTTCTTGGATGGTTAAACTTCTGCCTTTACATCACAGCCAATGAATGAGAAAGCCCAACTAACTTGAAGATTATGCATAGAGAGGCATGCACCCTTCTAGCATCAGATCCTTTACATGTTGCTAACAAGATACTCATAATCAGCTAAGTTGATGTGGGAAAGATCAGCATATTTAACATTTCTATCATACCAAAAGGGCAACCTGGTGCTATAAAGCTCCTGCTATGCATGGGTCTGAAGAAGAGTCGGACCACTTGGGTCTATTATGCAGCAGACTTACCCTGTTGTTTGGGACTTGAACCCGTGACCTCTAGGTCCCATAGAGATAATTTTCTTTGTTGCACCAAGGCTCCCCTTCTTCTATCATACCAAATTAAAAATAATAATAATAAAAAATAAAAAAAATAAAAACAATCAAGACAGTAAATGAACCTCCACATGATTAACATTCAGTCTTGAATCATTTAAATAAATCAAAGAGATATTTTACTAACATATCATATTTGAAAGGAATATTTGCATATATCCTTACCAAAGGCACTGCAAAGCTAATAAGGTGTATGTGTGGGGAGTTTATATAAATTTACCTAAAATGGAGAATGAAAACCAACAGTACAGCATGAAAATATTCTGAGATCTAGAACCTTTGGCATATTCAAGTTGATTACATTTTAACATTCACCATCCGCCCTCCTTGGTCTATCTAGTATTAGAGAGAATACTCACTACTGGATGAACTTGGGTTTACAATTGGATGAACTAGCCACATGGTAACTAATTTGACTAAAGATATTACTGGGAAAAAAAAACATATGATAAAGGAGCACTAAGCTCACCAAACCTTGAGATATTGCACGAGCAGTCCCATTTTCAGGAATAAATGAGAAGGCATGTGGTGCTCTCTCTACACATGAATATGAGCATCCTGGATAAGGAAATAAAACACAATAAAGCATATATAAGGGCACCATGCAGTTGAAAAGATTCCATTCCTATCAATGCAAGAGATTTATATTTTAGCCAAATAGATCCCAAAAATCTACTAGAAGTGGTTAAATCATATTCAAAAGAACTACAAAATCAATGTGGGCGATAAGCTGTGCTTGATCATATTACCCATAAGAAATTACTTGCATTATAATAGTCATGTTCGAATTTAATAATCACTATGTTATAAGCAAGAGCATCTCATATCTTTATCATATCTCCAGCAGGTCAAATATATATACAAGTCTAGAATCAGTGTAGATCCTAAAATCAACCTGTATAGGTCCTACAATCAAGTTATTTACAGGCTGTTAGAAATGAAGCTGCTGGACCAGAGGCCCAGCCCAGCTTCATCTCTATACACACAAATCAAGGCTAACTTCTTTTCCTTATAGAAAATAAGTCCCACATTGGATGCGGACAAAGCTTGGAACATACTTTTATAACCCCAAGGCCCAGCTCATATGACTTGAGCTGTGGTTGTGGGGTTGTTCTATACTGCATGCGACTCTACCGCTGCAAGCCTTCTTCTTCACCTTGGAAAACCAGTTCATCTTCTTCATCGAGGAGCTTGG